>JAFBMS010000135.1:989692-1100930 GCA_019788955.1 Albula glossodonta | reverse complement strand
TGTGTGTGTGTGTGTGTGCGTGTATGTGTGTGTGTGTGTGTTAGTGTGCGTGTGTGTGAGTGTGTGTGTGATAAAACATCAGATTTATTCAGACATTGCCAGAGACAGACAGATTGCAAGGATTTCTATCCCGGTGCTATTTTCCTGTGAACTTTAGACACACAGCTTACAAGCAAAATTTGAGTTCTTTTCTGAATGGTGAGATTCAGTCTTACATCATTGAAGTTTGCCATTGGCACTGAAAATTCAGAGCAACTTTACCGAATATTTCTTGAGTCCTGCGGGCAGACATGTCATCTCACGCTTGCCCAAAAAATTCAATCAGATGCCGTATCCAGGAGAGGAAGGCGAGACATGGGAGACAGGCGGAGGTCTCAGAGAGTCCACTGGCACAGCAGGGTACACATATTCACCATGTGACACCCTCCAATGTACAATCACTTCTGTTCCTAACGTGTCCCTGAGAACATTTCGGCAGATACTCAGAGCGTGTATGAACATATATGTCATTGATTCCATAAACCAAATCAGCACATCATGTACAACCTGCAAAAACAGTTAAGCCACCTGTCAGCATCAGTAATGACCCTGTGTGATAACATACATTTCACATATGTACATACAATATCAGCTTATGATAAACGGGCTTTAGGGTATGGCTGGATATTGGTCATTTTCACACAGTGAAATGACCCCGCAGTTTTTGTGTCTCTGGTTCTAATGACACTGAAGGTGTCATTGGTATAACCAGTCTGGTATGAAGAGTGACATCACTTCCCCTGGAGATAGGGATGGGGTCTGCTGGGTAGATACGGCTGTATCCCTTAGCAGGGGTCCAGCCCGAAGGTAGCACAGGGGACAGAGGGAGGTGAGCGGGGACAGGAGTTCGGTCTGGGCTATCATTATCACTACACAATTCAAATAAGTGTCAGGGTAACCATCACACCACAAGATTTCTGCATCTACAAATTTGAAATGGTTCCTGCATTGAGTGAATTCAATTAAAATTGTCGCAGCTCAATCAGGCATGTGTAAAAAATATCCATAAATTTATCTCAGAGATTTGTGGCTTTCAGTTGTGTCCTCTGGTCTTTTCTCCATGCCGTGTGTCTTTGGTTGATTGGAAAATGATTATCTGCATGTGGACCAAAATGTATTTTCCTTCGCAAAGCCAGCATGGTTTACCGTGATGCCATGACCAGACCTCACTCACAGTCCTTCGGCATTTATATGGTTGCCACTTGCAATGGGTTGATTGGCTGATTTTGAAAGCTAGTGCTCTAGCAGGTGATATTCGTGAACCTGATGAAGGCTTATCGCTGAAATAATTGTAAAGTTCTTGAAGGAAAAAGATGTTTTTTTACTTCCATTTTTGTCCAGGATGGGCAGAAATGCCTTTGCACAGGTGTTTGTCTTGGTTGAGTTGAGAGGCGGGACCAGGATGCTTATGGCTGTTTGTTTACTTGGGCAGCTGAATCTAACACCTGTATTTGTGACAACAAATCTTAATTAGTTTGTCCATTATGAGGTATGATCAGGACCCATGCCCCAGTGTTGCTGTAATTTGATAAATTATGTGAAGACGTAATAACCCAAAGGCTGTAATTGAATCTGCAGCGCTTGTGTCTGCGAAAGGGCAGACCATGGATTAATTACTCACCACACAGAGACCACTCTGAACTTTGACTTTACACTCTCAGATAATGTCCCCACAACTAATAGATCCCTTTTATTTATTTATTTCAGGAAAACTGCCTGTTTGACATTTGGAATTTTTTACTTCCAGCATAAATACATCAGTAAATAAAAAGAATTAAATACATTAAAGCTATTACTATTTGTTAAAAATCTGTAACATGAAAATGTTTGCTTACTGACTGAATTATATTTGTCAAGGATCACTACAATTACAGTGATCCTAGCAACTAAAAAGGGCATGATTTCTGCAGATAATGTGAAATTGAAAATGTGTATTACTTTTAAATATGGACTTATTATGAAATCAATTAAGTGTCTTGAAAGTTTATTGAAGGGGTGAACTGATGACAGTAAATGCAACAGTCGGGCTTATAATGTCGTCACAGGTACTAGATACTTCTATACTTTTTTACCCATTCCAGCCCAAATTAAACAGAAATGTATTTATCAAAGTCGGGGAAAACTGCTTTCCAATTTCATCAGGTCAGCCATTGGGACTCAGGTCATCAATATGAAAATAGAGGCTGTGTTTAATTTCAGTTTAATAAATCCATCCGAAATGCTAAATGGTGAAAATCCTATTAGCTTTGCTGCATGGGGTTTTATTTACAGGTCAAGTAGAAAATATGACCACCACATCTGATTCAGATTTTTGTTGCTTATGACATGTGCATCAACAATGCTTCACACAGATCCAAGTTACTCTTCTGCTTCAACTCCAACACTTGCACACTGGCATGTTCTGTAACTGAGAAGTAAGCAATTAAAAAAAAAAATTAAAAAATTCAATTCAATGAAAAAAATCAAGTGTAACCAACAAACACAGGGCCTGGTCACAACTGAGAGAATTTTTAGAAGGCTACGTACTTATGCAGTTCTGTGTTTAAGATTTGCAGACTGCGGTGACGATGATTCAGCACAAAGCTACAATGAATTGATTCATTGCAATGCGTTACTCACAGCTCCAGCTGAGCTGCACTTGCGCTCGCTACCTTGTTCGCAGGCTGCGATGTCCTGTCGTTCTCGGCCATGTAATGACATCATCATTTCAGAGGACTACAATTAAGAGAGCATACTTGACATTCTTGTGTTATCCTCTCTCCTTTTCAAAGCACATACTCTTTTACTAACATTAAACGTGTTATTAGTAAGTGCAATGTTCATTGTCAAATTGTAAAAAATAAAATAACAACAATGGGTCAGAAGTGTGCTCTTGAGGGACACAAAAATGTGCGTGTTAACCGTTAAGAGAGAGAGACTGGCCCTCACACCCGACCAAAGAAAAACAAGAGTGTTTTTGTAGCAGTGTTATTTGCAGCGTCCAATTCAGCATAACTACCATTAATGCCTTTTAAAGCTATCCGCATAACAAATGTCTACATGTAAAAACTATTTAATAACAATTTAGAGAAACTATATAGAGCATTCATTAAGGACAACAGCACAAATATACTCGGTTTTATTTTAACACTCTACACAAGAGACACTCAGATTTTTATGGAAGTAGTCTCTGGAGCAAGTTTAACATTGGGCAATAAGTTTGCCTTTAAGCAGTCCATGGAATGAGGAAAACAATTAGAAATCCCACCCTGAAGGATATTTCAGGTTTGAGGAAACCAGGGCTGTCGTAGTAAGTTTTGAGGAACAGAATGGGGAGTGTGTTGTCAGTAGACCGTTGCTGCAGCACCAGCAGGGTGAATGTGCGTGGCCATGGGCCGTCCTGGCAGACCAGAATACAGACATGGCCACTTTGTCACCACGCCACGCAGAACTCCCCTCTGACGCCGGTGACAGGGCCGTTAGCCACGTGCTGACATTTACGCCGCAGACAGCTAAAGAGCACAGCCCAGGGTCTGCGGGGGGTGGGGGGGCGGCAGGCTGACAAACCCGCACATGCCCCGAGCCTGACGGAAATAGCATGCACCTACAACAATCAAAAGGACAGCGTCCAAGAAAACATGGCGGGCAAATTGATTTTTATGAAAAGTGAAAAAAAAAAGTAAAGTCTATAAAAAGACTTTTAGTGCTCCTGATTTGTACAGGAAACAAACATTTCATTAACACTTCCAGCGTATCTTCGTTAAGGGGTCATTATGGTGCCTCAGTGACCCTCGTCACACGCGCACAACCGGAGGCACAATTAGCCACGGGAACTAACTACCCTGGTATTGGCTCCTGGGGGGTGACGGCTCTTCACAGTGACACTCTGTGGACAGCTCTGAACTCTGCCACATCTTCACCTTTGCGGCAGGTGTTAAGTAGGTTGTAGGTGTTGAGTTATCGCCACGGGCAGGGAGAGCTGAACGTACCCAGCTCCCTACGAAGGGCAGCGTTTGAGCATGGAGGCTGTGGAGCTGTGGAGAGGAAGCGGTCAGCCCTACCCACGTCTCCCACTATGAGACTTCCTGTTTGTTTAATTGCAACGTTTTGGCACCGATGCAGGGTGGCGAGTCACAGACAAGACCGTATTCTTGTTATGTATTCTGAACTGTGCTGTTCACATGAGTATGGAACAGATGCAGGATTGAGAGTTTATCCGTGGACTTATCCAAGCCTAACCTATGCAGGTGAAGGTACTAATGTAAGGAAATGTCTCTGCTCGATCGTTGTGTAAAAAGTGTAAGTGTTATTTATCTGGTTTGTGAGGGAAGCTCATTTTTTCACTCAGAGACAGGCCTAAGACAGCCCCTCAGATAGCGAGCCCACAGCGTCCACCTGACACATCAGCTGTTACTCAGCAGCTCTGGGGAAAGAGCGTGAGGATGATGATGGGATGGAAGGTGTGAATTATTGGACTGGACTCCACCGATGCAATAACCCTTCTGCTTCCACCACAGCCTTATGGGTCCGGAGCGTGTGTCCAGCAGAAACACACTGCTGTCCCAATTAAATTCAGCACGGCCGGGTACATTCTGCTTGACCCCTGGGACTGCGTCAAACGCTGTAAAGGGAGACCTGTCCACAGATTTACCTCAGGAGAGCCACCAAACAATATCTGTGATTTCATCTGCTGTAGCTGGTGAGGCCAAGATGGGTTTTCACACCTTCCGTTAGATCGATTTTACGTTCAGAGGAAGTGAAAACGGCGTCTGTATTACAGAACGGCCGCTTCAAATGAGCCCGGTCTTCTCTACCGTGTTTCTCACACGGCTCTGATTGAAATTGGAAATGGTTTCAGAGAGTGTAAAAACTTGATTTTGGACATTGTGGGAAAGATTGATAGGCATATAAAAAAAATTAAGCAGCAAATTATTTTCTGTTTTGAGCAGATTCTCCTTTATGAAATGTGCATGGGTTACAGGCTGAAGTTGTTTTTTTCCTCCATTCTCCCAGTCAAATGCCACTGAGCCGTTCAGAGCAGCAGCTGTCTCCCACTGACCCAGGATAGGGCAGGCATGGTCATGTGACTCCTCAAATTCACGTGACAACAAGCTCTTGTTTCTTTTCCACAGCAATCACACACCATGTATGTCATTGCAGAATGATGACATCAGCGTGTACTCTGTATGTTGGCTATGACATATGTTTTTGCATGATTAAATGTAATGATTAATTAAATGTCAAAGGTATCGTGTTCATAAAGTTAATGAGAAAATGAAGGGGCTCCACTTTTCCAACTTTCAGCGAAGTCATGCTCCGCTCCTCCCCAGTTCCCCCTCAATTCAGAATGGGTCAAAGTAGGGGGACCACAGAAATAACACATGGTTTATCTTTATTTATCTGTTGGGTGTACAGAATCTGTGGCAGATCTTTCAGTGTTAACACAGAGCCGAGTATCTGGTGTGCCTGTAGCTATTGCTCCATGCTAACATAGAGGGTGTTTGTGAAGATATGAAACAAAATGACTAATGTGAACAAAAAACTATTTCATGACCTCAAAATAAAATCTACACATGCCACTAAATTAGGAATTACACTAATAAGTACATTATATAAGATGTACTTGAAAACGTAGTGCTTTTATAAGTAAATCATTTAACAAAAATTAACTGCACTTATTTGACAGATATTATCCCGTTGGAGCTCTGGCTGTTCCAATGTTTCGCAATTTTTAAAAAGCATTAAAATCCGTAGCTTCTGTGCAGTAGGACTCAATTAACTTCTGCGAAGTCAGAAATTGAAAAATGTCATGGTACAAACTATGAGAAAATTGGACAGATATTAATATTTCAGTTTGTGTCAGGCCAACCACAAGAACATAAAGTAATAAATTGCCACTTGCTGGAAGGCATAATCGTTAGTTATTGTTCCATGATTACCAGGGGCAGCTGAGCAGATAGCCATCTTTGCAGTTACTGAGCTACGTGTTTCTCATTTTTACTTCTGGAGGCCTGTAAGAGGGTGCTGGTTTTTTTCCACCTGGACCTCTACAGTCAGTTCAGACCCGAGAAACCAGGCTAGGGGAGCTGACATTGTGGTCAACAGTTTCATTTGGTCAGCAGGTCCAGCACACAGGGCCAGGGGCGTGGCACCAGGAACAGGGCCCGAGGGTTTGAAGGGGAATGAAGAGTGGAGGGGTCATCAGAGCCTGCCTGTGTACAGGGCCCAGAATTTCAAGCTACGCCCCTGCACACGCCGATTCCGCAGCACCTGAAAGGAGGAATGATAAATGCTGGGCTATGATTTAGACCAGACCTGTGCCACAAACCGATTACTACTTACTACCCCATACAGTGAATCACTATACTGTGAACCCTCATTATAGTGGACCTCGTTAGAACGGATTTTGGCTATAATGGCCTATTTCTGCTGTAACAACATGTGCGACCCATTCTGGTTAATACTGGTTAAAATTCCTTTCTTTCCCTTACACTTTTGTCATCTGCTTGTTATTGGCAGCTTTTACGGCGGTGCCACATTGTATCACAAAGGATTCTTTGGAAACTTAAACTGACACAGTCTGTACACCGAACTCTGAGTAAATATGGCTTGGTACCGCAGCCGAGGAGGGACAACCAGTCCGGTTTAACAAGGGTTCACTGTACAGTGAATTGGAACAAATTAATTGTAATATGGAAGCCAGTTTTCTCTAGCCTCTGCTATATAACTATTTGCTACATTGGTCATTATAATAAAAATGAAAGTGTTGGAACTCCACTACATGTGAATCCATAATGTCATTTCTAAGAGATACAACTTGTTGCTGTTATACCAACTTAAGAATGACCATTCCAGTGCAGATGTATTTCCACCGCACCAAGCCATGATGAGGAAAACCTAAGACTTCAACTACCATTATGAAATGCTAAAACGTACGATAAAAGATTCAGATTCGTATAAAGCTCTAACTCTAGCTTTGCAGCATTTAAATTTATAACTAAATTAACATAAAACAAACCATTCCTGATGTAGAATATGTTGCCAGTCAGTAGCGCAACTTCCTGCCAGTACGAGTGATGCTTCATTTTATCCCCTGCGAGAAACCCATTACATTGCAGCACAGCGCCATCTAGAGACAAAAATCAGACCTGCACAACTTGGTTTGCTTGTTTGGAAAGTAGCAAATAAACCATTTTGCCCATTTCAATATCAAGCTGAGTTTAAGGTCACATTCTCATTCTGCTTACATGTTTATTTATAACCAAGTAACTAAAAGCGGAAACAAATCTTTCCTTCAGGAGTGTGGAGTGAGTCCGGGGGAAAAGGGAGTCTTATGACCACCGTTCTAAAACAAGGCATGGGGGGTGGGGTGTTTATTCCTCTAAGATTCGGGATTTAAGGATTGCATGAAAAAAAATTACGGACTGTGGTCAGTGTCAGAATGAGAAACATCACCACGTCAAATTGAATGAAGTAAAAAAAGAGAAGCTTTTTTTATTGACAGACTCATAAACAATTTAAATATTTACATTTTGAACAATGAAAAAAAGACAAAGACAGGACTTTGGTGACAAATGTCATGGAATTCAATGCCATACACATAAAACTAATATTTACAACTTTCATAAAACACACACGCGCTCCAGCATGATTGTCGAGGCGGAACTCCGGGCGTAGTGGCTCCTACACCTGAAGAGTGCCAAAACTACAAAACTGACCCATAACCTGGTCTGGAGACTACAAAAAAAACAATGCCATTGCATAGCATACAATAAATATATTTTAAAATGTCCTTCTTTGAAAACGTTTAAAAGTGCATCTTTTTTTTTTTTTTTTTTAAAACAGTCTTTGGTGGCGCTGTCTCACAGGCGTTTGACGTTTCTCCTGCTCTGGGCACTCCCGATGATCAGGGTGTTTTTGGTTCCGGCGGGCGTTCGGAGCACCCCGAGTCGACAGCTGGTGGAGCCGTGGTACTCAGCCTGGCACAGCGTGCAGGACTCGAACCCGCAGCTCTGGCGGGTGCAGGTGGCCCGGGACATTCCGGGGTCACATTTAGCGGGGAATCCGCAGCGTCTGCAGGCCTTGAGGGACTCGTGCTGCTTCACTGTGCTGCCCACCTGGAGGAGAAACACAGGCTTCAGTAAACATCGGCTTCAGTGCACCTGCAGCCTAGGAGACACACGACTCCAAGGGCCAATTCCAGACTAGAGCCAGTGCAGTGCATTTCCCATGTTTAAAAAAAATAAAAACATCCCATAATGATACTGGCACAGAAAATGCACCAATAATCAGCAGTGCACAACTCGGGCCTGGATACCTGGCCTTGCATTCGCTCGAGTTACAGGAGTGACCAGCATGGCCAGAGTGGCCAGACAACCCTTTTTGCTCTGTTGTGCAACTTTCCAATTCATTGAGAAAAATAGCACTTTTGTGCCAAACCCAGAAGCCTAACGTGCACTTACATGCTCCGTTTTAAGACCGTGTTAAAATATTCAGCTTATGGTCTTGGCCCTTCAGACTGCACACGGTGTCTGCCATGGCTGGTCATCGGGCCACAGGTTCCCTGAGCTTGGTTTGATTTATCAGCGCAGGGACACGATGCTCACCTGCTGGTACTCCCTGAAGCGGCTCTTGGGGGAGGAGGCACACGGGGGGCGGCTGGGCTTCGGGATGGGGGTGGAGGACAGACCCTGGATGCTGGTCAGCGCTACCCTGGAAGGGGCAATGTCCCGTGTGAACAGCGAGCCAATCGGGCGCAGGTCCTGCAACAAACACAGGCTTAGCAAACACGCCGAGCCAAGGTCACCTGATCACAGCACTCACACACCAGACACACGGCATTCTGGGAGCCCCAGGGCAAAGTTTGCGGAAAAGCTTCTGGGGTATATCCAGGCAAAAAGCGAAAGGTTTGGACAGTGATATAACACGATGGTCACATGTTTCTCACTGGACTGAAAACACCCAAAGGACACAACAAAAGACTGAACTATATTGATCTACATGTGCGTCATCCTGTCTTTGCTGAATGTCTTTCAGGCCCCTGACGAACGCAGACGCATCCTGTTACATCATGTTCGAGTTCTTCCATTGCCCAACCTGGGTGTAAAGCAGGTCTGTTTTGGGACAATATTCTCTCATATTAATACACATGCATATTTTAAGCATGTTTTAGGGCCAAATTCTGAGTACGCAGCAGCTCAACACTTTCATCTGAGAAAAGAATCATTTTCACCCACAGAACACTACCCAAGTAGATTTGTTTTTAAAAGTTGAGCATAAAACCATATCTAGCACAGGAATCTAGAGCCCAAATGAGCTTTTTCTCAGCTCCACTCAAACACTTCACTTAAAGCATTCCAGAGAACACCAGAGGGCAAACAGTCCTGCCCTGAGCCCATAGTTCAACTCTGTCCCATCGTCCAGCGGTTTCAAACCTCCTACACGACCCGAGTTAGCATGCCTGTGGACATTAGAGACCACAGGAGCTTTATGTATATGAAAGATCCTCACCCCGAGACGCTTCTCTGCTTCCACACACCGTCTCTTTGCCCTTGGGTCGCTGCAGATGATCCTTCTCCATGTTCTGCTCACTTTTTTGCAGCTGTAAAAATACATACATCACATGAACGGGATGACAGGGCAGCAAAACAAAAAGTGCAAAGTCAGGTACAAATCTCGGTTACCCATATTACCTGTCATTAGGACAACTCCGCTGCAATTTTACGCCAAAGTTCAAATGACTGATAAATTCAGGGAATTTTCACATACAAGGATAAATACAAGCCATGATGGGTAGAATGGCCTGTTGCGTTTACCATGTATTCTCATGTTCAAATTTGAACAGGTATTGTGTTTCAATGAGTAACAGAATGGATAGATTTAGCTCAATTCCCCTGGTCGCTACTCACATACAGGAACTGAGTTCCCAGTAAGTAAAGGCACCATTCAGGTGCCCATGTGGTAAAACTTAGGTGCAGATAAACAGGATTAAATGTGCAGCGTAAATACTGCCATGCACAGAGTATGGATACAAGTGCAGCGTGGTGTAATGGTTGAGAGAACTGGACGTGTAACTCAGAGGCCACAGGTACAAATCCTTTGGTTTGAAAAGGTAATTGTACCTGAATTGCTCTGAGAAATACCCAGCTGTATTAATGGATAGGGTGTAAATGGGTGAGCCGTAGTAACCCCTGTGATGAGTGCATCTGCTATGAACTACACAACTGGGAGCAATGCCAGGTGTGGACACTCACTTCACTAGGTCCACATCCTCAAGCAGCAATAGGATGTTGGTAAGGATGTGTTTCATCTCCCTCTTCATCAGCGCCTGGAGCACGTCCACATACTCTAGACCAATCTTCCCGCCGATCACATTGTGAAGGCCGAACCTCCCCGCAAGCTCCCGCAGGACCGCCCAGTCGAACCTCCGGTTCTTCCTGTAACCTTCGCGGAGCTCTTTGCACACGGCACGCTGGAACTGCAGCACGGGTAGCTTCGGGTCCGAGGGGCTGGCTTCAAACAGCGAATCCCCTCCGGCGGGGGTGAGGGCAGGCGAGGCGTCGTCCAGTTGCACCGGTGACCCGTACCCGCTGTCCTCCGTGAAACCGCTGCAGCCCAGTACGACATCGCTGTCAAAGTCGCTGACGATGCTGGTGTTGCTGGTGTAGAGCGAGTCTTCGTGGTTCTCCTTGTTGTGGGCGCCTCTCCCGTTCACATTCTCACCGGAGTAGAAGTCGATCGCTTTGACGCAGGGCGGCGGGGGATGGGGTTTGGCGTCTGCGCCAGCTCCACTCTTCTTGGGTGAGATCCGGTTTGGCACCTCTTTGTCGCATCGATCCATTCCGTAGATAAGTGGCAACTCTGGCTTAGTAAAAGGGCTTTTCATCTTTGTGTATTTCTTTCCTTATTAAAATGTAAAACAGTCAAAAGCCTGGAGGAAAGAAGAGGCACATTAACTAAAAATACTGACCATTTGATTATTATTTATTTTTTTTTTTTAGTTCCCATTTAGGTAAGCGATTGCACAATCTATGTCACTACTGCCAATTCCCAACATCCTGTTGAAGCACATGTGGCGAGATAGTCTATATAGTGCAACAAGTTTAGAATATAGAAAGAGCTGTGCCAATTTCAGTGTTAATACCACCACAAACATCCACATTATACCTTTATATTCATTGTCAACTACAGTTTTACACATTAAATACATGAGCAAAAACCACACTTAGCCAGTACAGATAGGAAAAGGTTATTTGTCAGGTTACACTAGCCCCAGCTCAGGACTAAATCACTTACAACATTGCTATTTTGTCCTACAATAAGTGGCTGAATGTAAAGAGTCCATGTTACTTAAATAGGGTTTGACACTGTCCATGTTAGCTAGGTTGCTGGCTAGGCATGGCGCCTAAAACGCACTATGTAAATGTAAAAGAAACCATTTTAGCGCCCCCACTTTGACCAGACTTTCTGGTTTTTGGGCCTTACAGAAACATACCAAGATAAATATATCCTTAATGATTGTTACCCAGCGAAATTCAAAGAAGCTTCATTATACGGAGCACTGATAATATTATTGATAGTCTTAAATTAAAATATATTTGAAAAGGGTTAACATCGGAGCTTTCAAACTGCTTGCTAACCAACTAGTTGTTTCACAATCATGACTTAGTTTCAACTTTCCCACCAGATGTTGAACATGCATTTGCTTTGATAAATGAATAAACAACTCAAATATTGTTGAACATCAGGACTGTGTGCCTTGTTTTCAGACACGTCTCTGCATTGTTAACACTAGTCCCCTACAGCCAGCAAAGCTCATACGTGGCTAGCTGGCGGAATGCATATTTCCGAAAACTGCAGGCTACCTTGCAAAAACCAGCGAGTGACCAAGTTGAATAAATGCTATTTAACCACTCATCTTTAAAACAAATCATTTGGATGGTTTTCGTTTTTTTCAGCAGACACAGCAAGGAAGGGGTTACTAGGATGTTATGTAGCGCTTGCTAAAGCGGTAACATTAGTTAAATGTATATTTCGCTAATAAACATTCTAAACGAAAGGTAAAACATGCCTTGCCATAATCATGCTTCTGAATTAAACAAAATGTGAAATCTTACCATAAGATTGTAGTCTCTTCCGCGCGAAACCCGTAGATTTGTACTACCTGCCTGATATCATAGCATCAGAAGACTGAAAAAGCGCCAGTTAAGTAGTTTGAATGTTGCGGCGAAAATGTAGGAGCCAATCAGAGCCGAGAGCGGGATACCTTTAACTTTAGAAACCAGCCAATGAGGAACCTTATAGCTTTTTGCGTCGACAAGGGGCTGGGCCAGAGACTCGATACGTCACTTGGAAGAAGCGCAAATTTTGAAAATCCCTCATAAAATACAGCTTAGTAATTTGTAGTGGCGGTGAGGTGAAGGAGTTTAATTCAAATTTAAACATACTACCCCTTTAAATATGTTTTAGAGAGAATCAAGCGAGACATATCTAGAGCTATAGAAAATACTATTTGTGTATCTATTGTGTGTATTGTAACTTTACATCAGACTGATTACAGAACATAGCAGAACATTAGCATACTAGCAAGAGAAGAGGAGCAATTTTGATGGTACTAATTTCATGATTTCCTGCCGTCCAGATCGATGATGATGCAGTCTGTTTAATCCAAATACTAAGTATAATAGGTACGTTACATATTCTAGAGAAAATGAGTCCGGTTAACGACCATTCACATTAAATCAGCGATTTTTAAAAATGTTTTGATGTGAATTAAGTGCGTTATATTGGATGAGGAATGGCATGTTTGGCCTTTTTGGGCAGTTTTACGCTCTACTTAAAGTCCCTGTCATGGATAGAGACTCTATCGCCAGTGTTTTTTTTTTTTCATTTGTCTCCATGTACGAATCGTATGGCTTCATCTTGGTGCCGACTATGAATTAATTGTAACTGTTTTACACAAGTGTAAATGTACACGTTTAAATGGAAGAACACAGGCATTCAAAAACCTGCAGAAGTGGGCATATTTACAAGGTGATATCTGTATATTAGGTATATACATATGTACCTTTTCTATGTGTGAACCAAATTAGAGCGTCATCCAGGTATCTTTGGCTTACTGGATATTTAATTTTGTTCACATGCTATATACTACATACTAGATTTCAGTCACAATTAATATACACCAACAGTATAGTTTGCTGTTTAAAAATAAAGCCCCTGAAGGTTGTGACCATAGATGTTGCTACACCACATTAAACAAAACACAATTTGAAAAAAAATTTTATTTAACAACAATTAGCTATCTGATTCGTTTTCACCCAAAATGTCCATGAGTGCTTCTTGATGGGAGAACTGTTTTAAGGCTTGGTTCATCTCTTCCAGCAGGTTCTCCCCCAGGAGAAATTCTTTCACATCGTGGAGTGTTTTTCCAATCCTGTGGTCTGTGATTCGGTCTTGGGAAAAGTTGTAGGTCCTGATTTTCTCCGATCTTCCTTTGGTTCCAATCTAATGCACAACACACACAATTCTCATGACAGCAGAGACCCCAGGCGACAGGATGCAGTCCAGGGGGTGGCACTGCCTGCTGGTTTTTCATCTATTTCAACTCTTTCATTCATGGGAAAGGTGCAAAACTCCACTCATGGAGGGCCATTCTACATGCAGGTGGTTTTTTTCCTTTTTAAATCAGGAGAAAATATGAGCATTTAAATCATTTAGGTGCTTAAACACATAGAGAAAGCAGTGTATATTCTGGCCAGTATATTGTATATAGACTGGAGTTGGGCCCCTGTGTTTTCAGGTGCATGGCGGTCGTACCTGTATTTTGCGGGCCTGGTATCTCCTGCTGGTCTCTTCCTCTAGCCTCAGGCTGTAAAGCTTAGCCCTTAGCACCTGCATGGCCTTCTCTTTGTTCCTCAGCTGGGATCTGTCCTGCTGGCACTCTGAAACCACACCTACAAAAACCCCGCAGCAGAGTCACGAATGGGACCACGGCTGCTCACTGTGACCCTCTTTACCCAAACCTCAAATAATCATCTCTGGGCATTGACCCAAATTCCTGACCTCATATAAAACACGGCATTTGGATTGCATGCTAGCCCTTAGCAACTTAGAGAGCCTAGTTTACATACACAGTCTGTGAAATCCATTCATATAGCTGGATGTTTACTATAGGGGAATTGTCCTACCTGTGAATCAAACCTGCAACCTCTACATTGAAATTCCAGTTCCCTAAGCAATTACACTGCAGTGACTGCCATTTATCCAGGGATGGCAGGATCGGCCATGTTTTCAGATTGCAAGGTTTGATGCAGAATGGCGCATAAGGAGCAGGGGAAGAGTTTCAGGAGTAAGGGAGCCTGAGGTAACCGGGAAAAAAGACTGCACAGGTGGAGTGTCAGACTCCCTTCCTCATTACCTGTGGGGATGTGCACGATTCTCACGGCGCTGTCTGTCGTGTTCACATGCTGCCCGCCAGCTCCACTTGCCTTCTTCGTCTCAATCCTCAAGTCCTTAGGATTTATTGTGAAAGTTATCTAAAAAAAAAAAAAAATACCCCAGTCATGGAAAGAACACACAGTTACACCAGATCAGAGTCAGAGGTTAGCCTGGCTCATAGTGATGATGTCACAGTTATGAGCCTGACACATGAGGTTTAGCTGTGCATGACTCACCTCTGTGAGCTGGGGCAGCACAGTGACAGTCGTGGTGCTGGCTCGTAATGATGATGTCATAATTACGGGCCTGACATATGAGACCGAGCTGTGCGTGAATGTGAATATGATCCCTGATTATGAGTGCCCTAGGATCTCTGTGGGCTGGGGCTATGGTCATGATGCTGGCTCATAGTGATGATGTCATGTTGTGAGACTAAGCTGTGTGTGAATGTACTCCCTGATTTTCAGAGAGCGAGGATGCTCACCTCTGTGGGCTCGGGCAGCACAGCCACGGTCATGGTGCTGGTGTGTATTCGGCCCTGCTTCTCAGTCCGGGGGACCCGCTGCACCCTGTGAACCCCACCTTCAAACTTCATCTTCATGTAACTCTGTGGGCCGCTGATGCTGGCAGTAGCATGACGTAAGCCCCCTGAAACATCAGGAAAGATCCGATGTTCATCTCCTACTGACTGAACTAAAAATCAGAATGCATTTTCACCATTAGCTGGAGCACAAACAGCATTAAGGTAAATAGGATGGTGATGATTTTAGTAGTATTTATTTATTTATTTTTTTTAACAGTACAGACCTATATCGCTTGGTGCGTACTCCAGTGTGTCAAAGAGCCAGCCATGGAAAGCAGCAAAGCTCTGGTACATGTCAAACACTTCGGCCGTGAACAGCATGGCCTCCTGACCCCCGACCCCTGCCGTGACTTCCAGCACCAGGTTGCTCTCATCCGACTCCTCCTCCGGAACCAAGCAGGAAAGGATCTGCAATTCCGTAATTCCATACAGGAGACGACAAAGTTGGTGAATTGAGATCTGGGTCCTTGACATTTCACAAAGACCTACCTCTTAAATTCGCCAACATCTTTTCCTCTATTATAATTCTGACCAATGCACCTCTCCAGGTCTGGAGTTAAACCTGCAGACACTGCGGCCCTCCAGGTCTGGAGTTAAACCTGCAGACACAGCGGCCCTCCAGGTCTGGAGTTAAACCTGCAGACACTGCGGCCCTCCAGGACTGGAGTTAAACCTGCAGACACTGCGGCCCTCCAGGACTGGAGTTAAACCTGCAGACACTGCGGCCCTCCAGGACTGGAGTTAAACCTGCAGATACTGCGGCCCTCCAGGACTGAAGTTAAACCTGCAAACACTGCTGAAATATCGACACTCGTTCTTCTACAGAGCCAGTTCTCACCTTCTGTCTGAGCTCCAGTATACCCTCTTGGCATGCACGCCTATCGATTTCCGCTAGTTCTCGTATGTCAGGATCTTCATCTGTGAGATTGTAAAGGAGCATGAGAGTTAAAAAAGAGATAAGGACAGAGATAATACATTTTTCACAACACTAGAGTTAGAGTGCCAAGTTATAATTACCACAATAAAAGTTTAGTTGCTTTCTGTCTTAGTCACGAATATTTCACTGATATTTCCTCAACCATCTGGTTTGCTTCCCTTTACCTCCTGTGGACTCTCTACAATGAAACAGTTTAATATCTTACCGCTCAACAAAGCCTCTGTTTCTTCGCATTCTTTCTGTTTTAATTCCAGATTTCTGATGTATTCAACCAGCGGGGTTAGACGGGCGACTCTTTCTCTTTTGAATTTCAGATCTTGTTCCCCCACCTGTTCTTTGTCCGGCGTGTTGACATTATTCAGATATTCTCTGTATTCCGTCTCCACTTTTTTCAGGTAGTCCAGCAACGACTTTTTCTGGAAGATCTCTTCCACTGAAAGTAAGTTTGCTGCCAGCGTTGGATGAGTAACATGCAGGTCTCGCCGCACTTGTAAACGCGAATGGTTAAAACTGGTTGGTGCCCTAATGTTCACCCAGCCGGTGTTACACTTTCCAGTTGAATACGCAGGGAGATTATGCAGGAGACAACCATACATTTGTAAACATTTCAGCCTTGCCGACCGACATACAGCCCTTCGGCAAAGATCAATGCCGATGAGAGACATTGCTGTGTTAATTGCTGACTAACAGAGATGTCACATAATATTCTTTTAGGAGGTAATCAACATATTTTGGTCAGAATGGTATTTATGCTAAGGTTTGTTAGCTGACTGGCTACCTGTAAAAGAAGTAGTTTTCAAATAACCATTCCAGCGATTCCGTGCGCAAATGTCCTGGGGATAACACTAAATAAGATGCAATTTTTTCCTGCCAATTGGTGACAACACATTACTGTAAGATTTAAAAATTAAAACACCATATTTCCTCCACTCAGAATGACAGAAGCACGCACTTCCTCAAGGACACAGACATGCACATGCAGCACTTACGTAAATACCACATGGTTTGAAGTTACCGTAAGCCTACAGATAAATGCGCACACACAAAAGTTGAAGTTAGAGTACAGCGATTTGGTGCGGCAGACATTCAGGCAAGCTTTGATTGGTAGCTGATATCCAAATGCTATTCCAATCATTGTCCGTCCTTACACCCCCAATCTCACTATCTTCATGCGTCTGGATTATGTGGTTAAAAAAAATCCACGGCATTTCTATTAAATGGACCTTGTGCAAATAACAAGTCAAATTTCATGTAACTGAAATTCCAATGCCAGGAAGACGCAATTCAAAATGAGAAATTTAATTTCAAAAACAGATCCTGTTCAGGTAAGTATAAACCTCTGTCATTGCAATAATCCAAGGGGCGTGTGTCGCGGATAGTGCAGTCACAGTGCTGGCTGGTAGTGTTGTATTTGTTCGAAAATGTAGTGAAATGATGTTGAAGGAAACAACTGTGATTTTTATGTTACGGTAAACGCTGCGCCTCTGTTTTGAAGC
This sequence comes from Albula glossodonta, assembly GCA_019788955.1. NCBI lineage: Eukaryota > Metazoa > Chordata > Actinopteri > Albuliformes > Albulidae > Albula > Albula glossodonta. The sequence goes on along the minus strand of JAFBMS010000135.1, from coordinate 1,083,457 downwards.
AGTTCCGCTAGTTGGACTACAGATGGCAGTCTAGGCAAGGCAATCATCGACGCTTTCATTTGACTTCTATCTGCTTCAGAAGATATGCGCAAGGGAATGGTCTCCGGTATGTTAGCACAGACATTTGGATAGTGACGTAATTATGATGCTTTGAATACATTAAGGTAAGAATGCTACGTTGTCATCCACTGTCTGAAACACCAACCTTTTAAAATTGTTTTTAACTCAAAGAACATGGCTTTTCAGACAGCAGCTAAGTGGATGCAGTCCAGTGGTCACATGCAGTACATATATCAGTGTATTATCATGAAATCAGGAAAGCCCAGAGAGCAGTTCATTTGAACAACAATTTGCTAGAAATATAAGAGAGAGAGAGAGCAACCTGATTAAAGGAAACAGATCTGCACATTTTGGTTTGGCTTCAGAGATGTTTGGCACTTCCTCTTGGTTTTTGGGGTTGTTTCCTCTTTGTTTTCGCCGAGAAACCATGATAACGCAAGGCTGTTATCACTCTCAGAGCATCAGCACCTCATCACATTCAGGTATGAAACAAAGGTATGTACATCAGAGACACCCCAGTAATTACAACTGATTACTGATTAACTCGGAAAATAATAACTGGCTTGCAGTCAGATCCAGTGCTTTTGCTGCCAGTACCCTGTAAAACGTGCGTGGCGTATTACATTTGATTTAATAAGAGGTTTAGTTCATCTGAGGTTACATGGGAGAGAGATCTGTGTGTAATTAAGCGCAGAAATCATTCAGTCTTTATTCTCACATAGCTAAGCCACGTTAAAGTTTATGCTCTTACCAGTTCTCTGAGGAGAGCAAATAATGTCCAGTGTAAACATTCAGCAGATTTACATGTTAAACTGTTGGAGCTAGTCTCGTGTTTTACTGCTACAATAGAGGCATCTGAAAACTCTGCCAAAGTCATGATCTCTCCAAGCATTCTGGACAGACCATTCCCAAAACATCCTGTTCTCCCCAAGCCTGCTTTTGTGAGACATTTTTTAGAGGTTTTGGAAATAATAATATTTCAAACCTTGCCTTGTTCATAAATGAGTAGGCAGTCAAACAGACAGACAAACAATCAGCCTCACAGATAAATCAATGAATATGTTCATTAATAAAACAGTGCACTAGTTACATATACAGTCCTGATTATTGAGTAGATGCAGATGCAGATGCTTTGAGTTATGTGTAGAGCGTTTTAAATTGTACATTAAATTATACTATATGTGTGTGTATATATATATATATGACAGGAAGAGGTGGGCCACAGAAAATGTGTCTGGTCATTTTTAGTGGGTTGTGGGCGAGGAAGGATCCTTTGGGTTCCCACTTTTCAAGACCTCATCCTTGGGATACTAGGTTTTGTCTAAGGAACCCCCCCCCCCCAAACAACCCCATTTAAAACGGCTGGGGCGGGGAGTGGGGGCTCATAAATAATGGCAAAACTCCACATTCCTGAGTGAATTCCGGGCCTGGTGCCTGCCATGTCACAGGGGGAAGAAAAGGTTAAACTCTGGCAAAGTTAGGTGCTAATTATTCTGGGGAATTGGAGGGATTTTCCTCAAATGGGTCAGGCCAGCAGCCATGCTGTGTCACTGACCACAGACATGTGCGGGGAACCAGGCGGAGGCCCTGGGACTGCAGCGAGCTTCTGTCAGTTCAACCAAAGCTGATCCCAGAACAGCATGTGTAACAGAGCAAGAACCCTCTCAGAACATCAGTGTGTAACAGAGCTAGAACCCTCTCAGAACATCAGTGTGTAACAGAGCTAGAACCCTCTCAGAACATCAGTGTGTAACAGAGCTAGAACCCTCTCAGAACATCAGTGTGTAACAGAGCTAGAACCCTCTCAGAACATCAGTGTGTAACAGAGCTAGAACCCTCTCAAGATGTCGAGACAGAGTGCGCTAACAGCTGCAGCGTAACACTGAGCAAGCCTTTGAACCCACACACTTATTATTGACAACCTGCCAAAACAAAGCACCAACATCTAAGGAAGTGGTTTTCTAGTTCAGGCCCCAGTAGGGGGGGCTCAGTATATGTGCTGATTTTAATCTTTGCCAGAAATTCCACAACCAGATCAGGCCCAAGAAACCAGGTGAGGTGAGTTAAAGGTGTGATCGACTGTTTAATTTGGTCAATATGTGCCATGGAGCAACGGAGACCCTGTTCTGCTACACATGAACCGAAGACTGTGTGTGTGTAAGGGGATTGAAACCCATGAGGATGTGCTGGGTGAGAGTGCGTATGGCAGCTGTGTGCGACTGCGCCCATCTCTGCTCAGTCCTGCCCTCTGAGGGTGGAGGAGCAGGAAGATGAAGGAGCAGGGTGTGCTCACCCACACAGGCCAAAGGGGTCTGACAGCTGCAGCCATCACACAAATATACATTATTAAAAATATCAACACAAAGGACAGTCTTGTTTTATGAGTGCATATTTTCCTAGGCCCTTGTGATTCATCAGAGTTTTAAAAAAGGGAGGGCAGAGTGTTTGTTTTTCATGCATTTCTAGTGTATAAGTGTATGTACTAGCATGCATTGATCCTGTTATTGGCTTTGAGCAAGATACAGTCATATACTAACACCATTCCACCCACTGCTGTACTAAATGTTGACTCCAGATAGGTACAGCGTCTTTCCCTGCTCCTTTTTTTGGCAATTCAATAAGCCTATTCAAATAACTTCTCTCCTATTTTCCTTGGTCCTAGATATAGATCAAATGGTTTTAAGATAGAGTGCAACATGTTTTTTAAAGTATCTGCTTATTTTAAGAAATGTAAAGCTAAAATCATTTGCCCACATCACTCTAATTACATAACTGTCCCGGCCCGGCCCGTGGACTGTCTCACAGTGTAATGTGATGAGAAATTCTGTTCCAGGTCCTCAAAGCTTTCCTCTCCATGGCAACCTTTGTGCTTTTTTTTTGGGAGGTTGCCCATGAAGCTCACATCCCCCATTGAGGAAGTGAGACTGCCACCCCGCCCCCCCCCGTACCCCATGAGGCTTCATTCACAGTCTCTCTAAATGAGGGGGTACCCCATGAGGCCTCATGCATATTCCCCTTTGTCTGGGTTCAAGGCTGGCCATGTTGTGAGCATAACAGGAGTCATGTAGTTGTAATTATGCCAGTTATGATTTTAATAAATTCCTTGTGTTGTTTCTTTTGTTTTGGATTTTCTTGTGGTCTGCCATCGTGTGTTTCTCAGCCATGGAAAACAAACATTGAGAAAACCACATCTTCGGCTTAGTGAATTCTTCCCAAAAATACTCTGGACTTTTGCGGCTTTGGTCCCGTCATTCACGGAGCATAGAGACAGCAACTGAATGGAGGTGTATCAGTAAAATTCAAAAGAATAATTTATATGCACTGAAAAACATAAGAGGTGAATGTATTGTTATGTACATTTGTATCAATTATTCCAGCCAACACTGTTTTCATAAAGAGACACACTATAGACTTGTTGGAATGTGATTATGGAAGAGAACAAATGTACATATAAAAGCTAAAGTTGGGATGAAGATAGGTTTAAATATGAAGCTGGAGCAGAGCACTAATATGTTTTTCATTTAAGAAAGGGCTGGGGGTGGGGCTTGGTTTTCCATTCCTGCAGACTATGCAGAACTTTTCCATTACAATGTGAAGGAGGTAAACCCAACCTCTTTGAAGTTAATAAAGGAAAATCAGATAGATTCTGCGGCGGCTGCAGAGGAGCATAACTGTAATCATAGTTTTACTTCTACTTTACTGAAATTACATCATTGCAAATGGAACTTCATAAAGCAGGTTCTGCCTGGGTGGATCAAACAGAGTGCAAAGAGCCGCTAAAACAAGGAAGAATACACTGTGTCCCATGGTAACCAGAGATCTGAGAGAGTCTCGGCTCTAGATGCTCTGTGTCCCATGGTAACCAGAGATCTGAGAGAGTCTCGGTTCCAGATGCTCTGTGTCCCATGGTAACCAGAGATCTGAGAGAGTCTCGGCTCTAGATGCTCTGTGTCCCATGGTAACCAGAGATCTGAGAGAGTCTCGGCTCTAGATGCTCCGTGTCCCATGGTAACCAGAGATCTGAGAGAGTCTCGGCTCCAGTTGCTCTGTGTCCCATGGTAACCAGAGATCTGAGAGAGTCTCGGCTCTAGATGCTCCGTGTCCCATGGTAACCAGAGATCTGAGAGAGTCTCGGCTCCAGTTGCTCTGTGTCCCATGGTAACCAGAGATCTGAGAGAGTCTCGGCTCCAGTTGCTCTGTGTCCCATGGTAACCAGAGATCTGAGAGAGTCTCGGCTCTAGATGCTCTGTGTCCCATGGTAACCAGAGATCTGAGAGAGTCTCGGCTCCAGTTGCTCTGTGTCCCATGGTAACCAGAGATCTGAGAGAGTTTCGGCTCCAGATGCTCTGTGTCCCATGGTAACCAGAGATCTGAGAGAGTCTCGGCTCCAGATGCTCTGTGTCCCATGGTAACCAGAGATCTGAGAGAGTCTCGGCTCCAGATGCTCTGTGTCCCATGGTAACCAGAGATCTGAGAGAGTCTCGGCTCCAGTTGCTCTGTGTCCCATGGTAACCAGAGATCTGAGAGAGTCTCGGTTCCAGATGCTCTGTGTCCCATGGTAACCAGAGATCTGAGAGAGTCTCGGCTCCAGATGCTCTGTGTCCCATGGTAACCAGAGATCTGAGAGAGTCTCGGCTCCAGATGCTCTGTGTCCCATGGTAACCAGAGATCTGAGAGAGTCTCGGCTCTAGATGCTCCGTGTCCCATGGTAACCAGAGATCTGAGAGAGTCTCGGCTCCAGTTGCTCTGTGTCCCATGGTAACCAGAGATCTGAGAGAGTCTCGGCTCTAGATGCTCCGTGTCCCATGGTAACCAGAGATCTGGGAGAGTCTCGGCTCCAGTTGCTCTGTGTCCCATGGTAACCAGAGATCTGAGAGAGTCTCGGCTCCAGATGCTCTGTGTCCCATGGTAACCAGAGATCTGAGAGAGTCTCGGCTCTAGATGCTCTGTGTCCCATGGTAACCAGAGATCTGAGAGAGTCTCGGCTCCAGTTGCTCTGTGTCCCATGGTAACCAGAGATCTGAGAGAGTCTCGGCTCCAGATGCTCTGTGTCCCATGGTAACCAGAGATCTGAGAGAGTCTCGGCTCCAGATGCTCTGTGTCCCATGGTAACCAGAGATCTGAGAGAGTCTCGGCTCTAGATGCTCTGTGTCCCATGGTAACCAGAGATCTGAGAGAGTCTCGGCTCTAGATGCTCTGTGTCCCATGGTAACCAGAGATCTGAGAGAGTCTCGGCTCCAGATGCTCCGTGTCCCATGGTAACCAGAGATCTGAGAGAGTCTCGGCTCTAGATGCTCTGTGTCCCATGGTAACCAGAGATCTGAGAGAGTCTCGGCTCCAGTTGCTCTGTGTCCCATGGTAACCAGAGATCTGAGAGAGTTTCGGCTCCAGTTGCTCTGTGTCCCATGGTAACCAGAGATCTGAGAGAGTCTTGGCTCCAGTTGCTCTGTGTCCCATGGTAACCAGAGATCTGAGAGAGTCTCGGCTCCAGTTGCTCTGTGTCCCATGGTAACCAGAGATCTGGGAGAGTCTCGGCTCTAGATGCTCTGTGTCCCATGGTAACCAGAGATCTGAAAGAGTCTCGGCTCCAGTTGCTCTGTGTCCCATGGTAACCAGAGACAGAGTCTCGGCTCCAGATGCTCCGTGCATTATAAAACACCTAGAAAACATGCATTGCCTTTTTGGCATGCATTATAAGAAATAAACATTTGAAATTGCAACAAAGAAAGGTTTGTTGCTCATAGGGACACAACATATAATCTTTAACATGCACTTGATGCTGTACAACTAACCCTTTTGCATTAGAAGGAGCCTTACTCCAAGGTACAACAGCAAAACTTTTCCTGGGAATCAAAACTGCAACCTCTAAGTTACAAGTCCAGTTCCCTAACAATTACACTTCACTGTCACCCCTAAAACTTCAAATTTGTTCAAAGCATCACTTTGGGTAGGAGGTGGGTGGTAGCAAAGACAACAAGCTGTCAATGAAATCAGCTTCTGGGCCAATTAAAGAACACTGCTGGGGGTGACCAATGACAAAAGCAACAATGCCTTTTGTCTGTATGTTTAAGGAAGGAAAGTGTGACAGATTCCCACCGTCTGTAGTGGCAGCATTCTTCTTCTGATCTCCCTCCGTGTCTGTGTTTCTGCTTACCACCCACTGCACCAGAGACCATCTTCCCTGCAATCCGGACAGGACGTTTACAGCAGGTACAAAATAAACTCTCAGAGGTCACACCTGCTCCTGCAGATAACCCCCCCCCCACATCCTGAGAGCTAATAATAAAAAAGGTAGGGGGGAGGGGTATGGGACACTAATGCAGTTGTTGTCAGGTCTCTGTTGATATGGTAGAACCTGAGGAAGAAAAATACTGACCAAAACAGCCAGACCATAATGCCCTAATGGCTGCTGCTATCAGCCCTGTCAATCAAAAACACTGTGACTGGTCAATTCAGCTTTACTGTTTATAAAGCACTGTCAATAAGCCCGTAGGAAAAAATCCACTGAGTCTAAAAAATACCTCCAATGCGAGGGAAATGGCAGGATCAGGATCGACTGAATAAAAATGGGGCCAAAATCAATGTGAAATAATTAGATACTCTCACTGCCAAAGGAACTCAAATCAATGGTCGTCCCTCATTCTGTTGAGATCTCCTGTAGGCTGAGTCGGGACATGAAGGACAAGTTAATGTAAATTCGATTTAGTCTACTTCTCCATTAAAATATGTAAATATACATTTTCAATGATTTTGCTGAATTTTAAGGGGGTTTGGTCGTGTCAAATCCTCACGTTCGAACACATCTTCCTCCAAGACAATGACGTCAGCGAAGGAGAGTACACAGAATCCGTCAGGTGCGCCTTGGCAGTCCGCTATGAACTAAAAGTCGTCCTGTCTGTATCTGGTCAGACACTTTTCAATGCCAGAGAAATTGCAATGGGAACAGAAAAAAAAACCTATCCGTATCTCTGTTTTCTGTTTGTTTTTTAATCTCCACACATTCTGTGTGGTTAACTGCTCTGCTTTGCCCAAAACATGTTCCTATTGAAATGAGCATTTACTTTGTAAAGCATGTGCACTATGTCGTTTTACTTTCATCTGTACCAAACGGCGGGAGTAATGAGTGGGCATAGCGTGACCTAATTTTGTGAAAATGAGACTCAGTGTTGCGGCCAAAAAACTGCCGCAATGCGAACTCTCTTTTAACAGTTACACTGCGCCTTTGAAAACCAGGCTGTTTGTCTCTTTAAGAGACTCTGGGACCGAGGCATTAGTGACAGCAGTGACGTGAGTGGAAAACGTTATTTTCTTTCAAATACACTAATGGAAACTATCCAAATAAACACACAAATGCACACACTAACGCAGTTTAATTTATCGTCTGCTAAACCCGCAATAGACAACCCAAACGCAGTCTTTTCTTGCTGGCCCGCAAATGTGAATGAATGCAGGCGGTTTAGCTGGGGATTGGTCGCGCCAAGCACAGTCAGGAGATCTGAACGGGAAAAGGGCTAAACTCTCCACTAACTTTGTGTACTCGTCACAGGCGGGCGCATACAGGTGAAGAGAGGACCACAAAGCTAAACAGAGCGTGTAAGTGGATTCTCTCATTCGTTCCTTGGAAACGTGGATATGATCGACCATTTCATTCAGACCGTAGATGGGTAAATAAAAAGCACTTTGCAAATAATAGCTAAGCAGTTTTTAGGTCAAATCAAACTCATATTTAAATAACGCTCCAAGTGGTTTTCATCCATTAATGCTGGCCAAAATGATCTGGAAAATATTACTTTTCAGTCCGTGTTTCTTTCTGCCCGGTTGCACACAGTCAAAGCGAGCAGCTCCGGTGGTTTAACCAGTGAAGGTCAGTGCTTCGATTAAGGTAAATCCACGCAACAGCCCTGAAAGGGATCATTTCTGTGCGTGCTGATGAGTTGCCACATCGGACCGTCACAAAATATCTAAATCATTTTATTCATTACAATTAGCGGTCATTCGAGGTATGTGTATTATTGCCTCATTGATTAAATGATTGATTTCTGATAAATTTGTGGAATGTGTGATTAGCGTTACTGTATCACGTCATTAATTTGGCCTTTCAGCGTAAACGAGTCTTTTAAAGTGCGTAGCAAAATGAAAATTTCTGAAGTGTTTTTGTTCAGTGTTTTCTCAGTTTTCTTAGTCTGCAAGTTTTTCAAAATATTTTCTCATTTTGGTGTTGTTCCCCGGGCTTTAGGTTGGTACAGCGTACTGAATTAGGCAATCACCACGTGAGTCATGTTGATCCTCCATTTATGCTACAGGTATAGGCCTATTGTAAGTGGCAAGTGTGTTGGTGTGCGTGAATGCGCGTATTTGTGCCATTCAGAGAGAGCTGACTGGCCTCGGTGTTTACTCAGCTGGAACGGTTGTTGTCTTGGACCTCTATCACTTGTCGATTTGTGACGTTGCTCTGCGGTTGAGTGGTCACCCCCCACGGTGTGTGAAATTCTGATGAAACCAGAGAAAGACACAAGGTCCCCAGAATTCCCTGTTAATTTCGAACATTGCACCTCTGTTTCAGAAGCATATTTTGTTGACTGAAGGGTCAACCGTCACTCAACCACATTAAATATGATAATTATTATTATTATTATTATTATTATACTGCTGCTTTATGTTGGTCAAAAAGTGAATCTGTCATCTAATCCCTGCTCAGGACAAAGAGGTAGAGAGAGGGGAAACGTCTCCTGGAAAGCATATGAATGTCCTGAGTGAGTGATGTGGACAGGCGAGTTTGACATCTCTGTCAGTGCAGAGAGAGCCAGCTGGTGACCACCAGGGCCTGGAGGGCCGCAGTATCTGCAGGTTTAACTCCTGTCCTGGAGGACTGCAGTGTCTGCAGGTTTAACTCCAGTCCTGTAGTGCCGCAGTGTCTGCAGGTTTAACTCCAGTCCTGTAGTGCCGCAGTGTCTGCAGGTTTAACTCCAGGCCTGGAGGGCCGCAGTGTCTGCAGGTATAACTCCAGTCCTGTAGGGGGCAGTGTCTGCAGGTTTAACTCCAGTCCTGTAGGGGGCAGTGTCTGCAGGTTTAACTCCAATCCTGGAGGGCTGCAGTGTCTGCAGGTTTAACTCCAGTCCTGGAGGGCCGCAGTGTCTGCAGGTTTAACTCCAGTCCTGGAGGGGGCAGTGTCTGCAGGTTTAACTCCAGTCCTGGAGGGCCACAGTGTCTGCAGGTTTAACTCCAGTCCTGGAGGGGGCAGTGTTTGCAGGTTTAACTCCAGTCCTGGAGGGGTGCAGTGTCTGCAGGTTTAACTCCAGTCCTGGAGGGCCGCAGTGTCTGCAGGTTTAACTCCAGTTCTGGAGGGGGCAGTGTCTGCAGGTTTAACTCCAGTCCTGTAGGGCCGCAGTGTCTGCAGGTTTAACTCCAGTCCTGGAAGGGGCAGTGTCTGCAGGTTTAACTCCAGTCCTGGAGGGCCGCAGTGTCTGCAGGTTTAACTCCAGTCCTGGAGGGCCACAGTGTCTGCAGGTTTAACTCCAGTCCTGGAGGGCAGCAGTGTCTGCAGGTTTAACTCCAGTCCTGGAGGGGTGCAGTGTCTGCAGGTTTAACTCCAGTCCTGGAGGGGTGCATTGGCCAGAATTAGTAGGCTCTGGGTTGTGGCCTTGAAATTCCCTGTAGATAATGTTCCAAACTATGCCTGAGGCCCTTCACTTTGGGTCAGACTGAGCCTGTAATGTTGATGAAAAGTCATTGATTCTGCTGCTAAAGAAGCTGTCAGGACTTTGTGTGCTGATGCTGAAGCTTCTCTGCAGACTCCCGGTGACCCCAGATACAGATCTGGCCAGATACATAGCATCTGTGCAGATTCCTCTCTGTCAAACCGCAGTGGAATGCAGAACTACCCTTCAAATGCAGTCAGGGCAGGAGGGAGTGAGGGAATCTAAATGGTGGTGTTTGGTTTGCCAAAGACAAGACTGAAAACATCTGTGTGAGGAATGGCATAAATACCTCTTTGCAGTGTGTCCTCTTATCATGTCAGTTTGCACACTGCCTTATTTGACCTGACTTTGCAACACGAAAGACAGACAGTGCATATACAAGTACAGGTGGATATGGCAAATGCACATGAGTACTACGGTCACACAGTAAAATAATAATATATAATCATTAAAGCTGGAAAACCAAAGCAGCAGATCAGGTCTGTGCAGTTGTAGTTCATCAGCTTTGATATTCCACTTACTTATCTTACACTGCAACTTATACAGTGTAAAATTATGGGGGAGAGGTATTTGTTCTGAAATTCATTACAATTTTGCAACATATTTATTGCTAAGATTCTCACTTGATTTATGCTTATCAAGCTTTTTGTAAGCAATCACCTGTTGGAGTCCAAACATCTCCCTGTCTCTACTGAGTAAATGCAAACCAGAAGATAATGGCAGGTGAAGAAAAGAGTGAGGACTGTGTGATGCAGTGTGTGACTGGCTGTGGGGAGGCTGACATGTTTCTGTAGGGAGGCTAACGTGTTTCTGTAGGGAGGCTAACATGTTTCTGTACGGAGGCTAACGTGTTTCTGTAGGGAGGTTAACATGTTCCTGTAGGGAGGCTAACATGTGTCTGTAGGGAGGCTAACGTGTTCCTGTAGGGAGGTTAACATGTTTCTGTAGGGAGGTTAACATGTTCCTGTAGGGAGGCTAACGTGTTTCTGTTGAGAGGCTAACGTGTTCCTGTAGGGAGGCTAATGTGTTCCTGTAGGGAGGTTAACATGTTTCTGTAGGGAGGTTAACATGTTCCTGTAGGGAGGCTAACGTGTTTCTGTTGAGAGGCTAACGTGTTTCTGTAGGGAGGCTAACATGTTCCTGTAGGGAGGCTAACGTATTTCTGTAGGCTAGCACGCCACTATATGGTGGCTATTGTATTGGTTGCAGGTAGGCTAGCATCCAGCTGTAGTGGAGGGGATAACCTGTATCTGAAGCTAGTGCGTGTGTGTGTCTATGTATGTGTCTAGAAACAATACGGCCATAGGGCCTCTGTTGCACAACTTTGACGCTGGTGTGGCTCCAGATCAGTAGACAGTATGGACATCCTCTGTGAGAGCTTTATGCATTATATATTATATTTATACATTTATCCAGAGCAGTATAGAGAAAAGCCTTTGAAATTATCATGATTCAGCTTTGAATCATTTGGATCCACTCTGTCTGGCTCAGCCATTTTGAGCAGGTGATATGGAATTGAGCTTTGAGCCAGTGGATCCTAAGATAGAGGGGACGAGAATCAGAGCCGGCCATCGCTCCAGCCAGCGGTGCACTAAGGCCCCTGACATCCGATACGAGCGCTTGGCCCACACCGATGCGTGCAAAGGTTAGGTCATCCCACAGAAGCTTCCAAAACCGCTTCCAGTACTGCTGGGGGGGGTCATAAATTAGAGTACGTGCCAAGAAAAATGTGCCCCCATCATTCTTATCGCCAAACAGATTCACAAAGTAAAGGCCGACGGGCTCAAGACAGTGTCAACTCTGGAGAGACCTTTACTGGGTAGAGTATCTATGACGGCCATCTCTCGCGTAGCGGCAATATCTGGTGCCGTAAGTAATTGGGAACGCCACCCAGTCCATATCCGACTTCCTGTCAGAGATGAGCGACGGGATCATGTTGAGTTTTGAGTTTCTATCGCTGGGCACAGCAGAGAGAAGTCTTGTTTTTGTTTTCTCAACGACAGGATATGAAACGATAATCCTGCAGAAGAATGTTCGGTCACATTAGAACCAGGTATGCAAACGGAGCATTTAGAGAGAAAACAGGGTTAATGTCCAGAGTATATATTCACTTTAAACAGGTTGGAATGCAAAGTCATTAGGGTTTCACCTGAAAATAAACAGTTAGTCTGTCGGTTGTTGTTTTCCTTTTTTTGGTGAATTATCCTGAAATGAGTGGAAATTTTGAGTTTTTTTGTGGGTTGAGTGAGCTGGAGGTTAATTTGTGTGTAAAAGTCAAAGGTAACATAAGGTGTGTGTGGGGCATCTCCTGACTCCAAAAAAAAGACTTTAATGAACCATTGTAAACATGGGGGGCAGCCCATAGTCTAGTGTTTAAGGTACATGACTGAGACCCTTGAGGTTGCCAGCTCAAGCCCCAGTCCAGCCACAGCAAGAACACCACTGCTGTTGGGCCCTTGAGCAAGGCCCTTAACCCCACATTGCCCCCAGGGGGGATTGGCTCTTGGTTAGCCTCATCAACTGTAAGTCACCTTGGATAAAAGCATCAGCTAAAATGACTATAATGTACCATGAATGACCTGAATATTAATTTTATTCTTTTTACCTAAATATTCCTATATTTTACAATCCAAAACTGTTTAGTCTCCCATGGCAACCAACTCCTGCCAACCAGGGAAGAGGCAGCTGTGAACATGTGACAGTACTGAGTCACATGACAAAAGCCCTCCCTTTTGTCACGCTGCAGACACACGACCAATCACACACTGCCTATGCTGTCGGAGGATAATGAAGTCAGCATGCACTCAGTTTTGCATTCACAGGCAGCTGCTAGTGAGTGATGGTACTAATGAATCTTAATGGCTTTACCCTTATCTTTGAGGCTATTGTTGCCTTGCCAATGCAGACCTCCGGCCTCGGGACGTGATGGCACAGCTGGGCTTTGAACCCCCAGTCTGAGTCTCATACACACTGCAGTCTCAGGGCTCATATCCGCTTCCCAAGAGCTTCAAATATTTTGCTATGGTTAGGTAGCTTAATGTAAGCAACATTACTGAAATTGTTCCACTCTGATCAATATTATGAAAAGCAATAATGACATGTTATATTATTTTATATATCCCTCGATATAAACTGTTCCAGAGGAAAAAACAATTGATAAATGTTCACCAGTATAATGTTTCAGATTTGATGGGTTTACTGCCCAAATTAAATAATCGTTAAGTCTGATCGATTCAGGGAATATCCAGCTGTCTAAACTGATTTCATGTAAAGGAAACAGAAATTGTAAGCGTTGATGTGCCATTGGCTTGTGATAAGAGCACTTCCTTCACTTCTTAAGAAGTGCAGCCACACATGTCACCATTTCTGACCATGTGTCATCGATGATCGGAAAGACACTTCTGTTTTTCAGCTGTTCGTGTATCACTTAAATTAACCGCAAGTGTGCCAAAGATAAGGCAAAGATATGGCTTGCCAGTAAGTCCCTGAGGTGCTGGTCCTGGGGTCCCCCTGTGTGTGCTGGTTCTGGGGTCCCCCTGTGTGTGCTGGTTGTGGGGTCCCCCTGTGTGTGCTGGTTCTGGGGTCCCCCTGTGTGTGCTGGTTGTGGGGTCCCCCTGTGTGTGCTGGTCCTGGGGTCCCCCTGTGTGTGCTGGTTGTGGGGTCCCCCTGTGTGTGGTGGTTGTGGGGTCCCCCTGTGTGTGCTGGTTGTGGGGTCCCCCTGTGTGTGCTGGTTGTGGGGTCCCCCTGTGTGTGCTGGTTCTGGGGTCCCCTTGTGTGTGCTGGTTGTGGGGTCCCCCTGTGTGTGGTGGTTGTGGGGTCCCCCTGTGTGTGCTGGTTGTGGGGTCCCCCTGTGTGTGCTGGTCCTGGGGTCCCCCTGTGTGTGCTGGTTGTGGGGTCCCCCTGTGTGTGCTGGTTGTGGGGTCCCCCTGTGTGTGCTGGTTGTGGGGTCCCCCTGTGTGTGCTGGTTGTGGGGTCCCCCTATGTGTGCTGGTTCTGGGCTGAGTTATATAAGTGAAGTCTTTCACATTGTCTTTTTTCTTATCTTGTATGCAATTTGTGCCCATAAGTGTTTGTGTTTCTTTATTTATTTATTTTCTTGGCATCTAAGAACGTTAGTCTGAAATTACTCTTTTAATTTAAATTATTAAGCCCTAAACTGTATATATATATCTCCTTTTAGCAGCGATGTCAGTCCCCTCATGCTTGATCAAGACTCACTTTCTCCAGGCAAATAAAAATAAACACTCACTTATTGTTTCCATAATGATTGCCAGTTTTGATAAGTCACACAATGTTATTGTGATTTACTTATGCACACTCTGCTGTGTCTGCCACAATGTGCTGTTGTATAATGAGAATGTGAGAATGTGTTGCTTTTGTGAGTTAAAAATGGCACAAATCCTGTTATGCATTGCACAATAAAAGTTATGAAATATAAAATGTAGGCTACATCCAAATCCTGCTGGACTTTGGACAAATAGAAAAAACCAAACTTCTCAGAAAATCCTGCTGCCATAAAGTTGTTTTAACCAAACTGTATCCAAAACAGAAATAACGTGATTGGATATTTTGGTTGCACAGAGCGACTGGCCGGCACATGGTTACACAAAGGCCCATTCTGCTGAAAGCTTTGCGTGTTTTTTGTAGTCGTGGTTTTCTTGTCTTGCTTGGGTACGTGATCCGATGCTCACTGGCACAGCTGTGACTCAGCTCTGGGAGTTTGTCTGGCAGGGAATCTGCTGATATCCTTATCAGTTTAGTTTCATGCTAAAGAAGGAGAAGGTTTTCCCCTGGCTTACATACAAGTATGCACCAGTTCCCCCCTGCCTCACCCTCCCCCCCCTCCACTCTGCATGTTTCTCTGAGTATTCACCCCGGTGCATGGGGGAACATGCCGCTGCCTCCCTAATGGCCAGAGTTGGACCCGGGGAGCTGTGACAGGCACGTACCCCACACTTTCACCTGCACCTGAGGCAGCTCGGCTGCGCTCATCGCCTCACCCAGACACCCATGTACCCCGGCCCTCACCTGCGTGTGTGTGCTCTCTGCAGTCTGGAGGAGTTCATCCGAGGCCAAAGACTGGTCGCTGCAGCCGTAACCTGGCCCAGCACCACAACCATTTGTTAATTTTCTCAGTGAATAGGCTTAAGTGCACACGAGCAATCACATGCGGCAGACTCCGGTTTGCTGCTGTAATCAAATCTTACCGTGCCGTACTGAAACATGCTGGGCTCTATGACAATGGCCGTCTCTTTGGGCCTTGGGCTGCGCATGGCGATGAAAGAGCACTCCCAGGGTCAGAGGGGTTATGGGGCAAATGTAGCGTAAACATATGCACGTGATGTCATGCTACCAGCTCTCACTGGGCTCCTCCCACTCAAAGTATCTGAATTGTGCGGAGCAATAAATCTCTCATGTTCATAATCGAAGCTTGAAATTAATTGTGGGCTTCCTGGAAAAAAAGCAGTTGTTTTAGAAAAAAAAATGTTCAGTAAGCTGAAGAGAATACTCCATGGTTTTTGTTACGGAGGTGACAGAACTTGTATTGTACTATCAGGAAAACGTTTCAACACCACTTCTCAGGGGACATTTTCTGGGTAACACGATTCAGAGGCCAACAAAAAAATAACTCAGCTGATGTGTTTAAATTGAAAAGAAACCTGATGACCAACGTTGTAGAAAAACTGTAGAAAAAGCAGAAAAATACATGCAACATCAGAGTATTACGGCTGCCTTTCTTCCCTAAGCTTAACTATTGTGATGTAAGATTGTCTTTACACTTCTTAAGGTATAAAATAGCTTTGTAGCTCATCTTGATGCATAATTTGTCTGGAAACCTAGATGTGTGTGATATCTGTGTCAGGGCAAAGTAATTTTTTCTGAGTCTGGAATGTGGTAGCCATTGCAGCCACATTACTGTCACATTCTGCTCGTGTGAAATTGTCGCCACATAGTTTTGAAAATAATGACAGCAGCAATCACCACAGTGATACGGTCTGTTTGGTTCCGCTTGGAGTTTAGGCCACCGAGACAGAGTCCTTTCAGAGGGATGATTTTCTCCCTTAAGCAACGGTTTGTCAGAAATATCTCTGCACCCCGTGAAGAGTAAACGTCTTCAGATCACGTCAAAGATCAGGCAGGTACACTCCTGTGTTATTCTGCCATGGTGCGGTACGGGGAATGATTCCTATAGAAAGAAAAACATTTCTGTCTGATTGGAATCATAGTCTGACGGGGGCATCACTGGGGTTGCTGTGTTGATGAAAGTCAGGATACCTGGTCTCTATACCTAACGAGGCAGCATCCTCTCAAAAGCAACAAACTCCACTAGTAATTCATGAAGCTACAGCGAGCCGTGAACAGCGCTCTTCTGGTCCTTTGGCCTGTGGTGTTCTCCTTAATGATTGGGTTGCGTGAGGTGGGGACATTAGTGTGACTGACAGTGCTTCCATCTGCCAGTAATGTGTGTCTCCGCCCCTCATTCCTCTGATAACTTCTGCAGGTGTTCTCCAACAACAACAGAGGAAAGTCCAGGAACAGCAAGGCCACGTCCGGCTCCATGCCATGGGGCTTGTTTTTGTCGTTGGCGTGGTCTGGGGTGATTGTGCACGGACAGAACAATCGCGTGATCGACTGGCTGGCAGGATGTTCTTTCCCTCTTGGTTTTGAAATTACGACCTGTTTCCTGTCTCTGGATAACAGTGTGCTCTCTGCTAAAGTAGTTTTGTGTTTTTTTGTGTGGTGTTGCCAATGCTCCTGTCACTCTCTGCACCTGACTGTGATGGTCTACATTTCAGAACAAGGCATTAAGATAACGCCAAACCCATTCTGCCTGTTTTGAGATGCAATATGTGCCCATTCGAGCATTCGCATTCGAGCATTCGCAGCTACAGCGATTCCAGTGTCCCATTGCTTTATGTTAAATACTGACAGTATGATACAGAGCAAACTGGCAAATTGGAATTTTCTCTGCATAAAAGCATCCATTCAAAGTAATTTTTTTGGTCCATTATTAATCCTTAATGTCTGAGTTAAACCTCTCTGTCACACAGCACTGGGGCCGTGTCAGAGAAGATAAATGTGAGCATAAACTCTTGTGTTGTCTGAACAGAGGCAGAGGAAGAGGGATGGCCAGGCTCGTTGGCCTCCAGCGCATCTGGTGAAGAGATCGGAGAGGCGTCAGGGACGTGGAGGGAATCAGCCATCAGACAGACAGGTGCGTTGCATAACGCTGCAGAGTCCTGGCTCAAACCTTCCTGTGTTTGCACATGGGGGGTTTCAGAGCCCCTATGCAAAGGCAAAAGACAGCGTGCTCATCAAGACCTCAGGCCAAGGTTTCATAGATCATATATCAATATAAATATATATATATATATATATATAAATATAGGTTTAGTCTGTGCTATTTATTCTGTCCTGAGCATTATGGGAGAGTGACTCTGAAACTGTGTCCTGGGGGCTGTGTGCCAGAACCACAGTCATCTCTTAATGAAATGACATATTTAATAAATGTGAGTGTTTAGGGTCTTCTGTCATTTCTTCCTTTAATTTCCTTTAGCACAGTGCAGGGGTGGTTCTTTGCCAGTCCCTTTTTCATTTAAATTCTTCATTATCAGACAAAGGATTTATGTTACTGCTTTGACCACTGAAGGTAAAACCTGCTTTCATCATTTAAAGACGTGACTTCATTGTGAAAGAATAATTTGTCTTATAGCACACTACAGAAAATAAAAGCATCTAATCACCTGGTAAAGCATGCAGCTGTACACATGGGTGATACATGGATTATGTGTGTAAATGGCCGGGTAAGCTGCTATGGGTAAGACTGTCAGCTTAATACCCAATATGTATATTTATGAAATTACGATTAGGCATTCAAAAGAGAAAAAAAATGTTAAAATCTCTTCTTTGGAGATAATACTCGATCATAATTTAAGGGTTGATGTTGGATGAATGCTTTAAACAAAGCCTTTTCAGCTTGCGTTTAGGGGAGATTAGGGCCTCTTTGTGTAAATTTTGGGTGGACAGGAGGCCTTCCCAAAACCCATAATCCTTTGTGGGATTTTAAGTGTCTCAGGGCATTTAAAAAATGAAGGGAGTTTTGTGCTCAACTCGTCTTTGTCAGCCAAAACCCCAGTGAATATTTATAAAGAAAATGAAACAGTTCTGTCTCCACCAGCTGACAGATATAAACCAGGACCCTAATTTGCAAAAAAATAAATAAATAAATAAATAATGGAGGGGGAAGCAACACAGGAAGGTTAGCTAATGGTCACACAGAAAATATCACAGGAAAAGTTTGTCCATAAAGTCTTTGTGGATTTGGTGTCACATGTTTCCATGTGCTCTGATAGAAGGCCCATCCTATTGAAGAGGGTCAAACAGAGGGGATCAGCTTCAGATGACTAAATCCCTAAAGTTCAAATCCCACCCTGGTTTTCTCCTGTTTGATTGGTGTCTGCCCAACCTTTATTGTCTGTGAGGGCTAAATCACATACTTAACCAAGAGCTGACTTAAATCAGAGCACAAAGCAGTCTGCACATGAGCTGTGGTTGCAGTGACCTCAAAGATACGCAAAGATGGAAAAACAAAGATATTTGTGCTGTGATAGATCCAGAGAGACAGAGTGAGTGAGAGAGACATGGTCACCAACTACAGGGAAACTGTTGGGATATTTCCTATTGAGATGCAGGCCACAAACTCAAAACGGCCCAAGAATAAAGTCAGAACACACACAGTGATAGGTATACCCAAGCTTAAACATAATGACCTAGTCTTACAGAAGCTGAGATTTTTTTTAATTGGGTGTCTAGACAGAATGTACCATCATGCCTGTCTGTAAAAGAACTGACACTCAGAATACAGCACCATAAATGTTTCAACACTCTTGGGGTTTTTTGAGGTAGTGGTATTTGACTATTTAAAAAAAACAAGATGTCTGTCTCAGGACAGTTGCATTGCCTTTTTCCTGTCCTGTGGGTGATTGGTATTTTGATAATTAAAAGTTGCTCTCAAAGTGTATTTAAAACATAATGCAACTAGTGCACACGCTCAGCTCAGATCCCAAATAAGTCACAGTGTTTGTCTGCCCTGCTGTGTGATATTTTGCCCCTGAATGGACACAGTGCTGTTGGTGAAGCTGCAGGGAGAACGGGGCATGCCCGCTCATCACAGGGTGAGGGTGTTTTTAGTTAAGGGATATAAATGAAGACAAGGAGTGCAAAGAAAGGCCCCAAGAAGCCCAACATGTATTTAGACACATTCCAGAACGTTCATGGAATGTCGCATACGCGCATAAGCACATCTTTTACCAACAAACCGTTGGAGGAGTTCTGATTTCTGCAGGAAAAGGAGGGACACAGTGCTTAAAAACAGGACCCTTTCGCACTTTAACAAAGATGTCTTTTTACATAAGAAGTCAAATGTCCTTCCTATAAAAACATAAAAACGGTTTGACCACTGATTTTGAGGGCACCTCTATGCTAAGTGGGAAAGGACAGGAAACCCAGAGCAGAAGCTGTTTAAACACAGAAAATTATTTGTATTCGTACAGACCTTGTTTTGCGCCTCCGTTTTTTTCCAAACCAGTGCTGGAAAACAGTGGATCATGTTGTTGTAGAGGGCCTTGTTTTCATCCTGCTCTAACGTGTCTCTGTGGCTGTGGTCAGAGAGGTAGAGGTTAGAGACCAGACGCTCAAAACATTTTTTTCTTCTTACAGAAAAAGAAATGATTACCGATATGGCTTATCGCACTTAGAACTTACTTGTTTTTTTTTGTACATTGTCATAACCGTAAAGTTTTGCGATGGTAATTTCCTAACAGAACTCGCTGTGGTAGTTGGGATCAGCGATGGAGAGAGACGCTTTGGGGGAAAGCGCCCCTCAGAGCCATGTTGACTCAGAAACCACAGCCAGCATATTTTGAGAACAGACAGGGCGTGATCACTCCCCTCCCATCGACCGGCGGTTCAGGAGAAAAATAACGGCCTCTCTCTCACAGCCAAAACCCAAATGTCAACACTGGTTGGGCCAATTCTATTTTTGAAGGTACCAATTCAACAAATGCAATAAGCGACCTGGATGCAACATGCAGGGCCAGGGAGAGTATTTTATTGCACTATTGGAGAGATTGACCTGAGAACAATCGCAAATCCGTAAGGGATGGAACATGTGGCAATGATGGGGGGGCGACCTGACTATCACTTTCATATTCAGCTCTGTTAGTCACAAATTTTTCACACAACTGTGACTTGAGGGTTCTTCTTGATTTCGACTGATTAAACTCAGGAAACAAACTGAAATTCAATTAGCCAATAGAACAATCCTCAGATGGGTAAGTTTATGAACTTAATTGAATTTAGTTTCTGGACTGAAACAGACATGACCCCGACTCATTGTTGCATAATAATCTCATGGCGTTTTGTTGGAGCTCATGATTTCAGACTGTGTCAAGCAGTTCTGTCAACAGCAGCTTGGTGGAATAAAAAGCTCGCTTGTGTTACTCATTCTACAAACCTGGCAGACCCTGGGAACGATGGTCAACTGAAGGTCAGAAAGACATCTTTCCATTTTCTCATGAACACACACACACACACACACTCACAGACTCACACATACAGATTCATACACTCAGACACGCCCTCCGGCACACACATCTACTCACTCACAAACAAACATACATATTCATACTCACACTCTCTCACACTGAAACAAATACTCAAGAGCACACAAAAACACAAACCCACTCTGACAGACACATACACACACAGATTCATGCTCACACATTCGCACACACACACTCTCTCTCACACACAAACACACACACACCTATTTTCCCTCTCTCCCACACACTGTGGTTTTGCTGGCCCACAGTCTGGCCTGTCCCCTGAGTGTGTCACTCTGAAACACAGGAGCTGCTATTCCTCCCTAAAGCTATGCAGCCCACTCACAGCCCGTCTTGAGCCTCTGTGCTAACCGCTATTCCTCCTTAAAGCTACGCAGCCCACTCACAG
This sequence comes from Albula glossodonta, assembly GCA_019788955.1. Classification (NCBI taxonomy): domain Eukaryota; kingdom Metazoa; phylum Chordata; class Actinopteri; order Albuliformes; family Albulidae; genus Albula; species Albula glossodonta. The sequence continues at coordinate 1,062,686 of JAFBMS010000135.1, read as the reverse complement.
CCCGTCTTAAGTCTCTGTGCTAACCGCTATTCCTCCTTAAAGCTACGCAGCCCACTCACAGCCCGTCTTAAGTCTCTGTGCTAACCGCTATTCCTCCCTAAGGCTCCACAGCCCACTCACAGCCCGTCTTAAGTCTCTGTACTAACTGCTACAAGTCAAGTTCCTGTGTTAGTGTGTGAACATTTGGAAAAAGGAGGAACGTGTAACATTGAATATGCAAAATGTGAAAAGATATTCACTTATAAAATGCACGACACGATAAGAGTTTGCTGGTGCGTGTCTCTCTTTAGCCGTTAATCTGGGGGTTTTAAATATTTTTGGCGCTGAATGATGATGTAAGTCCTTGCTGTGTCACATGGGAAATGAGGGAAACTTCAGGGCAAAAAATCGACATGGGCAGGAATCAGATGTGTACTGGATTTGAACCACATACAAATGTGATCCAAATGTGAATTGAAAAAAACAGATTCCATGTGACTGTATGCTGTTTAAACTTCCAGGAGGACACCAGATACAAATTGGATAAAAAGCTGATTTTAATCACTTCCAGCTGGCGCCCTCAACAGAGTCACAGAGTCCACAGCAAGGAGTCTGTCTGTCAATGAAGTGCACAAACTCGGGCTCCAAGCTGTCAGAAAGACCAACAGGGAAGATTACAATGTGCTAAATCAAGTTAGAGATGACTGCCTTAGTTCTGACTGGCTGATGGTCCCTTCATCATGTAATGTTCTATACATCTGTACAGTATATTTACCTTTAAAGCTCGCGGAGAGTCATAGCACCATTTCATTGGCTGCTTTCCGGTCGTTAGTCACTGTTGTATGTCATTTCCTGGACTTCAGAAGATGGAACGTAATTGGGAGGTTCAGGACAGTCATGTAGTTTTTTTCTACCTCCCTGTGACACTTGTTCAGTGGATACTGTTCTCTAATCAGCATTGTGGCTAATGAGAAATGTGCTAACCAGTGAAGGTGTTCCATAGGGAGAACAGCACGGACAGAAAGATGGGAAAGAGAGAGGTGACGCTGTGCTGTCCTGACTGTCCAACCTCATACCACAAAGATTAGACAAGATTTAATTATCTTGAATATTTGGTAAATCGTTCATTTGAAATCCAGGTTTGTGTTGTCTGTGATTGTTCTGCTTGTTTGAAAATGATACCACACAATTTTGAAATAAACATGGCAGCAACTCCTCATTGTAACAGAGCCCATTTTGACTAGTGTGTGATACGTTCTGACAGAGCCCAGTGTTTCTGCAGCGTTTTCCCTCAGGCTGACTCTGCGGCTAGCTCAGGTTTCTCTGGGGTACCCCTCCAGGAGATGCTTCACATAGTTATGCTGAATACAAATAACAAAAAACAAAACGTAGTGGAAAAAATAAATAAATGATATGAATGAAAGCAGTGTTTGTTTGCTGGGCCACAGAAGGTGATGCTGTGAACACAAACATATGGATGCATGGTGCGTGGCAATCTCTGGCTGTTTCTACAGGCTTTGCCTGCTGTGTCCCCCTGGATGTCTGTGGACCCCCCACTAAAATGGTGGCTGCTATCAATTAAGGGGTGTTTACATTAAGGGGGGTGCACCTTTATAACACCGAGAAGTGGGTGACTCAAGGATTGGAACCTGCTGAAAAATGTGTTCTTTCCATCTGCATGTCGTTTTGTTGTTTGTCTGTTAAGAGTTTTCCCGATCTCCCGGAGCTGACTGAACAACTGCTAGCCAACCAGTGCACCAGCAACGCAAAATTCTCAGCCAAACGCAGCCTGGACGATCGCCTCTAACGTCTGCCGTGATATCAACACCCCCTATTCCTCCCAAAAAATACCACTCCCTTTTAAACTCCTTATTCTCTTCCAAGGAGAGTTTATATAGCATCTGCATAACATCTCAAACCAGAGGAGCATGTGACCCAGTGTGTTTGTCTGTGTATGTTTGTTACATGTTTAGACCCTCATAAAACCTCAGAGACAGAGAATGAGGTTTTCACTTCAAAACCGTATGAGAGCTGTTACAGAGTTGTCCAAAGCCTAAGAATAAAAGCAAGCTTGTCTCGGGCATATTTAGGCCAGCCAATTAGGTGAGCAGACATTAGTTCTACCTACATTTCATCTGGATAAGCTGATGATGGACCGCTAAAGACCGTCTTTTTGTCCATGTATGAAGCATTTCAGTGTGGTCCTGATCAATGCCTGCGCTGGCACTGGGGTGCGTGTTTAATTCGCTAAATTAGCCAGAGGACAAGGTTGATGGCAACATCTCTCACACAAACAACATCATCTCTCACACAAACCATCTCCCCCGCATCAGAGAGCACCTCCCCTGCTCTCGGCTCCCTTCTTCAGGAGTACTCTGTGGCAAAGAGCAGCGAAAAGTTGGCCCCGTCAATCGGACAGACCACAGGCCTGTACGTTTTTGGGAAAAAATGATGTCTTGGATTTACAGAACAAGAGAGGTGTTTAACATCAGTCCCGGTGGACACCAGAGTATATTGGTTTGCTGGAGGTTTGTCTCAGCACCATTGTGACTTTAATTTGCAGGGTACTTAGTATGAATAGTTTTAGTAAATATTAAAAAGGCAAGTTGTGAAAGTCTCCCTGGATAGGAGTACCTCTCAAATGCCTAACTTTATAGTTACATTTACAACATGTAGGTGAGAATATTTCCGTCCAGCTTTACGAACTTTGGCATTTTTCCGCAATTAATCTCATCATGTCACTGGGTAATTATACCTTATTGGCTGAAATTAAGTGGGTTGCAGCTGATTGGCTTCAGTTTGGCGAGGTACACCTGATTGGCTAATGCTATGCCAGTGTGTTTTGGGAACCTGTCCACTAGCTGAATGAAATATAAAGTTCTCAGGTGATTTTCTTGAACAAAGTGTTTGCACATCTTAAAGTACTCTCTCGCCCATTTCTGCTTTCTCTCAAATTTTCATAAATATTATTTTGTGATCTCAGTCCGGGTGGTTGAAAGGTGACACACTTTGTTCTTCTCAAGGATAGCCCCCGGCGTTACGTTTAAAGAAGGTTAAAGGAAGTGTAGAGAGATACATCCCACGGAAAACCGCGTTTAATTTCGATGGGTTTGTTTGCTCTGTATCGGGTGGGAGTCGCAGGTGGCCGTGCTTAAATCGATTCATTGTAATTGTGGAGCAGTAACCCTTAAGCACATGGATTCCTGAGCTGGTAAATTCATCAGTAAATTAGTCACGGAATTCTGCGTCGGGCGACAGAAATATTTGACAGTTTTACCGCTGCTGATGGTGGCGATGTCCCCTCTGACGTGGCGAGAGGCCTGTGCCGAGGCCTGAGGTGGACAGCTGGGACACAGGTGTTCTCAGCTGTGGGCTGTCAGCGATGTAGGTGTCCTGCAAACCCCTCACAGACGTATCGCTTTCATTAAATGCTGTTCTTTAACTACTCATAAGTACGTTGTCCTGCAATTAGCATGTAGCATGTGTATCTAATGGCAGATTGGAACTGAACTCGGTTTTTCGAGAAAAAGGCTATAAGTGGCCAGTTTTGAAATGAAGCAGATAATCGAGCAGCGGCACATACCGAGAACATTCCGTAGTGAATTATCTTTATGACGGTGATTTATAATCGCTGAATACATCTCATTCAGAGACCCTGCAGAGGGGAGGCCTTGCAAAAAATATCATTGAAATCCAAAACATCAGTGAGATCTATCCATCAAATATGATCCATTATTTTATTTCAGAGTAAATAGAATATGTCTTGGTATGACAGTGACTGTTTGAGTAGCTCGCCCTGAGTGTGCAGTCACATAAATGCATGTCTGAATCTAATGACCGCATGAAATCACATGCGCATATTCACATGCGCGTGCCTCGTCCTCCTCCCGTGTCAGTGATCTGAAATGCCACGCCGGCTTCCAGCCCTTGTGCCAAGAACGTAGTTGTCATGTGAGGTCAAATGTTCTTCTGGCTTTCAGCAGTTATTATGGTGTTTAATGAATGGGGAATTGGCATATGTGGGTTTGTGCTGCACTTTGCATTCCTCAACCAGTAAGCACATTGTTTTGAAGGAAAACTGGAACCACAAATTGATTTATTTGGCTGGGCCTTACAACCATATACGTTTGCAAGCAGATTTTACCTGTTTGGTCATCTATTACAAAGATGGGTTTTTCCAGGAGCAGCTGAGGTACATATCCATGTTCAACAGCAGGGTTTCTCTGAGAACAGGATTCTTGACTTTGAGAGTTGAGGGCTCTGACCTTCCATTTAACACAATACTTCCAGTGCTTTATTTAATCTGAATCTGAAGTCGATATACCGTATGTGTGTTTTCCCCACCATCCTGCATGTCTGTCTTTGCACCATGCATGTGTGTTATTGTTTTCCAAACATGAGTTAAAACGCCCCCCTGCCTTCTTGGTTTTATTAAAGCATACCAGCCCCGCAAGGCGGGAGAGAGAAGTGTGTAACCTGTGCAGGGAGATGTAAGCGCACCGCTGCGGTGGCTAACAGTGTGAGCACTATTGCTTTCAGGGTTTATCCGCAGGATAACGGTTCCTGGAACAAAGCGAGAGGTCCATTCAGCCGCTCAACAGCGATACACAGAATCAGAACCTTTTTGTACAGCTGACAACTAAAGAAGAGTGTTGAGTTCTTTTTTTAAGATAAGGAAAAAAAAAAGAATTTTCCTGGCAGTACTTTGATAGAGTGTGAGTAGTTTCCATAGATTTTTCAGAAGTTGTCACTGTTCTCCATTTTAAAGCCCCTCTTTTTTACTTTTTGTGCTACGTTTCTTGGGTGTTTTTTGTTGCTGCCTCGGGCACTGCACCAGTACTGGCAAAGTAAAAAGATATTTCACCACAAAACAAAGCTTTTCACATAGTTGTATGTTTGTCACGGGCGTCAGGGTGGCAAAGACGCTTGGAGATGAAATCCACGGTATGTGTGGCCTTGCACAGAGCAGCTGTTCTGATTGGCTCGCAGAATCAGGCTGACTCTCAGCAAGGGGTAATCAACAACTGATAATACACAGAGTGATGTGGGAGTAAAACGGGTTTGATTCTGAACCAGCCTGAGGAATCTCAGCTTTGTGTGAAGTGTGGTTCACCCTCAGGGGGAAAAGAGGAAAGAAAACATGCTTAAAACCATTTAATTATCAATGGCCACATTTCATAAATAAATACAGTAGACAGTTTATGTACAAACATACATATCCTTTGTTATTGTTTGGGTTGAATATGAATCGGGTTTTTGATTTATGTTTTTTTCCTATTTTTGTTCATTTTGTGTCCAGCTGATCAGAGTTTAACTGGAGGTGGAAGTTGTTTGTCTTGTTTTCTTAGAAGGGGAAGTGCAGAAGGTAAAAGAGGAGGAAGAGGAAGGATAGCGGAGGAGTAACACATTAACAAGCTTAACTAAGCCCTCTCTGTGGTGACCATACCTGCCATAAAGCGTAAAAAAGGCTGTAAAAAACAGGATACATAGAATGGTGCGAGATCTACGCAGATACTGCACATTATTACTTTTTTTTTTATTTAAGTAAGAGCACAAGGCTGTATGAATAAGTTAAAGCTCAAACATAAGGTTTTTTTGTGAATGTGTATTTGCAGGATACATTCATTTGTATAAACTGTCATCTCTATATATTTGGATATTTCCCGAAGTAATTTGGGTTAAGTACCCTGCTCAAGTGTTCAACTGCAGTGCTGCTAATTCATTTTGCTGCAATGCTCATTTTAAATAGACGTTAGCGTTTTGTGTCGTTCATGTTGTTTAGCTGAATGTTATTTCATGTTTAGCTGGCTCACAGAGGTACTCTCACTAACTACCAGTTCTATGCTATTTTAGAAGTTGCCTTAGGCAGGGAAGGTAGAGTTTGCTTTTGGTATTTTGCTATTAGGCTATGGCTCAGAATGCACTCCTATCCCAAGGCTGTGTGCAATGGGAGGCTGTATTTACTTATGGTTGGAGGTTTTTAAATACCTGCTATGTGTTGTCATTGTTCCCATTGCAGTGTCTGCAGGAGAACACACCGTGGACAAGCTGTGCATGTAGGATGTAACACTTTTCACTTTTTCACCCAAGAGCTGAAAATGTGGGAGAGACATTACTAACCGAGACTGTGCTGTTTCCCACTCAAGAACACAGACTGCGTAACAACATCCCCGTGTTTTTCAGGAGCGACAGGGCGACAAACCCACACAGATGTTTCAGCTGAGGCCTTCTTCACTGTGCGGTGAGAGATCTTTCAACTGAACCCTGTAGAATAATTTGTTAAAAATGTTCTGATTCAAAGGAATGGAAATGTCTTAACCGTAACTATAATTGTAAAAAAAACAGCTGCAAAAGATATCAGGATTTTCCCTAGGGAAATATTAAGAGTGCTCAATGAGATTTTTAGATCACAGCCCTGTGGGTGGACGAATGTTTAGTCATGTAATACTTGGGTAATATTCTTAGTAGTAGTATTAGTATGCTAGGATGAATTGTATATTTAGTGTTGCAGGTACTGGGATAAAGAAGTTTTGAGTATGCTACAGTTGATACTTTCTGGTTTTTTTTTTTTCAGTTTTCAGTTTTTTTTATCACACGTTTTCTGTAACCATACCTCACTGTCTGAACCCTCTAAACATGAGCCACAAGAGCATTAACAATGCTGGCAAATCTCTGGCAAAATGAAACGCACAATTCACAAGTGAATTGCAGCAGAAAGCTTTAACCATTTTGAATGGTAGTGCTTTCCACATGAACCCAAGTGGGGCTGTTCTTTGCAGCTGTTGCTGTGTGGAGTTTAAGGCCTGCTGTTTGAAGTGAAGCATATTGTAACACATTGTGTGAAATGCAGCATACAGAAAAACTTGATTTGATATGATGGCTCTTATTATTCAGAAGTAGGTGATATAGCTTTTAATAAGCCCCACATGGGACCGAAGCTTATAATAGTCTCACACATATCCGCCACAGGCTCAAGTTACACATGGCTGCGAGACATTACGGTCCTACCTGCGAGACTAACCCCTTGGTGACTGGGCCAGGCTGGGGCTAATGCTAATTGTCTGGTTTAGTGTTCTGTTTCTATGGTGACATTCTATGGAAGATCCCACAAAGCATATATACAAAAAGTATTACAAAAGAATACATTATAGTTTAGCAGAATAATAAGAATGCAAACATACACACACAGATTTTGAGTTTGATAAAGATTTGAAAGCTTGCATCAGCTGTATATCTGCCAATGTTTCATGGCTCTGTGGCGAATAAAGTTTATTCAAAATTCAAAGTGACGAAAATGTAAAGTCAAAGGTAATGTTATAAGGCCATTTTTCAAATTCTTTGCAAAGTTGTAGATGACTTCCCTCAGGCTAGATAGGGATATGGATGTGTGTGTGTGTGTGTGTGTGTGTGTATGCTCCATATTTGTATGTCCTTGCACATGCATATGCGTGTGCGTGTGTGTGTGTGTGTGTGTGTGTGTGTGTGTGTGTGTGAGAGAGAGAGAGAGTGAGAGAGAGAGAGAGAGAGAGAGAGAGAGAGAGTCAGTACAGCCCCTCCATAGACTGGACACACACAGAGTGGCTCCTAAGCTGTTGTAGGGAGGAATTACAGCAGGAATGCCACGGGCCTCCGAGGGTCCAGTCTTGGGTTATCTCACCAAATTGATTTGACCCATTTAGGGAAATGGAGCTTTTGAAGTGTAAATCACAAGTCGGTCTTGTGACTCGCAGCGCAGGCTCGGTAATTCAGGAGAGGTGGTGATTAGTTTCTGCGCTAGGTGCCAAAATAGGAATGCTGGATCCTCACATACAATACCGGTGCTTGAAAAATCATTTATATTTTGGGGGGTGGGGGCTGAGTTGAGATTCATCTTTCCTGAAAGTTTTTCAATTACACTGAAATGACTATATATGTAGACATTATAGTGGGCACCCTCAGCTTATACTTTGAAATTGAAACTTAAGCTCTTAAGCTGTTATGGGACATGTGAATGTAACATTCCCTTGCTTGGTTCACTAAGGACTTCTAAATCTCGGAATAATTGTGAAATAAGTTAAATCAGATTTTCATCCTGTAGGAAACCCCTAAATGTTTTGACATAAGTTTCTGTAACCTGAAATGGCCAGTATGCACTTATAAAACAGGGTCATATGTAATATTTTCTCATTTTTCTTTCAAGCAATATTGTGTTCTTCATGTCTGAGGCCACTGGCATTCAGGAAACATCTATACGTTTACTTTTATTAATATTTACGCTGCTACCACCTGTAGTTTTGTGGTTCCTGAAGGGAACGTTAAAGGACTGCTGATAATGAACAGCTTTATGAATAACTGGCCAGACTGCACCCAGAGAGGAAGAGAGACTCTCTGCAGGAGTGTCTGTGTCTCATCCCTCTCCTGTGCCCCCTGCTGGATAGTCAGGTGTCAGCAGTTTATCTGTACAAAGCTGCTCATGAACAGTCTTTGGGAGAGGACCTGGGCTGTGCCCTTCTGATTTGACAGTTGAGATATGAGAGACTGGTAATGAGCAAAAAAAAAAAGATATTGCCTGTAATTTGATAAGAAAAAGAGATGTATTCCCACAGTGGGAACCAAGTGCCATGTATCGGAATTCAGTACCTAGCAATGCTTAACTCAAAAAGAAAGCTATATCCATCCGATCTAAATTCTGTGGACTATAAATTTAGAGTTAGTTAACTTACTTCTCTATGTAGCAATCCTGCTAAATCTGTGCGAGTGTTTCATTGGTTGAGAGCTATATTCCAAAGAAATACTGTCGAATTGATGTCTAATTAGCCTAATAATTAGCCTAATTTATTCATTTAAAATGCATACAACAAACACACACAAATGTGACATAAAAACATGTTATTGCAGTGATGGCATCTCTGCTAAAGTTTATAGATCTTCCATTGTCTAAATTCTTGTTCAGCTAATTGTGATATCACTCCCTAACTTGAGCATTGTTCACAAGTTTAATACTGATAATATTTAATATCTGATATTATGATGCAAGGTACTGATAACACACATATGGAGCATAGCTACAGGCGAGAAACATCCCAAAAAATCCCAAAAGCCAGCATGGTGCATCTGGGTCTGACTGCACTGTGAGAAGTAGTCAAAGGTTGAGACTTTAAGGGGCCGGTTTCCTGGAGAGGGATTAGGCCTAGTCCTAGACCAAGAGCTTCGTTCAGCTGAGATCGTCATTGAAATTTTCTTTTAGTATAGGACTGGGATTAATCCGTGTCTGGGAAACCGGCCAAAAAATGTCACACATTCATTCTCGGGGCATAGCTGTGGGCTGGACCAGTGGAATGCTGTAGCTAAGCAGGTGTGGGCTTGGGTAGGGCCTGAAAGGGAAACCTCCTGGGGAAGGTAGACTGCTGCTGCAGGAGGCTTTAGTGGGGCAGCAAGGGGGCACCTTCCCCCTAAACCACAGAAAATAACACCCCAGCACAGAACATTTCAGGTTTCAAATGAGACCTTAAACTAAGGTCCAGCCTCATAGCAGTCTTTAAAGACTATACCACTTTTTGAAAGACTTGGGGTTTGAAGTCATAACTAACCAGCTAAATGCCCAAGGCAGGTTGTCAGCTTGGGCATTCAGCAGACTTTTACCTGGACTGACATGTACAGGTTTTATTTTCTTAACATCCAGTTAAAAAGGATTTTTTTAATGAAGCTATCCAGTTAATGTGTCTTTTGCAGGAGTATTGGTTGAGTTATAGGTTGATCTTATTTATTTCTGAGCATTTTCACTGGTTTCAAAGCATAAGAATGCAACACAGAGCAATAATAGAACAATCTTTGTCATACACATTTCAAGATGTCTCTATTGCCTGTTACAAATATGGTTAATATAAGTTTTGGCTTTTTTATATGTACTGACAGTGTCACAGCAATGTCATTAATGTGAGCTGTTTTATGGGGTAATGAGGTCAGTATTGTAAAGTCTAATTAGTGAAATTCTAATTAGCTAACCATGATGTCACCTCAAGCCTAATCAGAATATTAAGTCAGTAACTGGAATTTGAAGCTGTCACAACAGCCCGTCTCTGTCTTAGTTTTGAGGCACTGTTGGGAGCGAAAAACCGCTAACTTACACTGAACTTGGGCGAGTATCACTAAATACAAGCACATGATACCCTACCATAAGTTCCATGACATCGCGGTTGTCACTTCCGCACTAAGCTGTTTGAATTTGATGTATGTACTCAATATTACAATACAATTTTGTTCTTGTGACGATTGAAATCTTGTGGGACGTCACCGGCACGTCATGTGTTTCCTACTGCTGTAGTACACATGAGTCCAAGCAGTTTGATCAGACAGACAGCAGACACGAAGGGGTGAGTACTGCTCATTCACGGCTCCTTTTTCTGAACTGAAAACTAAACTGTGTTGGTAGACACTCCGTGCTGCATGTACAACTTAAAATAAGTATCTGTGAATAGTTCTTTCAAAATGTGCGTTTCAGTTGGCAATCCATTACTTCTGCCTTGTCCAAAAAGTTTGCTAAGTTAGCCGTCTTTGCTAGCGTGGCCGTACACGTGGGATTATTGAATCTCAATGGAATATCAATAGCCTACTTCAAAAATTGTATAGTTAGTAGAACGCGAATTTTGTTGAGTGGTTTCCCTGTCTAACGTGTATGTTTAAGCTCATACTAGTTTGTAATCAGGAAACTGTCACTCATTCAGCCCGCTAAAAAAGTCCGCGCTAAAAATTTAAGTACGAACCTTACCAGTTGTCACTTATGTATGTGAAACATTGTCATATATTTGTGCTGGCTGGTCGCTCTTTTCTCCGTCAATCGCGCTGTGCTGTCAGCTCTTTCCGAACTTTATTGGGTTAGTTAACCGAGTCACGAGCGGCACGAATTTCGTTTGCTTTTCCCTTGAAACCACTTTCCAACTCATTCATATGGGGTACAGCTTCAAAATCTTTCAGAAGGCAGGGAGAGAATAGTTTTGCATACGCCGCCTTCATTATATCTTGTTTTTGGATTGAAAGATAAAAAGATGATCTACGCTCTTATTTGAAGATGTTACTAGTGTGTGTTCTCGCACGCAGCTGAGCGCCCTTCGCCTGAAACGGGCGCTCAAAAGGGCTCCTCGGTTGTGTATCATGGTGAGATGTTCATTTTACAGTTCATTTGTAATATATAGTATAATGGCACCGTGTGGCCACGCACGTGTTTAAGAGCTGTCTGCGAAACGGGCTGCTTCGGTTGCGCTCTGACTCATTGGGTTTTCTTCTGTTCATTTATACACTCACATGTGCTTTGTTTTAATCTTATATATCCTATTGTTTATTTATCCTGCTTCGTAGCCCCTCGTTCCTGTCAGGCTGTGCTAGTTTTTATTTAGCTTTGTGTGAGATCAAAATGCTATATTCCACATTTATGTACACAGTGTGCAGGATTAACTGAGAGAGGAAGGGATTTCCCCCAGTGTGGCAGTTACATTTACTCATTAAAGATTTGCATCATCTTTCCCCTATTGTGGCCGGGCAACCTACTGTGACAGACTGGATCATGGGTAACAATGTCCTGAGTGACCTGGGTGGACCTCCTCTTTCTGTGAGAGCCTGGTGTCTTTTCTCTCCTTTCTTTCTTTCTTTGTTGCCTCCAGTCAGGATTCAGAGCATCTGCTATAGCTTGGCGGGAATATTTTGCTAGCTTGGGGCAGAAGTGTGTAGTGTTTTGCTTGCTTTGTCCTTGTCTTTAATGTTTTTTTTTTTTTTTCTTTTTTTTTTTTTTTTGAGTGGCTCAAAGTATCAGACAGGTAGAGCCCAGTTGGAAAGTGCATCATAATGAAACATACAGCCCTGAAGCTATCGTTAAGTTTTGCAGGCATCTGCTTCTGTGTGGGTCTTTGTGGCTTCACCAGACTTCAGGGCAAGCTGTGGAGGATGGGCTTTGAAAAGAACCCAGCTGAGCGTTATCTCTCCCTCTCTCCCCCTCTCTCTCCCTCCCTCTCTCTCTTTCTATGTCACTCTCTCAGCTCTCTCTGTCCTGCTCTTGTCACGAGATCGCAGGAGCTCACTCGTGTCCCGTCTGGTTTGGAGCAGAACGCATCTCAACAAGCAGAGCTTTGTCTCCTGCTGACCCTTGGCGCGCTCCATCTTTCGGCTGTAATCCGTCCCACAGATCGGCACATTCATGTGTAACGCTTCGCAACCATAACCCCACCTCCCCACGCTTACTCTACTCTTCAGCCATGTATTCTTCTGCGGTCTGTGATCGCGTGTGTGTGTGCGCGTGCTGGGCTGTGTGTTGCCGATGTGACTGAAAGTGAGACAGACCTCAATTTCTTTTGAAACCAAGGGACAGGGACCTGGACTCCCCCCCCCCCCCCCCCCCCTCCCCCCATTTAAATCTAATCTGAGTATTAGTAATGAATGGGTGAGGACACGTTATGGTGCTAAAAATGGGCAGAGATGCAATGTGCTGTCAATCATAGACCCATTTGGACCAAAAAAAAAAGGTTTTGCTCTTCAACCTCAAAACATAATGACAAGTTTAAATAATAGTTTTATATTTTAGCTCCAGCCATTCGTGGTGTTCTGATATCTTATTTGTACATCACTACAGGATATATGTGCAAAAAACTGTGGGCCTGAAAAGCTGCAGAAACAGACTTCACTTGGCAAAGAAAAATAGAAGTACAGGATGCAGAGACGGACCAAAGGTTGCTCAGAATCTTGGCATTGGTCTGGTTTGTTTTTGGTCACACACAGTTTGTCTCGTCCGTAGCCTACATAAATATTAATTCTTTGAGAATGGATGCATAGATAAAACAGTCTATAGCAGAAGCAGAACGCTTGTCACGATTGCACAAAGCCCTTGACAGTGTTTAGAGTGAATGGAGTGATCAGCCCTGTGTGCTTCCCTAACAGCCGTGTTCTCTGCCGATTGTGTGGCAGTAATCGGTCTTGACTGCTGACCATGGGGGACCTGCGTCTGCATTGTCCCTCCTTTATGTCCACCGCAGCCAGTAAGCCTGGGCTCCAGTTACATGCTTAATTTTAGTTAGCATCGAGTGCAACTGAGTGCTGGTGCACAGCTCAGAGACAGACCAACCTGGGTTTCCTGGGGTCTGAGGAGACCGAAGGGCTTGAGAACTGGTTGATATCCAGTAGATTGAAATTAGAACATGTAATGGCAAGAACAGGGCCATTCATTATGTCTTCACTCATCATTTTTCTGGAGTCCAGAGAGTAGACAGCATTGTGTCAAACCTGAACTCAAATGTACCTGGGGTCTCCAACAGTAAAACATAACCTGGCAAGCTGTTTCACAAATAACTCTTTGTAAAATAATACTTCCTGGTATCATGGTTTCTGGCATAAGTATCATTTATGAATAAAAGGGACAGGCATGACAACAGGTCGTTGGATTTCACAGCAAAGCCTGACTTGGGTCTCCACAGATGCCAATGACATTATATGAACAAACTTTAATTTTTTTAAATATATATAGCGGTGCTATGAGTAAAATTGAGTAAAAACAGGATCAGATGTGCCATTGATAGTTCCTTGAGAATTCAGCGGCATGTGACCATAGCCCATCCATGTGCTTTTCGGTGAGGGTTGACACGAGCGCGGTCCTCTGGCACAGAGCTTCATCAGAATCACGCTGGCCTGGGGCTCCACGTCGTGCATCACAGCAGGCGCTTAACGGAGGAGAGGAGCAGGAGTCCGTTTACCAAAGAGGAGAAGCTTGGCATGGGTATCACAGGGCTGTCATGCCAATTCCCTGCATTGGCTGCGGGACGCTTTGGGTCATGGACGTGCAGGCCATCACGGATCTCCTGATGAGACCTCAGACGATCTATTTCTGGATCCTCCCAGTGTCGCGGGAAGTTTCTGGAACCCAATGTCAGGAAGTCCTGCCAGTGAAGGAATCTTGGAAGGTGGCCACAGTTGGCTTGGGTTCATAATGGACAGGTGGTGGGGCACGGCTCCTGTGGTTGGCTGGGGGCTGTGATTGACAGGTGATGGTGGCGGGGCTCTTGCAGTTGGCTGGAGGCTGTGATTGGCAGGTGATTGAGCAGGGCTCTTGCAGTTGGCTGGGGGCTGTGATTGACAGGTTATGGGGCAGGGCTCTTGCAGTTGGCTGGGGGCTGTGATTGGCAGGTGATTGAGCAGGGCTCTTGCAGTTGGCTGGGAGCTGTGATTGACAGGTGATGGGGCGGGGCTCTTGCAGTTGGCTGGGGGCTGTGATTGGCAGGTGATGGGGCGGGGCTCCTGCAGTTGGCTGGGAGCTATGATTGACAGGTGATGGGGCGGGGCTCCTGCAGTTGGATAGTGGCTGTGATTGGCAGCCCATGTCAGAGGCTCTGTTGGTGCTGGAAGCAGCTGGTTTGGGCTCAGGTGGTAAATCATGCGGTTCCTCTCTAATGGGTCCTCCAGATTTAGCTCCCAAGCGGAACCACTTGGGTCAAGATATATCAGTACAGAGTCACTGTCTGGAAAAACAATTCAGAACCTGGCAGCTTTTGAGTTAAGACACTTAATCTGTTCAGGAAGGGGGGGCACTGATTCCATGAGATATTATTTTACATGGAGGCTTGTCAATGTTTTAAGAGCTTGCCAGGGCACTGAGTCGAGGCAGAGACCCCTGGAGTGTTCAAATCCAAGCTGTAGACAGTGCTGGATGCTCTGTTGTCTGTACAAATGAAACCTTTGCCATAAATCTAGTCTTTTCTGGTTGACACGTTGACTCTCAATTCTGCCCTTTTGAGAAGTTCAGTCGAGTAGCCTGAGTGTTCCGGTCAGGCTACACAACTGTAGTCGTATTAATAGCAGCTATTAATGGCAGCTGTAGTTGATGCTGGTGATATTAAAATATGTTGTTTTGTCATGAGAGGTGGAAGAGTTTGAGAAACACAAGATGGGCAGCCGCAGGGGCTGATGGTAAGGGCTTTCTGTTGAACTGTCACCGCTGTGAAAGGGAGCAGAGGGAAGCTTTGGGTCACTAATAACAGTGGGGGAAGGTGGCGGAGTTATGCCTATCACGGAGGTCTCAATGGCGGTCTGTCCTCAGTCCACCCCCGCCAGAGAGACGCGCACACTCCAGAGGTTTCTCACGGGTCCTGAGAGCTCCACACTGGTCTTTGAGAAGCAGGCTGTTCATAACAAAGTTCTAATCATTTAGGGTAATGTATGAAAAGAAAACCTACAGGCCTCTGTGTGTGGCTCACGCAAGCTTGCCACACATAGTACAGTTTAGCTGTACTGTTGTAGCTGCAAAATTCTGTGGCTGCTTCGCGAAATAGATGAAGGTGAACATTTCTTGCCCAACGCAGAGGTCTTCACTGCTGTCGGAGTCACTGGGGATGCAGGCCATAGACTGTTTCCGTTTCGGCTGGGAGAAGCACATGGAAAAATTTCACTAGTGCTCCATCAGGATGTTTTTGTTTTCTATTATTCAAATGTGAAATTCTGCATTTCATTTCCTGAATCAACTGAATTAAATTTGGATCAGACCCAAATCATGAGTATTTCAGTTTTTTTTTTGTTTTTTTTTTTTTATAAAGTTTATTAGAAATGGTTTTGCTCTCAGTCAGCAAGCTGGAATAAGCTGTTTCTACAGGGCTACGAGTGCCTTTGAAAAGTGAGAATGCCAAAATGTATCTGTCCAGTTAGGGCAAGGAATTTGGTTATTAATGGAAAAAACACCTGGACAAAAAGCATAAACATAAATTGTCAAGGTGCACGAAGAAACCAGTTATGAGACTGCTACACTGAGAGTTCATAAGCTGTGATTGAGATGAGAAGGCTATAGCACTGACTGCTTGCGCTGAGTCCACTCTGCACTGGTCAGCTGAGCATTGGGTAGGCATGCTGGTGAAGGTCAGTGCGTTTGTGTGGACCCAGCACAATGAACAGGAGGGCTCCCGTTCCAGCAGGACCTCTCTGTCATGTGATTGGCTATGCTCCTGTAATTCCATTGGCTGTAATAACATTTCCTCAAATCAAATTACGTCTGGATGATCACTGCTGTGGCACGAGGGGCCATTTTAGGATACAATTCTACCCGTGTCAAGATCTGGTCTGCTTTAACATCAGCAGGGCCAAACAGCTGTTTTAATTTACTGCTTTATATGAAGAGTTTGGATCACAGGTAATTTAACAAGTTACGTTAAAATGGTATCCTTACGTACAACGGGAATCAAGTGGAGCTTTTTCCTGCATTTAAACCGATAAGAACATGGGGCAGTCTTGTTTGAGTTCATAGAGATAACATTTACATTTATGTAATTAATTTGAAAAAAATCATCATGGGACATTATTGGCATTTTATTTAATTCACTGAATTTCTACGGTAAATTGAAATGATTGACCCCTGACCCTGCTAGCTGCACCCCTTGGCAGTGTGTGTGTGAATTATGGGCTGTTACTAATGGGTGGAGATCAGCGTATGGCCGTGGTAACGGGTCACTGCGATGCACACGGACAGCCCTACCTTGTGTGGGTCACATGCATGTCTGAAATAACCACGCTCATTGTTTACACTTGTGCGCTGTGGATGTCGTCCCGTGCGCCCAGAATAGCAAGTCTCTGTGTGCGGCAGGTCCAGGAAAATATGAGGCTTCAAACTCCTGGAATCTCCATCAGCCAATGGTATCCTCACATGACCGGCCAGCAGCAGCATGCACCCACTAGGGGGAGACATTCTGCCCAAAAGCACTCCAGCCAAGAGGTATGGAGCCCTGTTCATGGAGAGCCGTAGGGAGCGCGGGGTTCTGCGCTACCCGAGCGCTAACACACCTGGCTCAGGTAACAGTATTGATGAGCTGTTGATTAGTTGGGTCAGGTGCTGGGCTGGAAAAAAGACCTGCATACCCGCGGGCTCTGGAGGTGCACAGGTACCCTTCCCTCCCCTGTGTTACTTGTAGTAATTTAGCCTGCATGTTTTAACTGTGACCTAATTTTTCTTCGCTCTTGCTCGCACATGCTTCGCTCAGAGGCTTACATTTTTTTTTTCCAGAAAAAGGTGATCACAACTCATGTCTGTAGTAATAATCTGTGTTAATGTCTCATATTTTAGTTTGACATGAGGCTGATCAGACATAAAAGTACAACTTTTCACCAATATCTAATTTTTCTGACAGCGCAATAAGATGCATAAAGTGCTGATATATCAGACTCAGACAGTGCCTGGTTAATTCTCTGATAAGATTTAAGCAGAAACTCAGTATTTTTAAGGAAGTGTTGAGTGTCGATGCACACAACTACTTTAGATGCCCATGTGTCAAAAAGCAGTTCAGTGATTAAATGCTCTTCACATTCTCCCCAAGATGTGAAAGCGTGAGATGGCCACAGCAATGGTGTGTTCATTTTTAAATGGAAGTTAAGTGAACCGCGCATGAAGGGATTCACATTGTGTCAAAGCACTTCAGTCTCTACCAAGACACATTGAGCAATTCATCCTGTTGATTTGTGAGTTATGGTGCGAAGCATTTAAAGGTGAACACAGAGTAACTGGCATAAACTCTTATTTCTTGAGCAGGGTTACTCTGGTATCTGTCCTGAGGTCTCTATCCTCTCTGAGCCAGCTCCGCTCCGGGCAGTAACTCCTGTTGGATGTAGCTACTCCTGCTGGATTTTGTACGTGTGGTTTTTGAACTAGGCACGACATTAGCTGCAGTCCATGCCAGGAAATGTCATTCTTCTGCGCACATCTCCTCCCTCCCTCCTGAGAAGCTTTTATGATGTATTGGAATGTATTTGATTGATTTGCATTTTGCTTCTTGGGAGCCAAAAGAAAAGAGAAGATGTGTTTGCTGCAGGTGCCAGCTGCGGTGTGGAATTTCAGCGTGAGAGATTTAGCAGTGGGGATCCTCCCTTTCGCTCTGTGCGTCTACACGCCACTGCCTCTAATTGGACACACGGTGTGCCGCGGGATCGGGCCCTCTGTGAACCCAAGTGCTTAAATAAGGGGCTCCGTCGTAATCCAGCGCACAACGTTACCCATCAGCCACCAGCTGCAGTGTGCCAGAGAGCGCTGCAGAAACCCCCTATATAAACCACAACGCGAACACGGCCCACTGACACATTTCAACACCCAGTCAAAAGTTGCCACTGACCCGTCAGCCTGAAGTTTGGATATGACTTTATAGGCCAGACTAGAGCAGTATGACAGCTCTCTGCTCACACTGCTGCAGCTTTGTGGCATGCGCTTTTTGTATTAATCGTGGTGCAGAAAGGGGAATTCCTGGTTGGCTTTGGTACCCTTCCATCTCCAACCACCGTCTTCAGCGCAGAGGCTGCCAGGTTCAACCCAACCACCCAAACAGGAAATGCCACTGTAGCCATTTTATGCATCAGATTCAGTGAATCATCAGTGCCTTTATTCGTGTGACAAATGGAATGAGTTGCAGCGGTTCCATTAGTGTCCGTGACCATTTTTAAATGCAAAATAAAAATGAAATTGCAAATCAGAGTACCGTGATCCAGTTGCAATCTGTTTTGGTTCATGGTTGATAAAGCGCCATTTTGTTGGCACTGTAGAGGTCATAAGACACTGTAGAGTAGGTAAGATGCTTCAGCCCTCACACTGTTTATCAGCGCTGTGGTCAGATGCCAGTGCAGAGCTGGGCGTTTTATTCCTGTGCTCACGGTGATAATGCAGTTTTCGTGTGTGGCTGAAATGTTGAGAAAGCTGGAGGGCTTTTTATCTCCTGAATTCAGCCATTCTGCTTTTTCTCAGCGTGAATCGAGCTCCGAACGAACCTCGTGTTCTTCAAACGAAGAGAGGGCGGTGCAGAGAGGGCGGCCGGCATTGTTGGGGGAGTGCTGCGCTCGTTGTTTTCCACCCATTGGAAAATGGCGTGTTGTATCCTCTTCAGTCGTGTGGGTGGGTGTGTTTCTTCCTCTGTAGTGCGGGCCGTGTTATTGGCCCACTGCAGGTGGGACACAGTGGCTGTAGAACATGGCTGCCCTCCTCTATCCTGAGCAGGGTATGCTCAGGGCAGCCAATTTACACAGCAGCCCTACAGCTCCTCATGAGGCCCCTTAACTTACCCACAATGCACTAGCACAGCAGGGCTGTACAGGTTGCCAGCAGTCAGCCCAGCACATTTGGATTGGCAGCCGTCACTGTGGCACATGGGGTGAGCGGTAGTCTTTCATTTTTGTGCAAATGTAAACATGGGTTAAGTTGGGTGTGACCCAGAAATATGTACGTAGTTATGGAAAGAATATAAAGTATCGGTCAGGCATGTATGGGTTGCGTTTTGTTTTTGGTGAGACTCTCTTCTCTGTGGGCTGGCATAGGCTGTCCTTTAGAACGCATCGGGCCTCACTATTGGATAGGAAACAGTCATGTGATGCTAGATGCTGCGTTTCTCCAAAATCATCCAGGTGGGACGGTTTGGGTGTACGGTAGATGATCCAGTCTGTGTTAAGGTTGTTGCCATGGAAAGTATTTCCATTTGGATGGGTGTTGAGCCGCTTGCTGCCTGGCAATGCTGGTTGTGTATACAGTGTGTTTGGAGTATTTGTTTTAGGTGGACACAGAATGTGTGCTTGAATGTGTCCCTGGTGCGGATATGAGCCCGAGTCATGTTACCCATTCGTCTTTCTGCGCTCCATGGGCACTCTTCCTCTATGTAAACATTTACGAAACTCCGTTTGCAGATGAGGTGGATGTAAAGGATCACCATTTGGATCCAGATAACTGACATCGTGACAGTCCTAATCAGGGATTTGTCGATCTGAAAAGCATTTCACCCTGAAGGCCAGGAGTCTGCAGGAAAGCAGAGCTCCATTGTGAGTCTGTGGAGAGTGCAGTCACTGCACCATTCAGGTGTGATTACCTGCTGATAATAAGTGCAGGCCGTGGCATTGCTCCATTGTAAAGGTTAGGGACCTGGGTTAGCATCTCAGCGGCTGTAGGCCCTGTTCCCATGCGTGTAATGGAATATTAGAGAACCAAAAATTAAAGAAGAGCTTCTGCTAACGCCTGTAAAAATATCAGTTTGTGCAGCCGGGTGTTTTACTAAAGCATCAAGTGTGTCATGGTGACCTGCCTGAATCTTACCTGCAACCTGTACTTTACCAGAAGTCCAGCTCTGTAGCCACTGTGCGACACTGTGCAGTGGCCAGCTTGGGCCTCGTATTGATTATGCTGGTGCGAGTGCGTCATTGCGCTGTGTTTTTCAGTGTTGTGCGTGTGTCTGCGAGCTGTGTGCTGTTTTTCAGCTCCTCCATTGGGCTGAGCTCCTCCTATTGGTGGAGTGCCAGCGAGGTCGTTGCCCCCAGCCCCAGTACCGTTACGGTCATGTGTGGGGCTGGCGAGGGCGCTCCACGGCGTGTGTGTGTGTGTGTGGGGGGGGGGGGTGGGCCGGATCGTTATCAGCTGCTGAAACGCACAGGGCGTTACCACTGAAAGAGGAAGAGCCCGTCAGCGTTGCGAGGGGAACGTGGGCCTCTCTGCTCAGGTATAAAGGGAAGAACAGCGGGCTGCTCTGTCTAAGGGTCTCCGCACAGCTCAGCATTTCGCCAGGTGACAGGCCAGCCACCATCGCGCTAAGCAGGTACGTCTGCTCAGCTTCCACAGAGCGCCCTCCTGGACTGCAGGTGTGGGCCTCCCCTCAGACACATTAATGCACGTGTGCGTTTCATACCTGACGTGTGCGTTTCATACCTGACGTGTGCGTTTCATAACTGACGTGTGCGTTTCATACCTGACGTGAGCGTTTCATAACTGACGTGTGCGTTTCATACCTGACGTGTGCGTTTCATACCTGACGTGTGCGTTTCATACCTGACGTGAGCGTTTCATAACTGACGTGTGCGTTTCATACCTGACGTGTGCGTTTCATACCTGACGTGAGATGCTAATTTTTTTTGCATGGATTGTTCCTCTGCAGCACCTGTATTGTATTTAATTATTTATTTTGTATTATGTTACAAAATACATGAGGTTGAATGAAATGAAAATGATAGAGGCATGTTATGGGTGGCACAAGGGTGTGGAACATTACAAAAAACCCGAGAAACTCATGTCATGAGTTTCTATTATTTTTATAATAAGATTTGGAAATGCATATATGTGAAATACTGGCTATACCCTCTGACAGGGTGCTGATCTTCGTCTTGAATTAGTGACAGCTTTTGCCTGTCGGGGAATTCTGCAGAAACAATTTTGTGACGCGTGCAGTCCTTCGAAATTTTGCTCAAAATGTTTACTTAGAATCGATCTCTCTGAATAATTTGTGTGTTCTATACAGTTTCCTCCAGCAGTGTTTCTGAAATTTCGTCTCATGTTGTATGTGATGTATATAACTGGTGTAAGATGTGTTGGTTTGAAGTCTGTGTGAAGTGTGAGTTTTCCTGTCCAAGTGTGGCATGTGTACCTCGCTTACCTGGGCGTCTACGAGGCTGTGAGTGATATTATAATATGCCGTAAATGGAAGGCTTTATATTGGGAAGTGCAGAAAGGACTGAATGGAATGAAAACAATCTGCTGTGGTGAAGTTTCGTTGTGTATTGATCAGACTTTATTGTTCTGGCCTGGTTTATTGTTTTTATGAAGGTGCCAGTTTTCATGCCCCGTAAATCTCTTACCTTTTGCATATTTTGAATAGCGGGCGTGTTGTGTTATTGTAAGGATTTGGCTCCAGCGTAAGGAGTCCACCCAGTTTGAAAGGTTATATATTAGTTTCCTGGAGTCGTAGCATTACTGTCTACCATCTCTACGATATTGCCAGACAGAATGAAGGAACGCCACGCCCTTTTGGCTAAAGCTAAAACTGAAACGCTGGGTGACACTGATCTAAGAGAGACTGAGATGTGGGGAAACATTGTAGTGCGTGAGGTACCAAACCTAAAACACATTTTATATGCCATCTATAAACTCTATTACAGGTTAATTGCAAGGGGTTGAACACAAGACACGACCAACAGCAGGGCAAAAATGACGGCCATCAACGCTCCGCGTGACAGGTGAGTGCTTTTGTTCAGGGTGTAGGAGGGTGACGCAGGATTTTGGTCTGTGTGCAGCTAGAGGTGTTTTATGGTGTTTTCAGTGTTTTTGCTTACTTTCTGGTACATTGCGGTGTATTTGATAATGTTTACATTGTCCGTCAGTTGTAATGACACAGATTGAGATTCAGGGTTCTGTGCTTAATTTGTGTGTGTTTAATTTGTGTTTTTTTTTTTTTTTGTTTGTTTTTGTTTTTCACAGGTATAATCTAGTATGGATTATATTCTTCATAATGGGGCTAGGAACTCTCCTTCCCTGGAACTTCTTCATTACTGCAACCAAGGTAACTTCACCCACCTGGTGCAGCATCCTGAAAACATGCAGGCTTTTATGGCTGAACGGCTTGCATGCTCTCTGTTACCCTCAGATATCCTTAGTGTGGATTTGGGTGGCCCAGAAAAGTGTTCTGTGTGTCTGCATTTGTCATAGAAAAGCCGTGAGAGAATTTCATGGTTTTAGCCATTATTTAACTGATCTGATCGCTAAGATACATTCATTGATGAGATTATGAATGCTTATGAATGACAGCTGAAGTTTTTGTTACCCTGTTTGGAACATTTTTTACTGTGGTATAACCTGTAAGTGTACCGAGGTTGGTTTATGTAACTAATGGGCCAGTTTAGACTAGGAAACTGGAGTAGACATAACCCTGCACGCGCACCCTGGCCCTGGTTTATATGGGCACAGCTTTTCTGGGTAGAGATGCACTGTTTTGACTGCGGATAAAATCTGGTCTTTGCAGACACAGTGCTGCCCCCCAGGCATGAGAAAGAGCTGGATATTGTGGGGAAAGGTCTTTGTTAAACACGAGGTGTTATTAACCTTGGAAGCGGAGTGTTATGTTCTAAACAGAATTAGGAACTTTATGATGGAAGTAACCTTTTCAGAAATGTAATTAAATAGTTTTATGGCTGTGTAATGTAAAATTAGTATAATATAATTCTGTTTTTGAGCCAGTGAAGGAGTATATGCTTATTGTTTGACATTTAATATCCAACTTAGGATTCATACAGCTAATCTAAAGCATGCGTAACCTTTACTCTCTGTGGATGCTCGCGGCTGTGATTATGGTTTCTTAAATATTTCTGTTTTGAGTATATTGAAAAATTTAATGAAGGACCAAGTAAGGTTGAAAATTGAGGTGAAATGCAAAAAATACAATGAGAAGGGTGTTCTTTTTAAAGTTGGGAAGGAGTCGGGTGTTGGAAAGGTGTAGTATGACAGGGTGGAGTTTGAGATCCCCAGGTTTAAAGGATGAGGGGGTAGACAGTAGCTCCCCCTGCTGGCTGAGAGACTCATGAACTTACTGTTGAATGTTTCCTTTCTGTGCAGTACTTCACCAACAGGCTGAAGGTGAATCAGACGGGGAATGGCACGGAGCAGGGGGGGATGGAGGACAGTCGGAGCATCCTGGAGGCCAATTTCAGCAGCACCATGACGCTCTGCGCCATGGTCCCCCTCCTCATCTTCACCTGCCTCAACTCCTTCATCCACCAGAAGTGAGCCTCTCCATCCTGCTGAATGTTTACTCCACATTTACGCTGTAGTTACATTACCGCTGTTTCACCAGGTCCCTGGCGTAGAGAAACCTGCCCTTACACTCTTCACGCTTTGCTTTAGTATTTGCTTTGAATTTCTAGCATACACTGTCATTCCGTTCACATTTTTACACACTGTCCATTTGGCTGTTTCACTGAAGCATATTGCTCACGCGTATGGCAGCCCTGCCTTTGAACTGAACTTAAATATACATAAAATTAGTATATTTGTGTTTGTCTGTGGTTTTTTTTTGGTTTGTTTTTGTTTTTACGAACTACAAATGGTGCAGTGTAGTAACTGCAGTGTAAAATGCAGACATAGTTGTGGTTGTGATTTCAGAGTCCAGTATGTGATCCGTGATAAATTTGTGTGGAAGTCTGTCGAGGGGTTTCACCCTGGAATTAGGATGCATGTCAACGACGCGTGGGGTGGTGGTGGGGTTGTGTGGGCGGCTTCTCTGGGGTTGCTCCACCAATCAGTGCTGAGTTATGGTGCTGAAGGGGCGTGGTTCTGGGGTTGGCTCCTCCCCTCCCACTTTTCAGTAATGCCGACCCCCGCCTCCCCGCTCTCTCCCCCCACAGGATCCCCCAGAAGCTGAGGATTGTGGGGAGCCTGTTGGTGATTTTTGGGGTGTTCATGATCACCGCCATGCTGGTGAAGGTGGACATGGCCCCCCTCCCGTTCTTCTCCATCACCATGATCAAAATCGTCTGCATTAACTGTGAGTATCCCCTCAAAATAATCTACTGTGCACTGTATGCGTACCCCCAAAACCTATCTACCCCACTCCATCCCATCCTAAAATCGTCTGCATTAACTGTGACCTGGTGGTCGGCTGAAAAGGTCCGCCTCCTGGTTGGATGTGTTGTGTGTTCCCCCTTTCTCTCTAACCCTCTGCCTCCTCTCCCCCCCATAGCGTTCGGGGCGGTGCTGCAGGGTAGTCTGTTCGGATTGGCCGGCCTGCTCCCCGCTTCGTACACCACGCCCATCATGAGTGGGCAGGGTCTGGCTGGCACCTTCGCCGCTGTATCGATGATCTGCGCCATCGCAAGTGAGTACCTGCCTGCCGACACACCTACGCTCCCTGCCCAAACCTGCTGCACATACTCTGTGACACACCTACGCTACCTTTTTTCTGTTGACACATTTTCCTCATTAAATTTTTGTAACAAAAAAACTAAAGTACCTTAAACTTGTATCCCACCTGGTGTCCTTTGTATGAAGCAATAGACAAGTCTCCCAGCAGAACAGTAAAAAGAGGTGACATCATTTCCTGTCAGGCTGCAAGTAGCTGCTGCCATGATGCCAAGCCTTCTAAACTCTCAGGAGCCAAAATATAATTCATCAAAAAATTATAGTGAAAAAACCTTTTTCATAATTTAAAGCAAAAACTTCTTTTTATACTGCGTGTAGATACTACTACAAAAATGATACATGATTGTCAGCTTGGCATTTAGTATGGTGTTATTATCGTAAGGGTACAGACTGCCTGACCCTGAAAGCGTCTGGTTTTGAGTGTCTGGCCACTCACTCGCCACTGTGTCCCCCAGCTGGCTCAGACCTGAAGGACAGCGCCTTCGGCTACTTCATCACCGCCTGCGTGGTCATCCTGATGGCCGTCGCCTCCTACCTGGCCCTGCCCAGACTGGTGAGGGCGCCCTCCATTGGCCGGGAGGCCCGGTGAAGCCCAGTCCCACCCTGTTCACTGCGCATTTGTAACGAAAAGCCATGTGATGCAGCCAGCCATGCTGGTCTGGCCAATGGCATGGGGCGAATGCATTAACTGTTACAGTATTAGAATGTGACATGGTATGTGGGCTTGTGATTGGGGTCTTTTACGCATTCATATTATATTATGAATATAATATGTCAAAATACTTTGTGATCAAAATACTTGCACCTTGTTGTTTAAGGTGAGCAATGAACACAGCTTAATAAACAGAGTGGAAACTCATGAAAGGAACTGAAGATTCACATGGTACACCAGATTTACAATGTAGTCCTAGTAATATCCTCACAAAGTAGTCCATTTCCTACAGTAAAGACATCAGAAGTATATCTGTAACTGCTAAGACACCCACACCCGGAATTGACCATACCCGGAATTGACCATACCCGGAATTGACCACACCCGGAATTGACCACACCCGGAATTGACCATACCCGGAATTCCCACCAAACGGATTCTAACATACCTCAAAAGGTTGTGGCGAGTCGTTCACAGCAATGGTGGCGCTGAAGGCAGGAACATAGCTGCATGTGCAGAACGAGGTTTCCATCTTGAGCTCACACTAGATGACGTGGCAGGAGGATTCTGGGTAATGCAGTTAATGTCGGCTGGCACCGATCACTGTCCTCACCAATGAGTACGTATGGCTTTAGTAGGCTTTTGGGCCTGGTGAGTAACCCTCTCCCCCGTCCCTCCTGCAGGAGTTCTTCCAATATTATCTTGAGTGTAACAGGGCCAAACCCACCAGCGATGAGGAGAACAAAATGGACCTGCTGAAGAAAGGTGAGTCAGAAACCACTGGCCGCATTCTTTGGCTGCCAAGTACAGACAGGGTGGTGGAGCTATTATTTGTATTGAACGATTAGTTTAAATCAAGTTTGACTATGAATTATAAACTTTTATGAAGTTTACTTTTAAGGAGGTTATGGAGAGAAGACTGTCCCTGATAAGTGTGTTTTTTTTGTGCCCGGGCAGAAAACCCTGGTGTAACGAGCACAGATGAGGAGTCCCGACCGGTCGCGCCCGTCTTCAACATCTTCAAACAGGTACGTCCTCACCTTAACCCAATCTGTGCAGCAGATTGTGGGGCTGAGTGTGTGTTTGTTTGGCTCAGGTGGGGGTCATCAGACATCAGGACAAATGGGTTAGCTCATTAGCAAACCTCTGGTAAAGTCTGGGGCAGAGTAATACCACTTCCAGGCAGGAAGTCAGGCTCGCAGCGAGTGTCTGTGTGCATCAGCGGCTGCGTGAGTGAGCGAGCGCGTGCGCGAGTGTGTGAGCGAGTTTGTCAGCATGTGTGTGTGTGTGTGTGTGTGTGTGTGTGTGAGAGAGAGTGTGAGAGAGAGTGTGAGAGAGAGTGTGTGAGAGAGTGTGTGAGAGAGAGTGTGTGAGTGCGTGCGTGAGTGCGTGCGTGAGTGCGTGCGTGAGAGAGTGTGTGAGAGAGTGTGTGAGTGCGTGTGTGCGTGTGCCCGCATGGGTTGTGGAGGTGCAGCGCCTCTCTCTGTGTTGTTGAGGAGCATCAGTGGTCTCTGTTCCTCCCTGCAGATATGGGTAATGGCTCTGTCCGTGTGCTTCATCTTCGCCATCACCATCGGCACCTTCCCAACCGTCACTGTGGAGGTCAGGTCCATCGTCAAGAAGGGCCTATGGGGTTAGTCTATTTGTTTTCCCGTGTGTGTGTGTGTGTGTGTGTGTGTGTGTGTGTGTGTGTGTGTGTGTGTGTGTGTGTGTGTGTGTGTGTGTGTGTGTGTGTGTGTGTGTGTAAGAGCTTTCAATAGGAGCCCGGGTCATAAGATTGAAACTGTCTTAACTCCAGACACAGATCAGTGTGTGTCTGAACAGAATGAGACGGAGAGCCTAGCAGCTTCAGAACAGCAGCCTCTTGGGTTAGCTCCTCAGAAAATTCCGCTCTCTTCCTCTTAAACTACACGGAATTCCCACACAAGCATTTCTGATAGGTTTAGGAATCCCCTCTTTGTCATTTTGAACTCTTAATTCCTCTCAGGGATCGCTGAAAGCTATACAAGTTTAACAAAAAAAAAAAAAAAAGTTATTTTCTAATGAATTTCGTAGGTCACTATGGCATCAAGGTTTTCAGACAGACTGTTTAATTTTTGACTGATTGAGGGATTTGGCACTCAGAACCCCCCAGGCATATATATAAAGTCCTGGCATCCAGTCACACTGTAGACTGGGCAGCCCAGCCCAGAGTCCAGAGGGCCAAGACTGACACACAAAGGGCTCCTTCAGAGTGAGACTGGGGCGTTAGAGCCGGGGCTTCACTCAGCCTTTACCATTCCCTCAGTCATCAGAAGGCTGTTTTCCCCCATCGGCTCCTTCCCACGGCCGCTTGAGTGGAGTCAGTCCGACCGGTCATAACAGTCATTATGGGCTGGGATCCCTGGCCCAAGGAGACGGTCATGAGAACGATTCTCTCACAGACACAAAGAGGAAGAGCTTTCTCTCCGTCTCCCCCAGCCCCCTCCAAATAAACTGCAGAGACGGGTCCCCCCACGCCCCCTCTCTCTGGCTGTCTGATCTTTTTTCGCACGTGTTTCCCACAACACTTTCCCACAGTTAGCCAAGTGCCCATATTGATAACGCATCTGATCTCAGATCAGTTTCCCCCCTACCGTCTACATCAAACCTCATTCATTACAAGCTGAAATGCAGCTCTAATCCTGCACCGGGGCATGTATGTGGTAAAGCATCTTGGAGTAGGAGTCCTGACCTGGGATCAGGTTTCCTGTACCCATATCCCATACCTGCCCGTTACGGTCACAGATCAGTACATTTGGTCGGAAATTCTCTGAGATCCTATTTGCTGGCATGATATCAAGCAAGGGCCATATTATAACATGGAGGAGGCTCTGGGTCGTATGGGAGCAGACTGGGCTGAATGTCTGCTTTCTGCCTTTGTGATGGAAAGGTCCAGATGTAAGGACATCAATCAAACATAAACGGTGCCGAAATGCATTAAGCTGAAATGTTTTTTTGTTTTGTTTTTTTTTTTTTTCTCGTTGTTCCTTCCTCTCCCCCCCCAGAGGAGTACTTCATCCCGGTCTCCTGTTTCCTCATCTTCAACGTGATGGACTGGGCAGGGAGGAGCCTGACGGCCTTGTGTATGTGGGTGAGTCTGGAGGCCGACGCATCGTGGACCGCTCCTAAATCACGCGCACCACACCTCGCCTAGCCGCGCTGCGCCTCATCCGTCAAACAGCTTGGGTTTCCTCAGATGAAACTCCAGCCCAACTGCGCTCATCAACATCTCACATTTACATGGGCCAGCAGCTGTCCACCTACACTGAATAAAAATAGGCATAAATTTTAACAGATGTTTGTAGATGTTTCGTTAAATCTCTCACCGCAGGCTTTCCAGAAGAGGACAGGAACGTGTCAACAGCATCTGAACACTTTTTTCCTATGACTGGTGATGTTCTGTTCTTCCCTCACAAACAAAGCCGTCGCTAATGCAGTGATGTCAGGCCACTAGGCCTGCATAATGAATTCCATGCCAAACCCCAAAACCCCCAAACCCCCAAAACCGCGCTGAACGGGATGAAAAAGATTAACCGAATGCCATTGCATATTTGTGAATGTGTCACAACAGGTGCTGTAATTCTAGCCAGTGTAGTTTAGTCAGTGTAATTTTAGCCAGTGTGATTTAGCCAGTGTAGTTTAGTCAGTGTAATTCCTCTGCCCAGCAGCAGCAGCCTGTGTGGTTCATGGTATGAGAAACTCCCTTGGGAGACTGTCAGCTTAACCAGACAGGGAGACAATACACCTTTTAAAACTGAAAACAAAAATCTGGCTTTTATCCGGAACAAGGAGCAGTGAAGGGGGGGGAGGGGTTGGTCACTAAGCTATTTTTCATTCACGCAGCACTTTTTTTGTTTTGTTTCTTTGGCAATGGAAAAACATGTGTCATCAAGCACAAAAAAAAAGCCCAACACAAACATGCTGGATGTGGGAAACGTTGTTTGGGGGAGGTTTTTCCACTTGGCCCTCAGAAAGTGCTCTGACTCCAGCTGAGAGGCTCTTGTGTTGTGGCGACGCCTCGGGCAGAAGGGCCCAGATTCAGAGCGGTGATGCCGTGCTCGAAACCGTAGAGGGGCTGCACCGGACGCAGGCGAACATCTGCACAGAGCGCAGTCTGAGCGCGTGCGGGTGCTGCCCGCTGTCCCCCCTCACTGGGACCTCCTCAGACCCTCCTGCTCCACAGATCAGTCCCCCACAAAAAAAACATTTATATCTTTTATATTTACATATTACAATTTATAAAACTCATATTTTCATAGAAGTTTGTATGTGGTGAGAAAAGAACAAAATTTACTGCGAACTTTTAAAGACAGCTTTGGAGAGTGGTGAACTAAAAAGCGAATAGAAGTGAAATGTGTTCATATTAAAAATGTGTTTTTACCCGGTATTTCCTCCATTTTTCCCTTTATTTTTCTTCATGCGAGAGAAAAAGACATAATTGCAATGAGGTTTTAGCCGTTTTTTTATTTGCTCCGAAACTGTCTCTGTCATGTGGTTGTGCTGTGAAAATAAGTCTGTTTTTAAGTCAAACTGCAGGCGTGTCCATGTTGTTTCCATGAGCAGCTTGTTTCCCCATTACAAATGTGGCAGACTGGTCCTGCAGTTTTTCTGCTTCCAGGATCAAAACAAAATTTTCTGAACCAGAAAAACCCACTTTGAATAATTATTCCCTGATGCCTTGAATGACACATTTTTAATACATTTTTTATAAAATTTAATTCATCAGTCCTCCAACGGCCAGGTCTATCCATCATTGGCAATGTTTTTTATATTTATATTTATATTAATATTAGCAGTACATTTTGTTTATATTGTAGTTTTCATGCAACTCATCTGTAGCCTTAAGTGCTTCAAAGGATATATAAAATACAAACACAATGTAGTACAAGCAATTCCCAAATTCAAGAAAATGAAATGTGAAAATACTGGGGTGCAGTTGGGATTATGTAAAGGTTATTGAGTTGCTGGGTTAACTGGGGACAATTGGCTTGTTGATTTATTCACAGACACTTTTGTGTTGATAATTGATTGGAATTGATTAAATAATTTAATGCTGATTGGTTAATTGGTTTTGGCTGATTGGTTAATTGGAGATGCAGCCCAGGCTACAGTAGGCTGATATTGACCCCGTCGTTCCCTCGCTCTCTCTCTCTTTCTGCAGCCCGGCAAAGACAGCAAGATGCTCCCCATCCTGGTGGTGCTGAGGGTGGTGTTCGTCCCCCTCTTCATGCTCTGTAACGTTCAGCCACGCACCTACACCTCCGTGGTGTTCGAACACGACGCCTGGTACATCGTCTTCATGATCCTCTTCGCCTTCAGCAACGGATACCTGGCCAGTCTCTGCATGTGCTACGGGCCTAAGTGAGTTCAGCCCCCAGTGTGGGTTTAAATGGGGGCAGAGGGACTAGAGTGCCTCATAGTTTAAGCACTGATCAGGGATCAGTTTAGCTATTCACTCAGAATGGATAAGGCTGGTATATGGGCAGGAAAAACCTTATCCTAGATCAGCATGCCAGCTCTAAGAAACCAACAAGGAAATGCTTTCACTCTTCAGCTCCCTGTAAAGAGAATGATACATTTTCTTGCATTCCATTCCAGGTTAATTGTATTTATTTATTTGTTTATTTATTTATTTATTGATTTATTGATCCACCAAAACCCTTTCGTGTTTCCGTTAGTTGGTGAGTTTAGCGGCCGGTTTTTCCTTAAGGTTTGCCGTTAGCTCTGCCCTCGTGTGATATGTCATAGTTCTGTCAGCTGTAACTAAGTTGAGTGAAACCCCTTGTCCTTAAGGCTGCACCGTTAGTTTTGAAGTGTCTGCTTTTCCCCCTCTGACTGTTCTCCTCTTGATTGTCAGGCAAATAAAGTTTGTCATGAAGAGTCACATGATCCTCTCCCCTCCCCCTTCCGCAGGAAAGTTCCGCCCCATGAGTCAGAGACAGCGGGAGCCATAATGGCCTTCTTCCTGTCGCTGGGTTTGGCCTTGGGGGCTGCACTGTCCTTCGCCATCAGAGCCCTGGTGTAACCCAACGGCTCCTCTCCAGAAAACCCAGGGGAAGGACACCGTGGTAGACCCTCACTTTTAAATGGGGGATGGGGGGGTTAAACCAGGACTCGTCCTTCAGCCAGAGGTCCAGTGCCTTCTCGATTCACATTTCAACACGGGCACCTGAGCCTTCATCAGAGGGAACACACCTGGAACCCTCGTCTCACAACACACCATGTCTCCCAGGATCCTCTGTTCTGCCTAATCATTTTTATTTTAAAGAACTGTACAAATAATTGGTGTATAATATAAACCTTTTTTTGTGTGTATCAGCTTATCCACAATATGTTACTGAAAGACTCAGGTGGATGAGCGTTACATATTTTCATTTTGTTTTTTCCGGAGAGAACTGGACAGTGCATACCGTGAAAGGGGTGGGGCTACCAACAACCGCAACACTGAAGCTCTCTATCAAACAGACTGACTCTGGATCATGGCGCCCCCTGTAGGCCACAATGTGAACAGCGTGTATACAATCCACCCTAAAAAAAAAAAAAAAAATTTGGGATCACCAGATCGTTACTGAAATTTTGGGTCGTGGATCTGACGTAAATCTCTGTTCTGCAAATGGTTATCGTCTTCCACACTTTTTCTTCCCCTAGTGTGCTCTGCCAGTGTGTTAGGCAGGTCTTCAGCGCAGCTCCGGGGTACGGCCTTAAGGAGAGCAGATGGTGTGTGTTTGAGGAGACTCTGCCCTTAGCTCCCTCCCCAGCGGAGTGCTGCGTAAACTAAATGCCTGTTTTCTGGCTCCTTCGTTCTCCGGCATCCTGTGGCACTGTTTGACAGCAATAATAGATGCATATTTTTGTACACTATTGTGAAATTGTTGTTGGCTTATATTTGGCCACCGGTAGAGACTGGAGTCGTACCTCTGACTCGGGTGTCTGACTGGAGTCCGGTCTCTGACTGCAGTTTCTGCGTGTTTCTTTTTTTCAAATCAGCAGCCAGTTTAGACACTTAAGCCAATCAATGACTAAAAGTAATTTTTGTGGCTAATAGACCACATTGTGCTTCAAGGATTTTTAAAATATTATTTTTTAAATTGTTACTTTTTAAAGTGTTTTTTTAATACTGTAATGTCTCTGCTTTGCTCTAAAATGTTGTTTTGTATTATATTATCTGAGTACACTGCCCTGCCAGTACATTAGGTATGTGTGTGTATGTACATAAGTACACACACACACACACACACACATTACATATGCATGTATAGAAACAGCTTGCAGTGCAGGGTCCTGCTTTGTAACTTCATAACTTATGAAATATTGTGAAGAGGATTTAGTTTGTGGCAGATCTCTCACCCCAGCTGAGTAAACTTAGTGCCAAACATCACACCTGTAATGTTAAAGTGTACAAAAATAAAACATTACATTTGTGTTAAAAACAAGCTTATGTGCTTAATTATTTTTGTGAATGTGTTGTCTTGTATGGCTGGGTAAAAGACAAAACATATTAATAACGATGACTCACCAGACCTTAAGTTATGTATATATTCATAAGTGAAATACAAAACTTTCTTTATCACTGCTTAAAAACCAGGTGTCTAATTAAGAACAATTAACAGTTCCGTATACTCCAGGAATTAAAAGTAAGACTGTTTCCTTCAGAGAGGAGCTGCAGTACCTGCACACAGGTGTCTCAGGGTGTGTAATCGCTGCTCTATTCTCATCTGATATACCAGGTGGGGCTGTTAAATAACGAGACTGGGCTTATGTAAGTCGAACCACAGCGTGCATGCGTGAACCACGTAATATACATTGACCAATGTGGGCGAGCATGGACAACACCTGAAAGTTTCGAACAGCTCGCGTCTTCAGTTTGCTGTTACGCATCGCTCGAAGTAGACGTGTTTCTCTTGAGCATTAGTCTCATTATTAAATATAGCCACACCTCATATAGCTCTGATGTTTTGCCTAAGAGAGGTAAAGTGTCTCCCTTCTGCTTCAGACAGTGCTGGTAATACACACCTCTTCTGTTGTTAGAGGCTCAAAGTTCATACTTTCCAAACTCAGTGCCATGTAGGGCAGTGGGCGCTGGTTTAAAAGTCCAGCCTCTGCTCATGTTTTAATAATTAGTTCTGTTGGTTTGCACATAGCACACACAAAGCTAAAAGGGTTAACTGTTCTGTCTAAAGTGCTTGTAGTGAGAGCTTTTACCTGCATATCGCTGAATGAGTAACTGGTTATAATGAAAACCTGCAGAAGCACAGGACCCCCCCCCCCCCCCCACTGGGCCCTGAGTCTGACTGGCGGACTGGAAGTGGTGCTTTGGCCCCCAGCTGAACCCAGAGCCAGGCATGTGACAGCTCTTTCCTGGGGAGGATTTCCAGCAGAAACACACAAAGTTGATTACGTTGATCTCAGTTTTCCAGGGAATACACTCATAACTGTCCCATGTATTATCAGCTAAATACAGGAAATTACTGCTACTTCCTGAGGCTGCACACAGGAAATAGAAAAATAGAATCCGAGTACATGGATAAGGAGGAGTGATTCCAAAATGCTGGTCCTCCTACACCCCACTGACCGCTGGTCCTCCTACACCCCACTGACCGCTGGTCACCTTACCTCACCTCCCTTAGTTTGAATTGGTTGATTTGATTTTAAGGTGAAATCGGACTCACTTTGAAACCTTCTGATTGGCTGAGGAAAGTTAGTGATTGCACAGCTAGTTGTAGTTCCTATTTTTGTTCTCATGACACATCATTCACTCATCAATACAGAGTCACGACTTAAAAGGTGCACGACTTAAAAGTGATCAATTTAACGAGTGCTGAATATCAACAAAAACCTGTAATACACTGCATCTCCAAAAACCTGCAACGCCCTGAACCTCCAAAAACCTGCATCGCCCTGCACCTCCAAAAACCTGCAACGCCCTGAACCTCCAAAAGCCTGCAACGCCTTGCACCTCCAAAAACCTGCAACGCCCTGCACCTCCAAAAACCTGCAACGCCGTGCACCTCCAAAAGCTTGCATCGCCCTGCACCTCCAAAAATCTGCAACGCCCTGCACCTCCAAAAACCTGCAACGCCCTGCACCTCCAAAAGCCTGCCACAGGCTGCAGCTCTGCAGTATTGGAGCTCCCCTCCCCCCGGCACACAGAGACTCAGCCTCTGTTAGCGCACTGCACATTTCCAGCAGCGGCAGGCCTGGTTTTTTTAACTGTCAGTGTTGTGGTTTGCAGCAGTCAGCAGTATGTGTTTGTGTCAATGGAATTTAAGAAGGAGGAGATCCACTACAACACAACTTTGCTCAAGCCTCTTGTCCAGGGTTGGGAAACCGCAGTGTGCGTGCAGGTTTTCTGTTCCCACCGCTTACCCTGGCCTACATGACTAAACAGCAGAATAGACAAATGCCATCTCACTCATAGATTAGATCATGGAGAAAGACATCCCATAATGAGCTCAGCGGTAAATGTTAGTAAAACGTCAGATCACATAGACGATCAGGCTAATCCAATAGCTCAGGGGTGAATTTGGCAAGGCCCTCTGTGTCCTCGCCCGGCTCTGGCTCATGGGTGAGCAGCTCTGTTCCTGGAAGGTCGGCGTGTGATGTGGGTTTTTTCACCCAGTTACCCTGGCTTTATTTATTAGCAACTGCACACATCACTGCTGGTTCGCTCCCATTCAAAATGTTTTCACAAAGGACTCCTGTAGATTCCACCTGTATTTTACAAGACTACCGAAACTACCAGATCAAATAAACTATCGGGCTGGTTAAATACTTAGGCTCATATGTTGGCAGGAAATCACAGAACACACGTTCATCCCAGCACTGGAAGAAAAAGCACAAACACACGGTCACATCTGCACACATCTGGCCTCAATGGTCTGCAAGGTTTTGTTGTCACCATGAAGTCAGCAACTAATACACATTGAAGAAGCCATAGAGGTGAGTGAAGCGTAGCCTAATTTATCTCTTTAAGTAATCAATTGTGCTGTGCAGCGCTGAAAACTAAGACCCTCCAGGACCTGGAATCTACGTATGACTTCTAAATCACAGTTCCCGGATACCCAAACACCCTAATTTAATTCCAATCCATACAGCAGTTGATTAGACATACAGAGATATGTAAGAAGTAAATAGATACCCTTAGTTTTATCAAACACTGTTGGTGTCTATTTACTTCTTTCATGTCTCTGTATGGTGTACTGTTGTTTTTAATGAGACTCTTTAAAGTGTGAAGAAGGGAGATCTACCCTCGGCATGCTGCGAGAGAACTTTGGGACTTTACTGCCACCTACCGGCAAAATATTTTTTAAATCGTTTTCTACATGTGTTATAAGTTGAGTGTGATTCTTCACTCACAAAAGTGTTTTTCCTTGAAATAGGAACATCGGCAACTACTTAACTTATGAAAGCTTGTTTATACACATATCGCTGAATTGCAGGATTGAATGAGCTCCTGATTTCTAGTCCAGCAACTTTGAGGCAAAGCTCATCCCCACGGCTAGAGGGGGCTAATAACTTACCGTGACAGTTGAAGGGAACCCTCTTGCTAGATTCGGTTTGCCATGGACACGAAAGAAGCGTCCTTACCGGTATCTAGCCACTTGTGTAAACAAGTGGTTTGTCCTGATTTTTTACCACAGGAGTGGTAAGTGTGATATGCAACTTGTGAGGTTTATTGTTAAAAATGCCTTAGACAAAATTACTATTTGAACTTTCATGAAATAGGCGATGTTTCTCTGAGAAAAAAAAAATCACAAAAAAAAGTTTACTTTAAACTTTTGTTAGCCACCAGAGCGAAAAGGCGGAAAGGGAGAAGAGAACGAGCAGATCTTGAGAGATTACCTTGAAGGTTGTATAATCTGTTAAAGATGGAGCGAAGCAGACCTCCTTCTCCGATGCTGCACTTGGATCTCAACAACTTTGATTCGAGCGGCGCAAAATGCAGCAGGTACGTTCTGACCAGCCCAAGATCTTTGGAAGCCTGTGCGAGACTCGGGGTCAAACCGGTGGAGCTTCTACATAAATCTCTGTCCGATTTCGTCGAAGATCACCGGAACGTTTCAATCGGGGAAGTAGCGTTAATGTACGAGGTACACGAAAAACAGCGCCGCAGGCTTTTGCGTCGGTGTCGAGAGGAGAGAGAGAGAATTGTTGCTGAAGGTAAAGCAAGGAGATCATCCGTTAAAAAACAGTCCGCTTTAGAGACTGTCATTGAGCAAACTACCGAAAGCCAGGGCTCAGAGTCAAAGTCCAGAAAAAGCCATGCTGCTCCTGGCTCTAGAATGAAGAAGAGCCAATTACTGGCCGGACTGAATGACCGTAGGGCCCCGTCCAGCAGCGGGTGTTCCTCTGATGAAGATGATGATGATGATGGCAAGCAGCACAGGTCGCCTCGAGAGGTCGTGGCCAGCAGCTTGGGTGATCTCAGACACACACCGGCCACCGAGAGGAAGCTGGAGAAGTTGGAGAGGGAGATAAGAAAAGAGACAAGAGTCCAGGTGCCAGAGAAAGATCGCAAGATAGCTGCGCTGATGCTAGTGAAGCACGAGGAAGAGCAGGCGCTCCTCAGGCAGAGGAGGTTTGAGGAAGGGGAGCGCAAGGAGGAGCGGCTGAGGGAAGCGGAGCAGCGCGCACGTTTGGACCAGCGTCGGCGCAAAGAGCTGGACCGCAGGGAGCGGCAGTGGCGGGAAGATGTGGAGGCCAGGAGGAAGCAGCGTGAGGAGGAGGAGAAGCTCAAGGCTGTGCAGCGTGAGAAGGAGGCGGCCCTGCAAGAGGAGCGCTGGAGGCGCCAGTCAGAGGAGCAGAGCGCCCAGAGGAGGGTCCTGCAGGAGGAGGCACGGAGGGAGGCGCAGGAGCGCAAGCGCTGCCAGGAGAGGCTGCTGAGGGAGCGGGAGAGGGTGGCCCGCGCCGACCGCGAGAGGGAGACCCGCGTCGCGCTGGAGAAGGAGGCGCGGGCCACCCGGAGCCGGCTCACGCAGGTGCGGCGGGGGAGGAGGCGCGCGCAGCAGGAGAACCAGCGCCAGCAGCTCCGCCATATCCTCCTGAAGCGGGCGGAAGAGGAGAGGGAGGTGGCTGAGGAGGCATTCAAGAGGAGTGCTGTGGAGCGCAGGATGAGGAGATCCACGGAGGTCCAGCGGCAGGCGGAGGAGCAGCAGCAGAGGGAGATGAGGGAGCGCTCGGGCCGAGAAGAGGAGCAGCAGCAGCATGTGCGCCTCCGTGCCAGTCAGCATGAGCAGCGGGAGCAGCAGGAGAAGGAGGCGCTGGTCCTCCTCAGCGAGGAGCGGCTGGAGCGGGCTGCCCGCCTGGTGCGGGAGCGGCTGCAGGAGAAAGCGCGGCAGACGCGGAGAGCCAACGATGAGCGGCAGCGCTCCCACAGGGCGCTCCTGGAGAAGACCAAGCAGGAGGAGGAGGGCCTGCGCCTCCTCAGGGAGGATGGCCTGGCACGCAAGGAGAGCCGCAGGGAGCAGCTAAGGAGGGGCAAAGAGGAGGCACTGGAGGAGGCCCGCCGGGTGGCCCGTGCCTCCTTCCAGATGAGGGAGAAGGTGAAGGAGCACACCCTCCGAGGCCGAGCCTTCCACCAGATGGATCTGCAGGCCCAGCTCTCTGCCAGTCTGGGGCGCATCAAGCTGTGAGCCCCCTAGTGGTGTGGAGGCCAGACATCAGCACATTTCAAAGAGTGGAGTGGGAGTTGCCGAGGGCAACGACATCATCTCAATACACTGGCTACGATATGAGAGCATCGCAATATGGCCATTATAAACAGTACAGCCATTTGCCTTAAGATGAAAATTATATCAACATTAATTAAAAAGTTTTGTGGTATGTTGTGAAAGATAATAGCAAATATCGATTTGGTACTCAGTCAGCAGGTGGTAGCTTCACCCATTTGTGATGCTTTGTGGTCAGTTGAGTCAATTCAGTAATCAGTTTGAAATTCATTAAGGACTTCAAGTATTTCATAGTAAGACTCTGACCCTCTGAAATAGTTATGAACAGATTTATCAAAGCACATTGTAAAGTTTTTACATATGCAATATCAGTGACATGGTTTGTCTTTGTGCACCTGTGAAACATTTTTATGTTTTGGTAACAGTACTCAGCAATGGGGCGTTTGGTACACCACTGTTTCAGTTATAAAATGTGTCACATAGTCATGTTTTTATCTTCTGTAGCACAGTTCTCGTGTTGGAGCTTTAGTTGGTCTTTGCTGCCAGATTGGTTTTGGGAAATATTTTCCTGCAGCCAGAAACCCTCCAACAGTCGATGAAACATTAAAAATATCGAGACAAATAGCCTGTATGATTTTACAGCTTTAACAAGTGTTTTTAATGTTGTTAAAAAATAAGGGATTCTATTGAACAGACAGAAAGTTAAGAAGGTATTTTATCTCATGGAAGGAAGGTGACCCTTTGAGCACTAATATCAGACAGCACCTGAGATGTTAGTTCAGGTGAACATTTTCACACATTTATCTTTGGATCTGGGACAGGTGGGGTCCAGGAGGGACGCATCGGTGTCTGGATTTCATGACAACTTCTGCTCTTAATTATGTAATTATTCCATTTGATGAATTGGTTGTGTCACCCAATGTTTTAGCTGAACGTCTCAACGAGCTCATGAAAGTCATAAGTATAAACCAGCGTTTGCACTCACAGATAATAAGCTAATCAGGCCAGGGTAAAGTGTTAGAACCACAAAGAGCAGACTCTGGCTGTCCAGCACCGAGTTTGTGCACCACAGTTATAAGAGTACCTGATAGAGTAGGTCCAGAATTACTGTGAAATGAATGTTTATCTATCGAGTGGTTAGAAGGTCAGATTAACGGAGTAAATTAGTGTGAAATTCACATTTGAAAGTGATATTGTGATAAGTGTGTACTCACAATAACAATTATCACATAACTAGTAATTTAGGTTGGATGCACTTTTGATTATGTGTTGTGTTTATGTATTTCTTTATAGATTGATTTATATTTTTAGAGGAAGTTATGTAATTATTGAAGATCAGTTAAATATTTTATATATTGAGAATCTGCTCTCGGTATTTCTTCAGAACACTGTCACAAAGTCAAATGCACATACCTTTTATTGAGTGAAAATAAATGCTTTATTTTGAAAAACGTGCCATTGTATTTTTTCTCTAAAATTTAAATGTGATATTTTAAGACAGCTGCTTATTTAAACTTTATTAACGAAACCATACCAGAGTCACAGTTCATGTTTCAGATTTTTTTAACATTGATATTTCTCATGTACATAAAGGTTGTTTCAGCTCTGGTCGTAAATCAAAACTGCAGGTGACGCTTGGATCTTTGTTGTCAAAAATAGTTAAAATGATAAAGAGGAATATGAATATGCAGGGTACAACAGTGCAGCAGACGTTTCACCTGTTGACTTGCTCAGTAAAGACAGCGTCTGAATGTACAGCCTGTCCGTATTTAACACTGGCATTACTGCTAGGCTGTCTTTATCCCATCTGTTTATTTATGGCAGTTAGTTACAGGATTTTGGTTTGCACACACCAATATTCTCTCCGTGTTTAGATACCCATGGTTAGCATTGCATAACTGTGTGCACGCACACACACACTTAGTCTGTGGTCCTGGCCTGGATAAGCCTATTAGAGTAGGCCTGTGGTGTGACCTCCCTGAGCCCGGCTGACCCAGTTACTCCATAAAGCCCTGTCCTGTCCCGTCCTGTGCTGTGTGTGGACCTCTCTGGTTCTTTGTGCTCTCCCATTGGCTGAAGGCTGGGCCTCTCTGGCTTGTGCTGCTCTCCCATTGGCTGAAGGCCAGGCATCTCTGGCTCTGCACTGCTCTCCCATTGGCCGAGCGACTGAGAAGTGACTTCTGTCACTGTTGTTTTACATTTACGTCCTGCTTAACTCATCCTGCTGTGTCTCTGACATATATCAGAACCTACAGTTTTAAAACAATGCTGCACAATCTTCCAAGTCTGAAAATGTAAAGTGTGAGTGTTTTGACTGTGAGTAAAATGTCTGCCTTCCTCCTAAGACTGCACCCCATGTGCAGTGACATAAATTCTTGCATATACTACAGCTGTGATGTACCTTAGCTGTTGCTAAGTTACTGAGTAAACAAGGTGTTTTACAATTCAGCTCAACCAATGGGATTGCAGGGCACAATGCTCACAAACTGTATGTACCATTGGAAGGCATCTTAAGTGAAGACCACACCAGTTGTAGTGGTGTAAGAATACGCTCCCATGAGCACCAGAACAGCTGGAGCTACAGGCTCTGTAGCTCAAGACTCAGTCTTTCTCACCTCCCCTGCATTGTGCTGTAAGTACCTGCCATCTGCAGCTGAGGTCAGCACTCCCACACAGACCCACCTGTCAGCTGCAGGAGGGGCATGAAGACTTCCCCAGAGCAGAACAAGACCTGGGCTGCGGCTCGAGGTGGAGCTGTGTGCAGGTGTGGAGACGAGTGCTCCTCAGAGTGACTGGAATGAGAGGGTGAACGTGTAATGACTGGAATGAGAGGGTGAATGTGTAGTGACTGGAATGAGAGGGTAAACGTGCAGAGTGACTGGAGTGAGAGGGTGAACGTGTAGTGACTGGAATGAGAGGGTGAATGTGTAGTGACTGGAATGAGAGGGTGAGTGTGTAGTGACTGGAATGAGAGGGTGAATGTGTAGAGACTGGAATGAGAGGGCGAATGTGCAGTGACTGGAATAAGAGGGTGAGCATGCAGAGTGACTGGAATGAGAGGGTGAATGTGTAGTGACTGGAATGAGAGGGTGAATGTGTAGTGACTGGAATGAGAGGGTGAATGTGTAGAGACTGGAATGAGAGGGTGAGTGTGTAGTGACTGGAATGAGAGGGTGAATGTGTAGTGACTGGAATGAGAGGGTGAGTGTGTAGTGACTGGAATGAGAGGGTGAATGTGTAGAGACTGGAATGAGAGGGTGAATGTGTAGTGACTGGAATGAGAGGGTGAATGTGTAGAGACTGGAATGAGAGGGTGAATGTGCAGAGCGTCCATCCTGCTTTGGGCTCTTCAGCTGGGGGTCAGAGCTCACTGTACATGCTCCCCAGTGTCAGCGTGGAAATGTGAATACATATACTTATATATGTACATTAATGAGGAATACAATAGCATGGCATAACTACATGCAGAAATGTGCTTATATATGTGACTTATTAATCATCGGTGCCACAGTGCAAAATCTGCTTTGACATTTAATATACTGAAAACTGCAACGCTATTAAAGCTGACCTCCCG
The DNA here is from genome assembly GCA_019788955.1 of Albula glossodonta. Lineage (NCBI taxonomy): Eukaryota > Metazoa > Chordata > Actinopteri > Albuliformes > Albulidae > Albula > Albula glossodonta. Next base: position 1,021,158 of record JAFBMS010000135.1, on the reverse strand, counting down.
CTGCATTCACTTTCTGTTATAAGTTTCTGTTAAGCACTTTGAGCTGTAAATGTTGCATGAAAGGGGCTCTATTATAATCCTGTGCTGTTATTGTATAATAATAATGTCCTTGCAGAATAAGTAGGTCATGTTTGCAGGTTAACAGAGTGCAGTGACCCTGTGGTTTGTTGTGCCTACATCTTGTCTGGGTGTTTAGAGCGAGCTGAGAAAAACAAACTTAATGGCCACGGTGCTGGAATGGCATGGACAATCAGTTAACAATAGACATACTTACAGGCTTGGGCTTCTCCTGTGGTCTCAAAACGGGAGTTATACAATGACCTGATATTCACATCACTGACAGTATGCGCACTTTTGGCTGCAAGAGTCGGTTTCTGACCCTCCAAAACAAATTAACACACTCTATAACATATGTTCTTGCATATATTATGGATGGGAAATAGCTGTCCTGTTAGTGAAGTTACTGTGCTAATGAGGGGGGTGCCATTTATACAGCTGGTTCCATGCACTCCTATGTGGCTGTGCTCTGTATCCATCTCAGTTCTTCTAGTAAAATAGGGAGGTACATTTGACTGGAAAGAGGGCTTTCCTGCACCATGGCTGTTCAGGCCCTGGAGAGCTGCAGTATCTCCCTGCCTTTCCCCACCACACAGCACACCTCCTGACCTCACCAATTAGCTCATTTACTGGACCAAGAAGGTAAACCAATCAGTGAAGTCATGTGGTCTAGTCTGTGGTTTGAGCACCTCCCTGCTGACACTGCACCCCACTGAGACTCAAGCTGAACAGCTTAGCGCTGAAGTGTGATTCTGTTTTCTCATATTTCTTCATTTAGATTTAGAGTACCCATTTCTGTGACTCACACACGTGTTTTACTGTCCAAGGCTCTGACTAGACCTCTAGCCAGCAGTACAGTATAATGGGTTGAGCGCTAGACCAGCACTAAAAGGTTGCAGGATCAATTCCTAGGTGGGGCACTGAGGTTGCACACTTGAGCAAAGAACTAAACTGGCTTCAGTACATACCCAGCTGCATGTTGAAAAAATGCAAGCAGTTAAACCTCTCTGGATAAGGGGCATCTGCTGAAGGCCTATGGTAAAGATGAGCTCGGGCTCCCTGGAATCTGAATATCCTGAACATCTGCGAAACCAAACATCTCCCACAACCATCAAGATCCTCACAAATGCAGCAATTGAGACACAGTACAGAGTTTAGCATCTCTCTGTTAACATAAAGAAATTTTTCCATGGATACAATAACAAAAGCCGCAAAACAGTGAAAGGATAACAGTGATATCTGAGCATTTTCATTTAGACAAAATTTTTATTTTAAAATGAGCCCCTGTAGCCCCTAGGTATTTCTGTGTCGTCGTAATTGGCTTTTTACAAACACTTGAGTCCAAATTTGTTTCCTACACAAACCTGTGTGCAATGGCCAACAGTTTGGAGTAATCTCCCTCCAGTTTGCGCAGGTGCCAGGGTATGGGCACTTTGATGCGTGTCCCTGTTGGGTTCCCGTTCTCCTCTATCAGCACAACATTGTTGGAGTCAAAGCGTGGCGTCATTCGGTCCCCCGGCATCTTGTGTCCAACGATCAGGGCTTTCTTCTTCTGCCCTCTTATGGCCAGAAGCACTTTGTCCCCGACTTTGCCCACCCCGTTTTTGGTGTAGACATGGATGACCCGTGGAGGGCGATGATACAGCGTGTTTCCCAGGGTGCTGTTGTCTACGACTCGGACACGCGTCATCTTCTGAATGGCTGCAACTGCCGCCGAGACACTGCATGGAAAAGACACACACGTTTAAAGCAGCGGCCATTTAAGAGGTTACTAGATTACAAAGCTGATTCTGAATGATGAAGTGCTGTATTAGAACAGATGAATTCAAATAGTTACCTGAACGCGCAGTGTTGCGTCCCAGATATCTTGCTCAGAGCTGCTCCAAAACGCCTTGCAAGTGCCATGCCACCTTAACATACCAACACATGCTTTCAATCAAGATGAACAGCTACAACATCCACAAACCATCATTAGAGTCATAAACTAACCTGGTACTCCTACTGCCTGCTAAGTAAGATAACGCACAATACGCACTTCTTAGAAACTACAACAGTTAACGAATATGAAGTCAATGTCATGTCATGAGATAGCATTCGGTATGGTTAGATTAGGTAGTTGGTTGATGTGAGGACCGAACGTTACGGATAGCCTACCGTTTGTCTGGCCACAACTACGGATGAAAGATTAGACAAAGTAGGCGATCATCTGTAAAAGAAGGTGTCGAATGAAGCAACCAGTGTTATATACAAATCGAACATACTATTTCAAACTATATAACCTATATTTGTACAATTCTTGCTAAGACAACTTACCGTTCATGAATCCTGTGTGCCAAAGTCAATCTGCATCATAAATATGCGACGGAAATGTCTTCTTCTTCAGTTTTAACAAGTACGTCTAGCTACTGATAGGTGAGCGCCACCTACTGTGGTGGAGTAATCCATGTGAAATCTCAGCAGCGGCGTGTTGGTAATTTTGGTTCATAACCACACTGGCCGACTTCTCGCAAGGTGCTACCCCTCCCTGAAGAGTGTTAAAATATTACCGTAAGACTAAAGCAGGATTCATTACAATCTGAACAAACACAAACTCAGAATCAGAATCTACATCAATGAAAGAATTTGGGCCACGAAATCCACCAAAGAATGTCTAAATAAAATAATGAAATAAATACATTAATTTATTAATAAATATTTCAGCATAAACCAGGGTTTCAGCACACGGTGATGAGGACAGAACAGAGTTGACAATAATATATGATGGGTGGAGCAACACTATTTATTTTTTCAACTAATTTATTCGACTCTATCCACTTGTTTGCTAAATGTTATTCCACCCAACAATGAACGAGTGTTTTGAGTCCAGAAATAAAAACCAATGAGGAATTCGGAACAGTGATGCCAACAAATACAATGTATGTAGGGCAATACAAGTTCATTTAGTCGGGCGTCATGTTGAGTTAGATAGAAATATACTGCACAGTTTAATCATGTACCTATCTTATTTTATTTGGTGCAAATTTAAATATACGTTGAATATGAAGCAACTGATATGTACATTAACTGTTTTATTTATGTAAAAAATGATAAACTGAAATAATTCCCTGCCTATTGAATGTTTGATGAGGTTACAAATAGCTACTCTATTTTAATACCCATTGTTTCGGGGATAGCAATTCAGTGAAGAGCAGTTTGCTGCTGTATACCCTATTTGACTATTGTTTTTAACCTGTGGGGGGGGGGGGGGGCAACTTGTTTGCCAAAACAGGGTAACTTCTCAAAGGTGCTACTTTATATTCCCCGAGCATCTACAACGTAAGAAGCGCTGCCGAGCTGCTTTGCAGTGACGCGCGTTGCTCGCTGCCGCCCATTAAGCATGAATCCCTCCTCGAACTTCAGCAGCTCGCTGGCAGGCTGAGCGCCACCCTGCCTCTAGCGGCTAATGCTAGCGCATGTTTGTGTTATCTGCAGTGCGAGGCTGTAGCTATGTCTGTGTTTTCTCCTGATAGCTAATGTGGGATTAATTCGGTTTTTTTTTTTCCCCGAAATATCACCTGCGAGGAGGTGGATATATACGGCTCTCCCTTTTAGGATATTAACGTCGGAACACTGAAGGGGAGAGAGGAAAAACATTTCTGGTCGCCGTCGTAAGACAGGTAGGCAACGACAGCCAGCCTGCGGTTTTAGCTAACTCACCCGTGCGAAAGGCACGGTACAGCGCTGGGCTTTCCACAGCTTGTCAGCTAGAAGTCGATGTTTGCGCAATCCTCTGCTGGTAACTGAGCGCTTGCTAACACTGTGCAGCTTTCTCAGACGTTACACCCTGTATAATTCATGTCGGCTGTAACTCTCCAGTCCAAACTGGAGACTTGTCACACCTTAATTTTCTGTTTTGTTTGGCTAACGTTTGCGCGCTGGAAACGAACCTAAGGTGGGGAGAAATGGACATGATAGCTAGCTGGCGAACAATAGACCATATTCACATAGAGCCCGGTATCAACGCGGTGCGTAGACTGTGTTTACAGAACTTCTGCTGTAACTTCTACATATTTAAACTTTTAACCATACGAGCTGGGTCGTTTGCTGGAAAACGTAGCTACCCAACTAGCTTGCTTGGTAACTTCATTTGTCATTGCGTTTACACAGGACTGCTAACTGCAACCTGACAAATTAAGCGAATGGACGCTGCAAAGCTAGCCTGCCTGCGTGCGAAGGGACTGCAACTAAAGGGCAGCTCCTCTGTCCTCTGTCACACATCGCTAGCTTAGGATATACAAACAAGCAAGCTATCAAACTGGGTTTCCATATATAACATTTATATAAGCGCACTTATTAACGTCGTCTAAGTGGATTCAGTGTTGGTAAAGTTGTGCTAGCTAACTACAAATGGAACGGTCGGACTGGTTCTCCTGTCTGTTTGTGTAGCTAATCATGTTAGCTACTTATCACTAGTTAAGTTTGTTTGGATTATACGGTTGTCTTAAAACCAAAAGTATCCATTTCACACAGCTAGCTTGCTTTCGTTCAATGGCGGCTGGCAAACTAATTTCCATTAGCAATGACCAGAGTGGGGTCCAGCACAAAGCAGCAACATGAGGGCGAAGCTGGCTGTGATACCTTCACACCATCTGTCAGGCGGTGAAAATCGCTGCATTTCGCTGCTTCTCATGCCCCACACACGCTACTGCCAGATATGACTCTGTTAGCATGACACTACCAGCAGTTATTACCTGCTGGTCTGAAAACGGTTGGCAAAGGAAAACCGAAAAACATTAACACACATACGCCCCACAAAGAACATGAAAGGTAGCCAACCCTGTAAATTGTTTGCTGAATTTAGGCAGTGTGAAAAATATAAGATCTGCGAATTGGCCATTAACCCTCCACCCCAATATTTGTGTTTTCTGTGATGTCAACTGATTGCATTGGCGATAGTTTGATTTAGTTGAGACTGGAACGGTTTCGGGCAGAGCCTGGTTCTCTCTCCTTTACAGAACATACATCAGCTGTGAGTGCATGACAGGGTGAACCAATGGAGTTTAGCTAACGAATGGAGTTGCAACGATGCTATTGATGTAATTCAAAGCAGACTTTACAGGAGCAGTAAGTGAGGGACAGCATAATTGAATTTTCAGTGTCAAAGGTTAAATTTATATAAGGCTTGTTTTTCCTCATCTGACATGTAAATGTCTAAAAAGGTATGAGTATCCCTATATTAATTTTGTTTTGCGGAAGGAGTAACTTCTGCAGATGCATACTAGAGTTGAATGAGACCCTCGACTTTTCTATAGCCAGCAGTGTTACAAAGTGATTTGTCAATGAATTAATTCACTTGAAGATACTCAATTGACTGTATTATGGCAATATACTACAGGGTACTGCACTTCTGAACTCAAAGAAAATGCATGTGGAAAACTGCTCTCGCCTTTGTTCGTGCTGTGCTTCTGTCTGCATGAAGGATAGGCTTTTCTCTGACAGGGGGCCAATGTCATAGATAATCTGCAACGGGGAGATTAGTGTTAATCCTTTTGTCTCTTTTGGGTACATAATAAATGGATTATGGCTCTAACACACTGACACAATTTCACAAGGAGCTGTGCTCTGCTGCAGCAAATCCAACACTGCTCAGTGGCTGGCCAATGCAGGGCAGTTACTGTCCGTAGTGTGCTAATATATAGTATAGGTGTATATATCTAAACTCTCAGATTAATACAAACTAAGCAGTCATTAGCTGGTTAATATTATTCACTTCAGTGGTGTAATGGTGTAAAGTAAATGCATGCAGCACCTCTATAGGTTTTGCCCAAAATCTGTTGCAGATCTTTTATGAAGTTGCTGCCAGTCGTGTTATTAGCTTGCGCAGTTAATATACTGCCTGTAACAGCAAAGCAAGTTTGCGGATTTGAATTACTGCATACAGAGAGTGAGATAAACCTTGTCCAGCAGCCTGGCGTTGGCGAATTAAATCTGTGCTTTTTGTTGAGTTGGTGCTGTTGGCCTGAAGCGTCCCACTGTGCCTCATAACCTCCCTGCAGTGTAATGACCCTCAGTTTTTAAATGTTCATTTTCAGGTGCACAGAGTGCGAGCTTCTGTGTGTGAGCTGAAACATCCTGAGTTCTCCTCACCTAGGCCCTACTCTCTGCTTCACATGCTGCGGAAGAGGTGTTAGGAACACAGACACAGATAAACAACTGTGAATTCCCAGCTGTCCTTTAGTGTTATTTCCTGTGCCCACTAACACAAAGAAAGTGTGCTTTCCCTTTTCTCCAGTCAGTGTCATTGCATTGTTATTTAGCCTACTGTATTTACTTACAAAGTAATTAACATTAAAGGCATGGATAAGGCTTTAACCTCTCTTGACCAATGACAACAGGGGCAAAAGTGGTCAGAGGTTAGAGAGATGTATATTGTGCACCTTCATCTTTGTTATGAAGGCGGTATGAGCCAATAGGAGCAGGAACACCTGAGCACATGACCAGTTGCAGCCAGGTGTATATATGAGATTTCTTTATAGCAGATGGAACAACCCACTAATGAAAAAAGGACAGTAATTAAGCTGGCAATCATTAAATCTTTACAAATAGATTTATTATTGTGGAATTTATCTCCAAGCAGTCATCTGATTAGCCTGCCCAAATATTTGCTTTAACTGGTTGTGTGAAGGAGTGCTGGCTCTGGCCCTCCCTGGTCACTGCTGCGGACCAGGCTGTGTTTGCCCTAGCCGTGAGTAAGCACCTCTGCCCTCACCGGCAAATCTCAGTGAACGGTGGCCTACCAGGGACAAAAAATAGAAGTGCTTATCCCCAGTGCTGCTCAGACTGGAGGAGAATGTAGACTCTGGCTTCAGGAGTCAGGCAGACGGCAGCCATAGTGAACTTTCCACCTGTCAGGGCTGCTGTGCAGTTCTCATACAACTTACAAGCACAAGTTTTAGCCGTCTGATCTCAAAATAAACACCTTGTGTACCGTTGGTGACCATAGAGAAAAGACCGCTGTTCAGGTTTGGGTGTTTTTATGTTTCGACCCTCTGTAGTGGTGGAGGTGTCCATGGTAACCTGAGCCCCATGCATCCCTGTCCTGGCGTTGCAGGGTGCGTTTCTCCCTGCTGGCAGGACCTTCTCTGCAGTCAGGATGCTGATTCATGGTTGTTGTTTATGTGTAGTATAAGCTCGTACATGTGGGGGAGGCTCGCCGCACTATCCACACTCACCTGCCCGCCTCAGCGCCCGGCTTAGCTGGTTATGATCTGCTTCACTGCGCTGTGTCTTCATGACCAATGTTAGGTCAACACAGTGAACCACAGCCCCAGAGCTGGGCGGAGTGTTTACTTGCTCCAATTAGGGCCTCCCCGCTGGGCTTCATCTGCACATAACGACAGAGCACACGGTTACCTCTCTGGATTTTACGCTTCATTTCTGAAGGTTTTGTTTGTCCTTGTACAGGTAGCAGAAGACCCCAGGTGGTCGGGGATATTTTCAGGGTGCCGTCACAATGTGATCTTGGTTCTGGATTAGCCTAATCCCAGATGATCTTCTCCTGAATACTTTTCCAGATTCCTTTCCCGGCGTGGCAGTCGACATGAGCTGTAGTGTGGAATCTTTCTGTTCAGCAAATTCACCCAGCACTGAAAAACAAGCCCTGTAAAATACCCTTTGGTATTTTGTACAGTACAGACTGGCCAATGGACATCATAACCCATGTTTTTACCGTTTTCTTCAATGTAGCTGTTCTATTGAACTGCCTTCACTGGCAAAGTACATGTATCTGCATGAAGAATAGACCATAAGATGCAATATGTACCCTCTCATAATTTTGAATTTTTTTGGCTGTAGACAGTGTTACCTGGTGCTAAGGTAAAATTAGCCTGCTCTTCTCTGAAGTGTTACTGTTTTTTTGCTTCCATTCATTTACCTTCTAAATGTCTTCATGTTTTTGTTGGGATGACAGTATCAGTTTACCACTGTTACTCTGGTCATCAGTGTTACTGTAGGTCACTGTTACAATGGACAATGCTGTTACAGTGTATCACTGTTACCTTAGTAATTGCTGTTACAGTAAATCACTGTTACCTTGGTAATTGCTGTGACAGTTGCTACAGCACTGTCACCATTCCTGGCCTTGTTACAGTAAGCGCCGTTACCACAGCCATCACTGCGACAGTAAGCGGCGTTACCATGGCCATCACTGCGACAGTAAGCGCCGTTACCATGGCCATCACTGCGACAGTAAGCGGCGTTACCATGGCCATCACTGCGACAGTAAGCGCCGTTACCATGGCCTTCACTGCAACAGTAAGCGCTGGTCCCAGATGGGAAGTCAAGGATGACTTGTGATTTGGCCGTTTGAATTCTTACACCCCTCCAGAGGTACCCTGAGATCAACAGGTTTCAGGGCCGTTCCCTGGAAGTGCAGACCGGCTCACGCCGGCTGGCATGGCCCTGCTGAATTCACACGCGTCATGGTGCAGCGGTTTCCTCCACATTCTCTCTGTCGCTTCCCCTCCACATGTTCATGGTGTTGACCTGAATTTCTGCTTCAGAGCTGCTCACATCTCCTGCTGCTGTTGGCTAAATGTAGGAGGCAGTAAGGCTGGAGATACGGCAAACTGCTGATTGGCGTTTTCTCCTCTGTGGAAACGAGGTCTTTGTGTTAGAGTTTACGTCGCGCCCTGAGAATTTGATCTGGTTTGTTGTTGAAGGTCTTATCGACTCTCTGTTATCTCTTGGCAGGAAAATTCTTTGCCCCTTCTGTCCCCCTTTTTCTGTTCGCTCACCGGATTGTGTCGAGTAAATTGCCTTTCTGTCAATTACCTTTTGTGGTCTTTGAAGTTATCAAGATGAGCTAGGGATTAAACCTGTGAGAGAGTACCGCATTAATATAAGGTTACAAACCTTTTCCTGTTCTTCTCCAGTTGTATTCTTCTGTTCAATGGGACCAGATTTGGATTTAGTTTGGCATGTGCTGGCTGAATGTTATCAGTATTTTTCAAAGGTGTTTTCTGCTTTGACTTTCTTTCATTTTAAATTAAGGAAGCTGGAGAAAGTGCACCATCTGCTAATTACTGCTTTTACCTGCAGCTGCATTACATTACAGACCTTTAGCAGACACTCATGTCCACAGTGATCTACACAGGTATCATTTACTGTAACCTCTGAGCTACAAGCCCAGCTCCCTAACCATTACACTACACTGTAACCTCTGAGCTACAAGCCCAGCTCCCTAACCATTATACTACACTGTAACCTCTGAGCTACAAGCCCAGCTCCCTAACCATTATACTACACTGTAACCTCTGAGCTACAAGCCCAGCTCCCTAACCATTATACTACACTGTAACCTCTGAGCTACAAGCCCAGCTCCCTAACCATTATACTACACTGTAACCTCTGAGCTACAAGCCCAGCTCCCTAACCATTATACTACACTGTAACGTCTGAGCTACAAGCCCAGCTCCCTAACCATTACACTACACTGTAACCTCTGAGCTACAAGCCCAGCTCCCTAACCATTATACTACACTGTAACCTCTGAGCTACAAGGCCAGCTCCCTAACCATTATACTACACTGTAACCTCTGAGCTACAAGCCCAGCTCCCTAACCATTATACTACACTGTAACCTCTGAGCTACAAGCCCAGCTCCCTAACCATTACACTACACTGTAACCTCTGAGCTACAAGCCCAGCTCCCTAACCATTACACTACACTGTAACCTCTGAGCTACAAGCCCAGCTCCCTAACCATTACACTACACTGTAACCTTGGAGCTACAAGCCCAGCTCCCTAACCATTATACTACACTGTAACCTCTGAGCTACAAGCCCAGCTCCCTAACCATTATACTACACTGTAACCTCTGAGCTACAAGCCCAGCTCCCTAACCATTATACTACACTGTAACCTCTGAGCTACAAGCCCAGCTCATTTGCTGTTTTGTGTAGCTTTTGGACTGTTGTGTATTTGTTTCAGAGGTGTTTTAAGGAGGGGTGGGTTTGGCAAAGCAGACACAGGAAGCTGTAATGGTGAGAGCTGGTTTGTGTTTACACTGCTGTACTGCCTGGGGACCCTCTGCATTATCACCACACTCTGCCTCTGTGGTGTGGTGGGGAATGCATTGTCCCCAATGTGGATTCATGTGTTTACACTATAAAAAATAAACATTCTGTGAGATTTTTACTGGGTATTTTAGCCATCTGTCAGCAGTGTGTAGGAACCCTCTGTGCTGTGGCAGTCACAGGCGGGGGGATGGGAACGGGCCGGTCTCTGACAGCGCTGGGGTTTCCCAGTCTGTGGCCTGGGACTGTGCCGTGGCGTGGTGGAAAGACCCAGCCTTTCCCACTGAATGATTCACGCGGTGGGGGGCGTTATGTATGCGCTGATTAATATGCTCATGATATTTAATGCCCTGTTATGATTTGTGCAGTTACCCATGTGCTGTAATTTTCTTTGCTTTCATGGATGTAGTTTTGAATGTGAGGCTGTAGGATTCCCCTCCCTACTGTCCCTTAGCGCTTATGTGAGTGGAATGTGTGTCATGGTGGCACAAAGTGTGCGGCGCACCACAACCGTAGTGCGGTGTAACAAAACCACAGTACCCACCTTATGCACAAAACAGCTGCAATACTGCACAGCTCTGTGAAAAAAAACAAAACAAAAAAAACACAATACTGCGCAGCTAATGCACAGTGCAGCCTCTCATTACTTGCCTGTGTGTGTGTGTGTGTACTTGCCTCTGTTTTTGTGTGTATGTCCGTGGCTGTGCCCACGTCCATGATAAGTACCTTAATAATGTAATGCATTCCTGTTATTTTCCCTTTTTGTCTCATTGATTTGGCTGTCCCTCTTCCTACCTTTCTGACTTTAATACCCCATTCACCTCTCCAGCTCCCAAGAGCAAGCTTGTCTGGTAGGCAAATGGAATCTTCGCAGCTGCGAAAGCGATTGGGTGACTCGTGTCATGTGACGCATTCCAGTCTCTCTCTCTGGCCTCGGGCACATGTGCAGCACAGTGAAACTGTTCTGGCAGCGCTGTGACATCAGTGTGTTTGGCCACCCAAAGGTCACAGGCCTGATAATGGCATGTAATGCGGTCGATCATTAACAGTGCTGAGTGTGCCTACAAGGCCAACAGCTTCCACCCCGCTGCGCTACGGCTTTCCACCACGCCGCTCGTCCCTGACCCATCTGCTGAAGTATTGACCTCTGTGTAGATTAGCACCCAAACTGATTCCAGGCCACTGAATGCTCAATGACAAGAACACATGTTAAATATTATTGTATGAGTGAGTGTTTCAGCTGACGTTTTTTTTTTTTTAACAAAGGTAGGAAAAAGTTCAGATTTTAAAAGCTGGTGTTATTGTAGAAACTTGTTACTCCCTGGAGTATGATGTGGAGTGTGAATAGCCAGTGGTACTGGGATAAGAAATGAGTTTCACTGCAGTAGATGAATACATGTAAAAACTGGCTGTCATGTCCCTGAGAAATGAGACAAAAGGATAAAAAAATCTGTCATGTTTCCTGTTTTTGCCTTTGGGAGCGTTTGTTGGAGAGCACACATCCAAAAACCTCATCACAGGAGACCAATTAAAAGCTGCCGATGAGGTCCACACCGTGATGAGGTCCACACCGTTATCTCTCCAGGGTTTCGTAGCTATGAACCGGTTGTGGGATTTCAGGTGAAAACAAAAGAACTGCACCTTTCCAGAAGCAGCAGTGAAGGTCACGGTTTAACCTGGTCCCTCTGGCTGCGATTCACTCCCATTCTTTTGGTTTCAGCCTTTAAGTTCAGGGTGATATCTGGGGCCGGACCCCCTGGAGAGGGGGCAGGTCATGGTGAACGCGCTGCAACAGCGACAGGGAGCGCTGAGCCGGCCTGTCTGCTGCGTCTCTCTCAGTCAGTAACCCTGGATCAGTTACTCAGGCTAATTATGCACATACTCTAACATTGGTCCGCTCATAGTTTAGAACACGGCGAATCGTTTCATGTGAGGACGCAGGAACGGCCTGTGGCTCCAGGATCATGAGCTTATTCAGAGATGCACCCCCCCCCCCCCCCCCACCCCCCCCGATGGCACAGGTGAAGGGCCTGTGTGAATAACAGAGCAGGAGCTGGCAGGAGACTCGGGCTCACATACGGGCCTCCCTGCCCACCTCTCGCTCCAGAGCATAGATAAAGGAAACACCAGAGTTTCCTTTTGGTGTGAGTCATGTCTTTAACCGCACACTGACTGAAACCGGTGAGTTACGTGCCAAGCTCACCCCCCCACCCCCTCTGAAACCACATGACTGCTCTCGGGAGTGCCTCTGATGCTTTGAACTGGGCCGCGAGCATTTTCACGCCACCTTTACCTTTCAGTCATACTCTTTCCCTTTCCTGTTTTTTCTTGTGCTTGTTAAAATGCGCTCGCTTGTCGTGGTGTAAGCACTGTTCTGATAAACCTCCTGTCCAAAATATTGTAAATCACTTCGTAATCTTGTTTGCCTTTGATATTAACACCTGGTAAGAACTCGGGTCAGAGTCGTAGTTTTGGACATCTCTTATATCTTGCAAGTGTTACTTTACACTCTGGCTTTACAGGCTGTTTTACTTTATTCTCAAGCTTTAGACATGGAGTTATGGTTCACTCTCTGGCTGTGCGAATTGGGTGTTCCTTCTCTCTCCAGGTTTTCCAGCAGGTTGTTCCTTCAGGTTCACAAACAGTGTTACTTCACTCTCCGGCTCCGCAGACGGGACGGTACTTCTGTCCCCGAGGGCAAGGTGGGTGAAGTAACAAATCTCTAGTGTCAGCATGTTTGTTGAAAACATGGAGCTGCCGTTCGCTGCAGTTCCGCGGTCGCCATGGACACGCCGCGTGCAGAGAATGCTCCGCAGTTCAGAATGCACAGGCAGAACTGCAGCTCTAAGCCTCAGTGAAGACTCCGTTTCCCAGCGGCCTTTTCTTTGAGTGATTGTGGGTAATGTTCAGGGCACACTGTATACTTCTTTTCCTACCTGAACAATACACCCCATCCATTATACAGCCTCAGCAGGGCCTGAAGTTTCTCTTTCACTCTCTCTTTTGGCGAGCTCTGATCTGTTTGGGCCTGGCACTCGTTAAATGACCGGCGTTCCTTTCATGGGGATTTAGTGGTTGGTAAGCCATTAAAGGCTGAAGCTGAAGCAGGTTCCTCTATGCCAGCTCTTCAGACCCACGGCCCTGTGAGCGGCGCTGCCAGTGGGCCACCTCCATCAGCAAAGCCAGACGCCATCCTGATTCCATAACCACTGATTTATGGGCCTTCGAAATCCTCTGTTTCGGCAGATGTCTTTAAACTCTCAGGCTCATTGTGATTAAAATAAAGTGCCTTAGCCGTGCAAGTGGGTGTGCTGTAAAATAGTGCAATTTATCTCAAGGAATCAACAAAACAAGGCTTTAACTTTTCATATGCAACCAAAGATTTGCCCTTTTGAAATGAGAGCTAAGAAAAGGCCTCTGCCAAACTGTGCTCCGGTTTACCTATGATCATGGAAAGTGTCTCCAGTCTCATCTCAGGTGAGCTGGTGTAGGTTTACACTACCGCTCCAGCCTCGCGCTCAAACGCCTGATTCAACTAAGCAAGATATTTACAGAAGACACGGTTAGTTAATTGGTTAGAATCAGGTATTTTGTTTTTATTCATTAACAGCAGTCTTTTTGTCTGAAATGTTCGTAGTGTCTGAAAAGTTAAGGAATTTTTAATACAATTTTTGACCCAGTCCGTTCTGGTTTGTATTTACAGTGACGTGTCTGATTTGTGTGTCCAGGCAGGAGGTCCATTGCTGGTTTGGCCTTGTTGCGGGGCAGTATGGGGCGGATCCGAAGTGTCTCAGTGTTGTTTTGATTGGCAGCTTCAGCTGTGGTCAAGCACGGGTGGCAGGAGCAGCGCTGGCCATAAGAGCAGCTGCTCAGCCACACACCACCTGTTCACTCACACTCCCCCCCTCCTCCCATGCCCACAAACAACACAACAGAGGGGGGTCTCTGAAACACCCCCGCCCTGGCTCACGGCAGGGCTGCGATTCCTGTGACTGGGCGTTCAGTCTACCCATTACAGCTCTCCATTACGTCTCTCCTGGCTGGTGAAAGGTGGGGGCTGTGTTAGTTGAAAGCATCAGTCTCAATCCTGTTTAGTTGCCTCTCAGAGCTAATGGGGCAGCTGCAGGTGTGTAAATGAGTGCATGCCGTCTTGGTTTTTCTCCGAAGGCACAGGCGCTATGGGGTTGTCTAATTGCTGCAGTTTGCAGAGAAGCGAGGGCCGTTGGTTATGCGCATTAGAGGAGTCACTTGTGTATGGCTACCCCCTCTCCTGGGAGAAGGTTGCTGTTCTGAGCTGTTAATTCCCAAAAACGCCATCCCTGGGGTGCTTCCCAAAACACGGGCCCTGGGGGTACTTTTATGCACTTTCACATGCAGACACAGCTGGGCAGAGCGGGCAGACAGGTGGAAGTGAAACAGCAGGCAGCGGTGCTGAGTCAGCGTGATGAGGCAATCGAAATAGAGAGCAAAAGGAGGATGCCTCATCAACATCACTGCATCACAGCGGGGTCACTAACCAATCAAACACCACCAAATCACATCCAGTCACAGTCACTAACCAATCAAACGCCACTGTGTCGCACCAAGTCACTGTCGCTAACCAATCAAACACAACAGCATAATTTACTGTCATAGCCACTAACCAATCAAATGTCCACTGCGTGGGGTGATATCAGACTCTCATCACTGTCACTAACCAATCAAACACCGATGCAACACTTGCAGTCACAGTCACCAACGAATCAAACTGCACTACATCACTTATGGTCAGTTTCACAAACTAATCAAATGTTCAGCATCACAGCGGGTGGGTGCTCTAAAGCCCTTAAACCCTTTATAATGGATTATAACAGGAGGCATGATGTTTCCTGTGTTTAATGTAGATTTAGCTTTTAAAAGCATCCGTTACCAGCTGTGTCCTCGATCCCTTTCCCCCCAAATTCTCCTCTCTTCTCTGTTTGTCTCTGTCTCAAACTTACACACACACACACACACACACACACACTCCAGCACCTCTCTCCTTGTTTTGTTTGTGTTTGGAGAGTTCATGACAGAAACTGCTGCCATGGCAACCCCACATGGGGGAGGAGAAACGCGGTGCACGATTTTCCACTCTGAGCCTCTCTCCCCGTTTCTCTCTTCAACCGCAAAAGTGCTGTTCTTGGGTCAGTTTTGCATTTAATGTCATAAAGCCTAATGGCTGGGGGAAACTGATCCTGGATCAGCATGCCTGATCAAGGCAAACGCACGCAGAGCAGCGGACATTACTTAGTGGCAGGTCGATATGAGTGCTTTACCCACGGAAATTCCATGTAGGTCGTCTCACCCCTCTTCACATAAAGAAATAGCAGAGTGATATCTGCAGTGTGCAGACATAGAGTGCTACACTAAAGCTGGTGTGCCACACTTACACTGTATAAGCTCTGCACATCAGTTAATTAGTTAGTTCTTATATTTAATTGACAAAGCTACCTGGCCATGTCAGTTTTTCCATTTAAAATATAGGCTATATAAATGTTTTTCATTTGCACTTCGACTCATTACATGGACAAGGACATACAAGTGTGACATTATTGACATTTGACTATGTTGTGAAAGGTTGACAAAGGCATACCCCATACCATGTTTGACACTGATTCACATAGGGTGAGGTAGAATATTAAGTTTTTTGTTTGTTATATATGCATACTAGAGCTGCAATGATTAGTCGATTAATCGATTTGTTGATCAGAAGAAAATCGCCAACTATTTTGATGATTGTTTAAGTCTTTTTGAAGCAAACTCCTCCCTCTCCCCATGGGAAACACCATTACAGTGTTTGGCTGTGTAACGCTGCATTCAGCATTGTAACCCTGCAGGTGGAACACTGTTACGGCTGTGTAACGCTGCATTCAGCATTGTAACCCTGCAGGAGAAACACTGTTACGGCTGTGTAACGCTGCATTCAGCATTGTAACCCTGCAGGAGAAACACTGTTACGGCTGTGTAACGCTGCATTCAGCATTGTAACCCTGCAGGAGGAACAGGTGACTCATGCTGGGCAGGATCAGAATTGACGTTCATGTTGTTGTTTGCAGAAAGTACACCTGGGAAGCAGGTGACACAAAAACATCACATAATGTGAGCAGCATGCATGGATGCGTTGCTGAAATATCTGAAAAGTGTAACCACATTTTCAAAATAAGCTCTTTTTCTGTATCGCTTTTGTATATGCGCTGCAATCAGAACAGACTTCATGGCCTAGTTTTTTTTGACTATGTTATGCTTCAATGAAGACAAAAAAGCATCTCCTCTCAGGTGTGCTCTTTTCATCCCAAAACAGAACTGCATGTGTGGCAAAGTCTGTTCTGTCTGAACTGCATGTGCCCTGAAAGTGCGTTTGATTGAATGCAGCAGTCTGTTCGTATGTAGCCCTATGCTGTGGCACACACCACACATGTGTAACCCGATAGCGTCGGTGCGTATTGAGCCATGACTCCAGTGAAGCGTTAGACCCCGGCAGGGTTCCGCCGCGGTGCAGTGTGCTCGTCCCACAGGGACCGGGTGTGTGGCCTGACAATAAAAATAACTCTTACCGGTCTCTGTGCAAGATTGTTTTGGGTGGCATGGTGCAGAAGAAAATTGATTCACCACATATCCATGACACTTCTTTTATGATACTGTGTTTTTTGGTGTCAGTTTTTGTGAAACTTTGTGAAACTTTCAAATTTGTTTCTCCACAATAGGAAAAAATATATGCTTTATTTTTTTATTGCTTATTTTTTAAATGTATTATGACAGAAATGTGGTCATTTGATGCAGATGATTGCACTGTTTGTAATGGGCAGGTGAGATGATTTTTTCCTCCGTATTTCCCAGCAGCACATTGCAGTATTAAATTGCAGTCCTTTTTTTGGTCTGTGGTTGTAATGTAGTTTTGTCCTGGAAATTCCCATCCCAAGCATCAGGTCAGTCCTGCAATTTGGGGGCTGTCCAGCCAGTGGAAGGGAGCTCTGATGTGCCCTGACAACATGCCCTGACATGTCTCTTCACCATGTGAAACCCCTGTGTTTGAATGAATATATCCACGTTTCACTTTTACACAAATGACAAATGACACACTCTGTACTGCAGACCGCTGGAGAGCTGCCTGCTCTATCACTCTTAAACACTTTAGGTCCAGTTAACAGGGTTTGCACTGCCCTTGCCTGTCAGTGTTGCATTTCAGGGGAGAAAAGATGGGTCTTGGAAATATCTTTTTCATGTTGATTTGTGATTTTTTTTTTCTCATCATTCCAATAATAGCTCTTGGGAAGTGTGTGCAAATGCTGTTAAGGTTTTAAAATGAGTTTTGTAGTGTGTAGTATTAGCACAGATAAAGACGCCTAGAAAGTGTCAAAAGCCCACTGTACCGTTTGTAATCGCCTTTAACCAACTGTCTGATGTTAAATGCCTGTCCTGTTAGCATTGTTTTCCTGTGACTCGCATACGTGTCTGTCCGTGTGAAGTACATGCTTCGTTGTGGTACATGTTGGCTCTTTGTAGGATTGACCACATAAGCCTGAACATACATCACCTCTGTCCCATAACCATGTGACGATACCCCCACAGCCTGCATTCTGATACCCCGGAAGTAGAAGTTTTCACATGCACTCTGAACTGCCGTGTGGAGTAAAGTGGGTGATGTGGACAGAAGGGAGCGAGGCCAGAATGCAGCGCTCTCTGTAATTGTATATTGTTCAGAGTCTGTGTGCTGGACTGACCCCCCCTCCCCCCATGATGTCGAGGGTGTGGGCGGGGGGGGGGGGGGGGGGGGTTCAGGGCGGTTTAGGACGTAGACGTGGTACTGCGTTGTGCGCTGCTGAATGGCCTCCATGGGAGCAGCAGTGATTACATTAGCGGGGCTCACAAGACCCACCACCAGCCTCTCATCAGCGCTGGAACAGGGGTGAGGCCAGGACTGCACCCGGGGGGGGGGGGAGGAAGCTAGAGAGAGGCTTATAGGCAAGGAAGGAGTGAGAGACGGAGAGAGGAAGAGAAGGGGTAAGGGAAGGGAAGGAGAGAGAGAGAGAGGCAGCTGTCTGTGAGTGGGAGAGTGTACTTGAGTTTGGTTTGGGGACGTTGAAGATTCTTCACCCCTGCCCCCCCACTTCCCCTCCGATCCCGCCCCCCGGGGCAGGAGGATCACACGCTCACGGGGCATAGGGGCAGGAATCGGAGCCGCAGACAGAGCTGTGGTGCTGCCTCACTCACAGGGCTGAGCCAGACCTGCGAGCTCCTCTGCTACTCCGCTCTGGAGAGGAAGCTAAAACACAGAACTACAACAACAAAAAAAACAACAAAAAAACACTGCTGCTGGGCTCAACCACCATAGATAGCTGTTGGACCAGAAAATATTTCCAGTGCTGGTAAGTGAGGGCCAGCAGGGCGTATTTTAAGGGCAATATTGTTATGCTGATTTCTTCATACTCCATACCTTACTGCTACCCCTGTGCTGTTTGGGCTGTAATGTGAAGCAGGTTTGGATTCTGTGCTGCATGTGGCAGATAAATGGAGCTGATTTGGGTAGAGGCTGGTGAGCAGTTGAGCTGATCTCAGTTTCGTTCCCAGATAAAAATCTTGTGAATGAATATTGGGAGACAGGCGTCAGCTGATGGTTTTGTAAAAGCTGATGATGATGATGATGGTAATGAGGAAGAGCCCTGGCAGGGAGAATATTTGGGCTGAGATCCAATTCAGCCCTCTTAGTGTCTTAAATGGCATGCAGAATTCAACCAAAACGGAGTGAAGGGCATGTGCTATTCTACTTAAAAATAATAAAAAAAAAAACACCTTCCAAAGGACACATGTGCTTGTCTCCTTGGAAGTATTACATAATCAAGTATTACATAAGAATCAATAATAGGACATTGTAATGTAAAACGTGCTTTGATTGAATTGCATATATCTTTAAAGTGAGTGAATGGGTTTGAGTGAATCTCTCCCTTTGTCAAAGAGATCCTGAAGCTGCCCTGCAGGGGCACATAAAAACTCTGGTAAAGTGCTTGGTTGGACACATCGCACCATATAGCCTCTGTCAAAGGTCCCTTACAGTTTTCTTATTGGTACAGAATGCTCAGCCAAATATCTTATCTACTGTGCATTATTTATTTCACTGGCTTTCTCCCCTAGGAAAGTTGCTTGATGTTGGATTTAGCCTAGGCTAAGTGCTAACCGTAAGGTGATCACCACATTATTCTCTCAGTGAATGGCTTCTTTAAAGGCCTGTCGAACTGAGCCTCGCGTTTTCCAGATATACAGCACATCCTATGGTTGTAAAATGGTGCCCAACAAAGACAGAACATTGACATGTCGCTGAAAAAAATGATTGTTTTGGCTGTAAAAGTCCATTTTCTGACTTCCCTCCGAAAATGATCTCCCATATTGTGTGCCGTGTGATCCTGTGTGTGTTACAGATGCGATGTAGGTGTCCTGTTCGTAAGGTTGCTGAGGGAGGGCGACTTTTCCCTCTAGTTGTGGGAACTCCTGTGCCTCCACGCTCTGCTCCTGTTTAATGAGCGTTTCTCCCAGTGAAATGAGAGCGTAAGCTCGGTCGCAGTTGTCTCTTTAAGATCGGAATCGATTGTGGGCGTTAGAGCAGAGAGAACAGATGGGGAAGTCCAGTTCTACTGGGGCCCGTGTTGAGGATGTGAAAATATTTTGGTGCCGGCTAGAGAGAGCAGGCAGAGACACCGCGGATCGATACCGCATCGGTCCGGCAGTAGGTCTGGCTTTCGGCGCTGGGGTGATTTTTATTTTGAAAGCTGTGTTTCTGTAAAGCAGAGAGTCTGGGGCTCTGCCGGAAAGGAAGAGCTCCAGGCGGGTCATCCTAGCGCTAGCGCTAATTAAGCCGCTGCGCAAAACGGGGGTTTTCCTGCGCTGCTCTTGCGCTGTGGGTTTGGAAACCAGGAGGTTTGGCCCTTTCTGGGTGCAAACCTGCCTCTCTTTCAGACACACATTGATTTTGACTGATTTATCAGCTGATAACCCCCCCAGGTTGGTGCTTGCAGTTTGCAAAGGGCTGTGGGCGGTTTGCTGGAGGTGAAACTGCCCTATCTACCTGGGGGGTGTGACGTTGTGACGGTCTCCGACATACCTTCTTATCTCCATTTCATGAGTGTTTGTCAGAGCTGAAAAGAGGAGGGCTCTTACTGTTAGAGAGGATGGTTCTGGACCACACTGTTCTCCTCAGTCTTCTCCAGGTCTGGCCCGAGGCCTTACCTTCTCTCCCACAGACGCAGCCGAAGAACACTAAGGCTTTTAGGCTTTTATCTTCTACTTGTGAGTTAAAAATGTACAATAGACAAACCAAAGGAGAGGAAGGTGTTGTGCAGTTGAGGTCAGAAATCCAGGCTAGCTCATAGGTGGGACCGCACCTGAAAGCGAAACACAAAATCACAGACTTTTTACAGTGCCAATAAAACCTAAAGATGGTACCCAAAGAGCATGACAAGATGACACAGTTCACACGAAAAAAAATAAAACTGAAGAAAAGAGATTTAAAAGTGAGGATGAAACATAAAACAAGAATAAAATTATTTTAAAAATACACTTTGAACTAATTTTATTTATATAACCTTTATTAAAATTTAGCAGTAGAACATGAAGTGACGCTTAAATGTAGCTGGAGCATGTTAGCACTTTTTGTGAAGTTATTTTTAATTGTTTAAAATTACGATGAAGATTACAACATTTTCACACACTGTAACCCCCACCCCTCAAGTTGGTCATAGAGCTACCGTACCTCCTGCTCAATAAAACAGCAGGCTAAATATCAGTCACTGTTCTTTGCAGGGTCAAGTCCTTCCCTTGTTTTTTGTGTAATTTTACGTTCACGATATTCCTGACATGCATGGACCTGACGTTGGTCTAGCTGGACGCGTTTTATACCTTCTGCAGCCCTCCAGGGCTGATTTTATGAATACTGGGTTGGGCAAACAAGAAATTCCTCTTTCATGTCATCATTTGGCTTGTTAAGTGTAATGCATAGGTAATGTCAATATTAGCACACCAATTTAAAGGAACACTCTAGCATGCTGGCAGTTTAGCCCTTTTGCCTACTCACTAAGGGTTGGGGGAAACTCACTGCTGTCATTTTAATTTGTTGGTTTAATGTGTTTTTGAAAGCAGAAGTGCTGAATCACATCTAACATTAGGTCTCATGATAACATGGGAAGACTTCCCCGACTTTGATCAAAGATACATAGAATTACCATAACTCCCCATAGACTCCCATTCAATACGCTAATGTTAAGTGTGGTCTGGTGCATTGGGCGTGGAGATTTCACCATACTGGAGAAACAGAAGCTAAAAAAGGTACCGCTGGGTTTCGCTGCTCTTTGTAAGTAGACCAAAGGGCATGATTTCGCATAACTGTCTGCTTTAAATTCATGCTCTTTCATGTCAGTAATTCGCAGTTCCCCAGGTTTTTTTTTTTTTTTCTCTCTCTCTCCTCCCTTAAACCGCTATTGTCCTGTGCTGGTAGTCTAGCACCGTTTGATGATATAAGCGAAGCGGAAGTGAGAAGTGGTGGCAGAAGGCAAAAAATGCAGCTGACGGTGGAAAAAAAAAACCCTGATGAGGTTTCAGGGGGGTTCAGCAGGTCAGGTGGCCTGGTTACCTGAGTGCCTCTCAGAAGCCCACAGCCTCACGAGAACAAGGTGTGCTCCAGGGCTCCGGGGTTAGGGCCAGAACGTTGCGTTATTTACCAGCATTTCAGCCAGCCAGGGGGGAGTGGTTAAAGATAGCTCAGGCAATAACAGATAAAGGTGACAAACTGTGCTGTTGTGTGTCGCAGTGGCCGGGTTTGAACCTGATAAATGGCCTGCCTGCAGCTCTCCCTCTCTCCCCCTTCACTACTATTATTTGTACCTTGAAGTTTACCCCATGCCATGTGGACTTGTGTCAGTAATATTTATTATCTGTGGTCAATATAGTCAATATTAGCTGTTAGATCATGATATTTACTCTGTTTAGTAGTACTAAACCTAATGTGCTTTTCTAATAAATCTCTGTAAATTGTATTAATTATACCTTGTATTACCTTATATACATGTGAAAAGATTAAAGCTGTATCCTTGTACCTTAGATTATATGTGCTCTTTTGGTGCTGTTATGCTGTGAGCTGTAAGTGGCTGGTTGTTGTCATAATCCCTTAATTATATTTGGTGAATTTATGTTGGAAAGTAACTTGGTAGCAGTTTTTTTTTTTTTTTTTTTTTTTTTTTTATATAAACATATGCGTCATTACCATTTCTCAAAAACACATCTAATCTCAGATTGTGTACTTTGAATCGTTGTGAATCATGCAGTTAAGTGGCTCTGTGGAGCAGGTCCGGCTGCTGAAGGAGAGCAGCTCTGTCATTGTTCTTCTGCAGTGTCACATGTGTGATCATGTGGGACGCAGAACTCGTATTTCCTGTCTGGGGTTCAGCTCCGGCTGTCAGGCAATGGGGTTAAGAGTCACCACAACATGTTATGCACATACAGACACGTGCACACACTCACACGCACACACAATCACACACGCGTATGAGTGCATACGTATACATACACGCAGTCACACACACAAGTACAAGTGCGTACATTTACATACACACAGTCATATGCACAGACATTTACATACGCCAACATACATACTGGCACCTGTGCACACATGTGCATATACATATGCACACTTGCATGCACACATTTACACAGTCTCACTCAAGCTCTGTGCACCCCACCTGGCTGCAGTGAGCACAGAGGAAGGTTAATTATATCCTCTAGCAGCAGCAGCGAGCCGGTCTTCATCCTGCTCTCTCACCTGTAGTGCAGACCAGGTTGTGGCTCTGTGTAAGCTCCACCCCCTCAGGTGGCTTTGTCCGTGCACACCCCAACCGCAGTTTATCCGCCTCCACAGGTCCTGATCCTCCGGGATTAAACGGGGAATAAATAAATGAATAGTTGAATAAAAGCAGACATCGCTCTTCCTGTCTCTCCATTGGGCCTCTGCTCCAGGTACATGTTATGTGTGTCTTTGCAGCTAAAACTGAGGCTCAAATTCCCATTTAGGAATTTTCTGGAATTGTTTAAAGTCTCCCATCTGGGAATGTTGTGGCAGCAGGAGTTACCTGTGCTCCGTCACGGCACACACTAAAGTTTCCGTGGGATTCACCTTGGTCGGGTTACCTTACCAGAGTTTCAGAAAATACATCCAGCTGGAATGTTGGAATGTTCTGGTTTCACTGGCGGATCCTGCAGGAGTTCCAGCGCTGTCCGCTCTTGTAGGAGTAAGGGCTTGTTTACATTTGGGGAAAATCGGCTGAAATATCTCACTTTTCATGCTGGGTTTAAAAGAGACCATGTGAAAAGAAAGAGTTACTTTGTAGTGTTAACTTTTTAATGTAGAATCAGGATGAGATCTTCCATGCCACCTTCAGAGATGGCTCACTAAAGAGCCGTGAAGGGTACCCCTATCTGATCAGAGTAATGAAAATGCATTCAAATGCACACCCCTATCTGCAAATTATGTATTTTGTTGCCAAATGCATTCTTTGTACCACAGCTTCCTGCATACATGTGTCCCGTCAAACTGGCCCCTCCTTCAAGAACCCGGTGAAATACCTCTTCAACTAGATGCTACAGTAAATGCTACAGAAAATGCTAATTATCAGAGGTGACCTCATCAAAGCCACATGCCATGCAGCCGGTTTTTCCAGTGTTAATATGCCCTGCCCTCTAAGTGGCATTAGCCTGGCCTGTACTAGAACTTTCTCCTGTTCATCTCCCACACCTGGGGTCCTGAGATCTGTTCAGCAAGGACATATCTGGCTCCTGTACCTTTTATTTTGTGCTCATAACTCTCTACGGCTAGAGTGTGACAGCAGTTTCGCAGACGAGAGAGAGCGTTAAAGGAGCACGTCCTGGATTTAGTCATCGTCTGTGGTTTTGCCACAGATGCAAAAGACTCACCAGATACTCCGCTCTGCATAAACATTGAAAGATCTGCCACAGATGCAAAAGACTGACCAGATACTCCGCACTGCGTAAACACTGAAAGCTCTGCCTCAAAATTTATAAAAACACCAGATTCAGGTACTTTTTCACACAATGAGGAAAGTTAAAAAATGCGATGTGTGTTTTGTTGAAGGAATCAATAAGTGGCCCCATTTTAAAAATTTATCTCAGGAAATGTTTGGCTAAGAACACCAGGTCAATAGTTTTTTTTGTGTGTTTTTTTGGTTTTTTAAATAAGATGTAGACCCAGTGAAGACCCAGTTGAAGGGACTTTGTTGGTGTTAAACATCTGAGTGCATGATGCACCTTGAACAAAGTGTTCTAACAGTGAGCTGTGCAAGCCGGTTTCCTCATGCAAGCACATTACACCAGGAATGAAATCTGAAAGCTGTTAATCACTGAGAGATCGCGTGCCATCCTGTGCTTTGAAGCCCATGTCAGATCGTCTGAGCGTGAAGGTGCAGATTTTACAAAAAATGTGACCAAACAGTACAATATGTTCATGTGGAATGGGTTTCAGCTGCTTCTGCACAGGTTCCCTGGAGACACCAGCGGATCTTTCCTCCCAATCTGCAGTACATGGAGTCTGGATTTCCTGTTCCTTTCCCAGTGAACACTTCATATTGTATTCTGTGCTGGAAGAGGAATTAGAGTGCTGGGAGATGGAATATGTCTGTAGAGTGAAGGTTAGGATTTTATTGTAGACCAGCTCAAACACCTGACACAGTACGGTTGGTCTTAAGACCCTGATTAGATGACCAAGTGAATCATGTGTCATGCTGCTGGGGAAGATGAAAGCCTGCCTCCAAAACCTCCCTTCTTAGTCAGACAAGACCCTGTGGTGTGGCAGCAGGTGGCCATTTTGGCTCTAAATGTACATGTATCGCTCAAGTTTGCAGGACAGGCAAGTAGCCATTTTGGCTCTGTGATGCCATGGCTGCCTCCATTTCCCTTTGCAGGACAGGCAAGTCCTTACGCTGTGACAGGCCAGTGAAATGTAGCATCCAGAGCATTGCTTGTAGCGAAACAGGAGTTGCCGTGAAGGAGATAGGATTTCAGTTTCCCTTTGTGTCAGACCGAGAGCGGTTTCTGGTTTATTAAAGACACCCAGCAACAGGGCAGTAGATCTCCACAGCAAAACCTTTGCCCCCGCTGCTCTCAACACAAAGTCATAAGCGCTGACACCGGGGCGGAAAAGGCATCACCGATGAACATTTCACCAGGCCGAATTCTTGGATAGCTTTTAGCACATTTGGTAATCACAGGAGTGCGCACAGGCTCTGAATCAGCAGAACTGAAGGCTCGGTTACTGAAAAATTGTATTTGTTCTGATCGCTGTTAAAATTCGGAGACAGATATGACATACTGAGGTCATGCATGCTGGGAAACCCAGTATGCGTGCGTGCAGAATGAGTGAATGAATGAATGAATGAATAAATTAATTTTTCCAGTTTCCAGGCTGGGCACCCATACATGCTCATACACCACTGCAGGGAATTTAACACCGTGCTCACAAGGCTGAATTCAAGTTGACCGCAAAAACAAGATTCTGCAACAAATGTCTGTTACATGCACAAAGTATGCTTGTATGTTTTTTTTTTTTTTTTTTGTAAATTCCAGTTAATCACTTCCCACAGTTTTTGAATGGTCATTTCTGCTCAAAGAGTATTGAGAAATTAGATGATTTATGTGGTATGAATTAGTAGTACAGTTCAGTTTATCAGTAAATTCCATACTGTTATCAGGAAGTATTTATTTATGTATGTATTACACAGAAAGCAGTAGATGCACAGAACAGGTTGGCAGGTCATTTGGTATGGGCAGAGTTGTTGGCCAGCTGTTTTTGATTTTATTTGTTCTTACTTTCTCATATCTCTCTCTCTCTCTCTCTCATTCAGGGGTGAAAGATGTGGCAGTAAAGATGGCTGCCCTGTTGATCTTGATGATGGCCCTGCTTGGAGGGGCAGGGCTGGGGAGGGCGGACGTGGTGGGGCCGGATCCCTCCAAAAACAACTCCAAGGACTACTGCTACAAGGCCCGGATCAGCAGCACCGTGCTCCAGGGCCTCCCCTTCGGGGGGGTCCCTACTGTCCTCGCCCTCGACTTCATGTGCTTCCTGGTAAGACCCGCCTCAATCTGGCATCCACCAGTGCAAATCTGATTATCTTATCTGGCAACCACCATGAAGACCATGGGCACAAATTCTTGGGTTACAGCACACACTGAGTCTTCAAGACTGGTTACAGCACACACCTGAGTCTGCAAGACTGGTTACAGCACACACCTGAGTCTGTAAGACTGGTTACAGTACACACTGAGTCTGTAAGACTGGTTACAGCACACACTGAGTCTGTAAGACTGGTTACAGCACACACCTGAGACTGTAAGACTGGTTACAGCACACACCTGAGTCTGTAAGACTGGTTACAGCACACACCTGAGTCTGTAAGACTGGTTACAGCACACACCTGAGTCTGCAAGACTGGTTACAGCACACACCTGAGTCTGCAAGACTGGTTACAGCACACACCTGAGTCTGTAAGACTGGTTACAGCACACACCTGAGTCTGTAAGACTGGTAACAGCGCACACCTGTGTCTGTAAGACTGGTTACCCAGTTACAGCACACACCTGTACCTGTGTAAGAGTATTACGTGTTTTCTCCCCTCCTCCAGGCCCTGCTCTTTGTGTTCTCCATCCTGCGGAAGGTGGCCTGGGATTACGGCAGACTGGCACTGGTCACCGACGCAGACAGGTAATGACCGCGATTGCCTGGGTCAAGCCTCTGTCAGACCAGTGTATGATCTACTAATCTGTGTTAGCTATGGGTCAAACAGCATATTAAACAGCTACTAACCTGGGTCAAACCCGTGTATGAACAACTTACCTTGGTCTGACCCAGGTCAGATATAAATTTGAAGTTATTTAATACTTTAGATGCAAATGAAAGCTTGCTGTGAAATTGCTAGTTGTTCACTGTGTGTAGGCACATGGAACCCAGTTTTATTTGTGGTTCATATCCAATGTAAATCTGGTTCCCCCATGTGACTGGTGTTAAACTAATGAAATCACAATTTTTTTGTTTTTTCCCGGTCATTCCCCTTGCAACGCAGCATTGACGTGCCTTATCACTAAACGCCAAAAATATGAACAGCTGCAAAGTGATTTCAGCTCATTAGCCGAAGCCAGCAGCTTGTCCGAGGGCATTGTGTATGTTCTTGTCGTGTATAAAATATCATGTAAACCACCCCCCATAAAGAATTTATTAAGAAAACATATTTGTGTATTTAGGGTTGCTATGTAAACGTAGTCTTTATGTAGGCCAAAACCAGTGCCTCTACAAAGCCCCCCCCCAATACATTCTACTCTGCATGTAGTCAGCCCTGATTGGTTGTTACCGCCTCTTAAGTTTCCCGGGCGATTAAGCGAGAGACGTATTTGATGATGTCAGATCCCAGCGGGATGTGTGTTTGAAAATGTGAAAAGTAGGTTAAATGAAACGATCCCTAATTGGATGTCATTGTCACACACTGGCACGCATGCTCACGGGACAGCACAAAGCCTTTTATGAGACTATATTTAGTGCGCAGAGATGAAACGTGTCTCTGTTGCCGAGAAAAGACCTTGCACTGCATTGCCTTTTCATGCACTCCGCAGTCAGCACTCCCTGTCTGCCCTCCATTGCGGCTCAAAATGTTAATTGCAGCAGAATAGTAGGAAGGAGGTCGAAAGGGATGTCAGGATGAATCCATCTGCACATTAGTCTAGAGGGCCTGATGTCTTTAAACCACTCAGAGATGAAAGGGAGAGCGAAGTGTGTGTGTGTGTGTGTGTGTGTGTGTGTGCGAGATTGGCCAAAAGCTGATCTCCCCTCAAGCCCAGTCTCTCTGTCTGGACCCAGCATGTAGCCTGCGCTAATGACCATTGTTACTGCTGCCTCTGTACTGGGAAATGTAGCTCAGTGATTGGCTCACACAGAGCGGTCAGAGGTCAGCAAGCCTCTGTTGGAGAGAATTACTGTGTCTGTCTTTCCAGAAGTGGGTCTCCAACTTACTCCTCATTTTTTTCCATTATTGCAGTATTTATTGAGGTCTTGTACATTAGCCTGGGGTTAAACCTGCAGACACTGCGGCCCTCCAGGACTGGAGTTAAACCTGCAGACACTGCGGCCCTCCAGGACTGGAGTTAAACCTGCAGACACTGCGGCCCTCCAGGACTGGAGTTAAACCTGCAGACACTGCGGCCCTCCAGGACTGGAGTCAAACCTGCAGACACTGCGGCCCTCCAGGACTGGAGTTAAACCTGCAGAAACTGCGGCCCTCCAGGACTGGAGTCAAACCTGCAGACACTGCGGCCCTCCAGGACTGGAGTTAAACCTGCAGACACTGGATAGTGAGTTTTAGTTTGTTGGGTTTCTCAAATCTCAGGCCTTTTCACAAAAAACAGGTCTGCCTATGCTATGAATCTGTGGACCTGGTTTAAGCAATCAAAATGGTTTATGCTCTCTGGTGCGGATCATCATATTTGGGTGAAAACACAGAGCCATGATTCTGTGGTAGCTCCACCTATTTTTAGAATCATGAAGCCACACTCAGCGTAAATGCTTTGTCTACTGTCATGCAAGAATGGACCGAAACGGTGCTGAGTGTCTGAAACCGCGTTGCAGTGTCGTGTCAGCTGCTTCGGTCACCAGCTCTGTGACAACCAGCCGTCGCGCAGTCGCCTGATGAAACGAAACGCGACACCACAAGATGTTTTTCCTCCTTCAAGGAAATGTCTGAGGTCTTTGCCACCTCCGAATAGCAGAAACCCAGATTTCACTTCCCTCTGCGCTGTCCCGTTAGCCTAGCGCACCAGTGGAGTGAGCCATGCTTTTAAAGTGACTGCCCCGTTAGCCTAGCGCACCAGCAGAGTCAGCCATGCCATAAAGTCACTGGCTCATCACACCACTGCCAAACACAGCCAACACTTCCACCGCGCAAAATGTTCTGAGCAACAGGAGATGTACTGTTATGTAGCTTCCTCCTCTTGGGAGAAGACCAGCACTGGTCTCCACCCCCCAATACCCCCTCCCTCCCAAAAAAAAGACAAGAAAAAAAACTTGAACTTTATTAGTTCAAAAAATGACACTGCACATGAAATACTAGCGGGAGATGGTGTTAAACAAAAGCCCCGGTTTTAATCTGTATTTACCTGTATTTCCACCTCAGTCATGGTCCCCACCACAATCCTGGACTTGCCGTCCCGAGTCAGGCGTCTGCCACACAAACAATCCACCGTTGTCATAGCAACTTGTTGGTGACGGGCAGGTATAAAATAAACCCCCGAGCAGCAGGCTGCACACCTCCCCATGTGTCTTCCCTGCCCACCCGTATGTTTTTGATACACTCCAACGTGTAATTATCAGAGCCAAAATGGCAATAAAGAATGTGTTTGCCAAACAAAAAGCAGGTAAGGAGTGAGGTGTTTGCATGGTGCGTCCTCCCTCCGGCGACGCAGAGGTTCAGAGGTACGCTTTGGGCTGACGGGGATGTTCTCTGAGTGCGCACACAGGATCAGGAGGAAGCGGTTAGCCACGCGGGAGCACCTTGTCCAGTCCGCTGGCACTCATTGGCTCTCTGCGCCGCGCTAATCGCTGGCAGATGACCGGATTGTCAGGACAGAATGTTCACAGGATGAGTGAGAGTGGGGTTTAGCCTGGTTATCCTGGGGAGGCCAGGTGGAGTGCCTGTCTCTCTGCCCCCTGTTTCTTTGCCCCTGTCTCTCTGCCCCCTGTTTCTTTGCCCCTGTCTCTCTGCCCCCTGTTTCTTTGCCCCTGTCTGTTTTGATTTCTGGATGTTACAGTGTAAGCAGCAGGAGAGACTGACAGACAGAGAGAGTGAGTGCGAAGAAAGAGGGAGAGTAAAGGAGAGAGGGGAAGAAGGAGAGAGAGAGAGAGAGAGAGTGCAAAGCAGAAGGCAGGAGTGCTATACAGGAAGAGAGGTAGTGTGGGATGGAGAGAGAGACGGGGGCTGTGGGGAGCAGAGAGGGCTCTCTGGATGACTGGACACTTTTCTCCCCCCCTGGCTGTGACAGCTGGTCCTTCCTGCCGCCATTGTCTGTGCTGGGGTGGGGGGGAGTGGATGGAGGCTGTGAGGAACCTTTGTTCCCTCTCTCTCTCCCTCCCTCCTCTTGGCTCTCAGCTGTGGCAGTCGCCGTGCCCCCCCCCCCCCCCCCAAACAACGCTTGCACAGAGGGGTGCTTCCTCCCCCTCCACACTTAGCCAAATGGCTGGTCTAGGGTCAGCTACTAAGGCCCAAAACACAACCAAAGCTATTATGCGCACAAGGCTATAACTGATCCAAGAACAGTTGCCTCGACCATAATCCCTGCCACGGCTATGTTACTGTGGTAGGGCTAAAACTGACCCTGGATCAGCTGCCCCAGCTGTCAGGTCAGATTTGCGTGTGTTTGCATTTATGCTCCAAAACCTTGATCGAGGGTCAGTTTTATCCGTACCGCTCAAAGAGGCCTGTTGTTGGTGTTAGGGACATGGTGACTGACTCTAGATCAGTTTTAGCCTCTTTTGTAAAGTAGCAGTTGTTGTCATTCGGGCTGTGGAAACTGACCCTAGATCAGTTTGTGTTTTGGGTAGTGACTGCCTGTCCAGACATTCAGTATGCCTCGATATACCAACATGCCTTGCTTTGTTTGTTTTTTTTTTTTCCCCCTATTTGTCAAATGGGATTGTCAAGGGAAAGTGGGAGGGGCCATTTTATACTCCTCCTTCCCTTCATGTACACAACAGCACAGTTAAAACAAGCACCTCCATTTCTGAAAACAAGGTTACATTGTTCTCGGGGTTCAGTCTGTCTAATATGTGTGGTGTGCTCTGCTTGTTTATGGGCAGCTCATATTTGATATTGCTAACGCATTTACCTGTGACTGTGGTATGGGGGAAATTGTTCCAAAGTGTCAAGAAATGGATGCATGTGACGTCAGAATTTAACCGCTGGGTCCTGTCTCTCTTTCAGCTGAGGATAATTTAAATCAACTCGTCATTGCCCTTCAACTTTGAATCGTGGTGTGAGGGTTGGACTGGAATTAAAATAAATAAATAAATAAATAAACTTGTATATCAAAAAAAAGGCAGCTTTACAGAAAAGCAGGAAGTGAGGCATGTTTTGAATAAACTTTATTGCTCACAAAGCCATGTGGAAGTTTCACAAAGCCATTGACAGTTTCTGTTCATTTATCAAACAAAAAATGGCAGAATTGAGATGCAAGGTTTTTTTTTTTTTTTTTTAAATTTCATTTTTAACAATGCTTACAATTTGACTAGTCATATTGCCCCCCAT
>JAFBMS010000135.1:722500-989592 GCA_019788955.1 Albula glossodonta | reverse complement strand
GAGAGAGACTCTCTCTCTCTCTCTCTCTATCTCTCTCTCTCTCTCTCTCTCTCTCTCTCTCTCTCTCTCTCTCACTCTCTCTCTCTCTCTCTCTCTCTCTCTCTCTCTCTCTCTCTCTCTCTCTCTCTCTCTCTCTCTCTCTCTCTCTCTCTCTCTCTCTCTCTCTCTCTCTCTCTCTCTCTCTCTCTCTCTCTCTCCGTTCCTAGCACTAAGCCTCTCTGGGTGAATTAACACTGTCCCTCGCTCTAGACTAGCAGGTGCTGGGATTCTGTCACTGATGTCCTTGCTTTCTTGTGTCTCTGACGCGGTTCTCATCTCTGATCTGTGACTGCACCTCACCGCACGTCTGTGAGAAATTTAACAGGGCTGCCGAGGGGGTCTCTCTTCGCCCCCCTCTGGTTTTGACTGAGCTCGGACGCTGTCTTGTGCGTCCCATCCTAATTATATGCATTCAATCTTTTTGACAAGCATGCACTTTTTTGCCTGTGTGAGCACACCGAGTGACTGTCAGAGGCAGGAGGCTTATGTAGACAGGTAAAAGGCACCAGGTGCTGCAGGTAGATCCTGTGTATTCTGTGCTGGTGAAGTATCTGAAAAACCAAAGCTCTCTCAGGATCAGCTTTATAAAAATACAAATAAAACCCTTCCATTCAATCATTGGTGGTTAAGTAAACACAATGGTGTATCCTCACAACATTCCTTTAGGCAAATTCATTCACTGTCCCCAGTGCTTTCATAGCTTTTGATTGGCACAGGCAGATGATGTTATGGATCCTGAGGAGTTCTGGGTAATGTAGTCCAGGGATTTAGCAGTACGTCTTTGACTTCTGAGTTTTCCCCTTTGAGTTTTTTCAGCAGGTCCTGGGTCATACCCAAGCTTCGCAGTGCATGTGGCCCTTCCAGACTTTCTGGGGAGGCAATACATTGTGTGTACTTGAAATCCCTATCTGGGAGTACAGACATTTCCTGTATTCAGGATTATTGATTATGGATCGAATGAGACCTTGTCCAAAATAGCACTAGCAGCGGAAATGATTTTGGCCCGGCTGTTCTTTAATTCTCAATGGCACGGCAGGCTGTACAATTCACCGCTGCACTGTCGCCCGGGAGTGACTCACGACCACGCTGAACGGTGGTGGGCTGGTAGTTTTTTGGTGGGGTTTTGGGGTGTCGGGGTCATTTGGGGGGTCGCATGTCTAACGGTGACTAACACTTTTCTCCCGGAGCCAAGAGCCTCCGCCTGCTGAGGACTGACCTTTGACCTTGTGCATGGTCACTGTGCTCTCAGCGTGGAAAGTCTCTCTGTTAGGATTCCCTAACAGACTGTTAGGAGGAAGCAGGACCCCTCCCTGCTCTCTGTGGTAGACCTGTGTGTTCCTCTCTGCATTCCTCCAGAGGGAATGAGTGATTACTAGACTCCTAAAACTGCATGAAATGAGTCTGAGCGGGGCTGGACAGAGTGCACTGGATCAGTCCTGACTGAGAGAATAACCTGGTGCTATCAGTCCTGCAGAGCTGCAGAAGACGTTTCAGGTGTTAAGTATGTAACCTGGCTAAAGGTCAGATTGGCTAAAGCTTCCACACACCGTGTTTCCAAGCCTTAAATAGGCAGAATAAGAACAAATCCATGGCTCTCTGGGGCCTGGGATAACGAGCCCATTCCTTAGATCAGATCAGCGGACTTTTCCAGTGTACCGATTCTGGCCTCTGCCCACAATTTCAGAGCCTCCCAGCTGACCTCTTGGGCCTAGTTTCAGTTCAACTTCAGTCATTTCAGGAAATGAAATTGAAGTTTCAATTCATGACCTGGGAGTGGGGGGGGGGTTTCTCCTGTATTGCCCCCTCATTTCTGTTCATGAATTACAATTCAGTTCATTTCCCCAATTGACAGAATTTTAAGAGGAATTGAATGCCGCTAGCCCTGGTCTCCATAGTGATAAACGGAGTGTGTAACCCTTGGGTGGAGCTAACTGCTGCTGTTCTGTGGTTCCAGCGTTGCCTCGGCGATGCACTCGGAGACGCCTGACCGCTATGAACGCCTGACATCGGTATCCAGCTCGGTGGACTTTGAGCAGAGAGACAACGTGAGTCCACGTTTGGTTCAGTACAGAAGCCATAATCATGATTATAATTAATATATTATCAATTCCACTGCCCTAAGTGGCACTACGGTGTGATGGATTGTTCTCAGAAGCTTATACACAGTCTAACCCCAGTGCACCCTTTGACATTGAGCATACGAGATGTAACCCACTGCTGTAAGGTGGTGGCAGTGTAGTTTAATGGCTAGTAAAATGTGAGGTTGCAGGTTTGACTCCTGGGTTGGGTAGTGCAGTTGAATAATGTGTGCAAGTTGCTTAGCCTAAATTCTGCCTGTATGAATAGATTGTGTATTGTGTAAGCTATATGTGTGACTCTGCATAAGACTGCACGCTGAATGTCAATGAAGTGTTATATAATGCACAGGTAAGATACAGATATGTAAGACTCTTCCTGAAACTTCCACAGTAGGAATGTAGGAGTTCCTCTCAGTCATTGTGACATCACCGAAGGACAAGCATGTAATAACTCCACCCTCCCCCTTGTCAGTCAAAGGTCATGTGAGCCAGTCAGGACCTGTAGTGATAATGGAGCTGGAGGTTGCAGGTTTGACTCCCAAGTGGAGCACTACCGCAGTATCCTTGAGCAAAGTGCTTAGCCAGAAATACTTGAGTAAATATCCAGTTAATAGAAAATATTTTAAAAAAGGATAATCTGTGCAAACTGGCCAGGATAAGAACACTCGACTCAGTGACTGAGGCACTCTCAAGCCCAATACTCACTGAACCTCCTCCCAGCTACACTGAGCTGTCAGTCACTGACTTTTTTTGACCATGATTGGTCCACAGCTGTGAGTCTTATGACATCCCCCACAGGTTGCTCCAACCACAGTGACTGGGGATTGGTGTGTGTGAGTGTGTGTGTTTGTGTGAGTGTGTTTGTGTGAGAGTGAGTGTGTGAGAGTGAGTGTGTGAGAGTGAGTGTGTGAGAGTGAGTGTGTGTGTGTGAGTGTGTGTGTGTGAGAGCGTGTGTGTGAGCGTGTGTGTGTGTGTGTGTGTGTGTGTGTGTGTGTGTGTGTGTGTGTGTGTGTGTGTGTGTGTGTGTGTGTGTGTGTGTGAGAGTGTGAGTGTGTGTGTGTGAGAGTTTAACCCAGGAGGTGTTCAAGTGGAATCGTCATTGCAGTCTCAGTCATATTGTGGTGTGAGGAATCTTTCACAGCAGTTGTCCTGAGAGTATGGTGTGGCCTCTGCACAGTCTGCTTACAGTGCTGTGTAATTTTGGGAAAACCCCTTCCAACTTTAGACTGGCCTTTATAAGTGGAACTGGTTTGTGCAGCTGGAGGTTTTGCATTAGACTCCCGTCTCATGTGGCTTGGCTACGACTGCACCCGTCCATTTGAAACATCATTTTATATTTTAAGGCCCATTCCACTCAAACCTACATCCTGATTTTACTCAAAGAAGAAATACTCATAAAACAGGAGCAGAGAGTGGTGAGGTAGGATTAAATGGACTTTGCTGTAAAATGAACGCCCCCCTGGTTATCACGTTCCTGTCACTCTGTGATGTCACAATGGCTCCATGACATCACAGTGACCCTGAGGATCCCACATTGTTACTTTGCCAGACAGGAAGACACTGGCTCAGGCTTATCTTTAATTCCATCTCGCACTTCCTGTCGGATATTGAGGCAGTAAGATTCTGATTTCCTTACTTAATCTAGACTGTAAAGCAAAGCTGAAGAATATCAGATGACCTAAACTTCAGATGCCCTGTTTCGGATGTTTTTCCACAGGACAGTGAAAGTTTGAGAGTTGCGCCTCAGTACTGATCACTGTGTTTGTTTTGCAATCTGGGCAGGAGAAAAATGTTCCCTGCAGCTTTGATTCTGCCAAACAGCGACCGAAACGGCCTCAGGCACCTCATCAGCTGTACTGAAACTCTTTTCTTCCCCTCCCATATCTCTCAGGGCTTCTGTTCCTGGCTGACGGCGATCTTCAGGATAAAGTGAGTTGGGCACCCTGCCGGGCTGCGGATCTGAGGTTGTGTTGGGTACACTGTCTCTTAAGATGGTGCATTAAGAGACTGAATTATCCCTCACTGTGGGTAAACCCTGCGCAGTCCTGACCTCCCTGTTTCTGGCACAGGTGTAATGTTCATTTATATAGTATAATGTAAGGTAACTGCATGGATGAGGACGTTGGGGAGAACTTCATGTAATGAGTTGTAACTGTACTGTAATAATGTAATTGTAAAATCAGGCATAGGGATAGTGTGTAGTATATACAATGTAGTGTAATGGTTATTGTATTGTAATGCTCATATCATAGAGATGAGGAGATTCTGTAGATTAATGTAATACAGTATAACCGTAATGGCGCTGTAATGTTGCACTCTCAGAGATGATGAGATTCTGTAGATTAATGTAATACAGTGTAACCGTAATGGCGCTGTAATGTTGCACTCTCAGAGATGATGAGATTCTGTAGATTAATGTAATACAGTGTAACCGTAATGGCGCTGTAATGTTGCACTCTCAGAGATGATGAGATTCTGTAGATTAATGTAATACAGTGTAACCGTAATGGCGCTGTAATGTTGCACTCAGAGATGAGGAGATTCTGTAGATTAATGTAATACAGTGTACCCGTAATGGCGCTGTAATGTTGCACTCTCAGAGATGATGAGATTCTGTAGATTAATGTAATACAGTGTAACCGTAATGGTGCTGTAATGTTGCACTCAGAGATGAGGAGATTCTGTAGATTAATGTGATACAGTGTAACCGTAATGGCGCTGTAATGTTGCACTCTCAGAGATGAGGAGATTCTGTAGATTAATGTAATACAGTGTAACCGTAATGGCGCTGTAATGTTCCACTCTCAGAGATGAGGAGATCCGTGAGAAGTGTGGCGAGGACGCCGTGCACTACCTCTCCTTTCAGCGCCACATCATCGGCCTGCTGGTGGTGGTGGGCGTGCTTTCCGTGGGCATCGTGCTGCCCGTCAACTTCTCTGGAGACCTGCTGGGTGAGTGTGTGTGTGTCTCTGTCTGTGTCTGTCTGTCTGTGTCTTTGTGTGTGTGTGTGTGTGTCTGTCTGTGTGTGTCTGTTTGTCTGTCTGTGTCTTTGTGTGTGTCTGTGTCTTTCTGTGTGTGTGTGTGTTTGTCTGTGTGTGTGTGTGTGTGTGTGTGTGTCTGTGTCTGTGTGTGTGTGTGTCTGTGTGTCTGTGTGTGTGTGTGTGTGTGTGTGTGTGTGTGTGTGTGTGTGTCTGTCTGTGTCTGTGTTGGTCTGTGTGTGTGTGAATGCATGTGCGTTTGTGATTGCTGCACATTCTGTATATTTTTGCATTTTTTTGTATGTGGAGATTGTTAGACGTGGGGCTTGTGACGTAATCGGTGAAACGGTGTGAGGTCACATTTACAGAGAATAGACCTGTGAGTCACATGTTTTAGATATTTAGCAGACGCCTTTACCCAAAGTGTCTTACATAGCTTACATTCTTAAACAGCAGGATTGTCTCGTTCAATTCAGGTCAAGTACCTGACTCATAACAAGATATTTTTTCCCTGGAAATCAAACCTGCAATCTCTGAGTCTTCAGCCCCACTCCTTAACCTTCATACTACACTGTTTCACTATTACAGTGCTCCTGAGCTTTGAGACCAATCAGCTGTGCTTAAGAGAGTAAGCCAGTTACCGGGGCAGAGTGCAGTGTGTGTGAGGGAGAGAGATCACACTGGGGCAGTGTGCAGTGTGTGTGAGGGAGAGAGATCACACTGGGGCAGAGTGCAGTGTGTGTGAGGGAGAGAGATCACACTGGGGCAGAGTGCAGTGTGTGTGAGGGAGAGAGATCACACTGGGGCAGAGTGCAGTGTGTGTGAGGGAGAGAGATCACACTGGGGCAGAGTGCAGTGTGTGTGAGGGAGAGAGATCACACTGGGGCAGTGTGCAGTGTGTGTGAGGGAGAGAGATCACACTGGGGCAGAGTGCAGTGTGTGTGAGGGAGAGAGATCACACTGGGGCAGAGTGCAGTGTGTGTGAGGGAGAGAGATCACACTGGGGCAGTGTGTGTGAGGGAGAGAGATCACACTGGGGCAGAGTGCAGTGTGTGTGAGGGAGAGAGATCACACTGGGGCAGAGTGCAGTGTGTGTGAGGGAGACACACTGGTTAAAGCACAACGTTAATTTGTTCCGTTTCAGCACTTTTCCTGCTCACCCATGGCCATCGCATGTTCCTCGATCAGCTGACAGGATGCAGGGAGAGTGTGGGGGGGTTGGGGGGGGGGGGTTGCATTTCCTGTGCACGGTTGGGGGCCCATCTCTCTCATACAGACTGAGGTTATCACACTTTCAGGCTCTGGTTATGATTTGTGATAGCTTAATGGTCCTTAAGGCTATGGTTTTCTTATTGGGGCCTGTGATGGCTTGTGCCCAGGATGTGTGTGGGGCTGTGGTTAGCATGGTTAACTTGCTGTAGGGATGTAGCATGTGTACCCACGGGTGTGAAAGCACTATTCTCCAGGTCTGGCACTGTCACTCACATTAATCACGTGGGTTCACTTACCCTCTCCCCCCTGTCCAGGGCTCTGGCTAAGGGGCTGTGCTACAGGCCCGTAATGTAATTTAACCCAGCAGGTTGTGTTCCCGCCCAGCAGGGCGCTGGAGTGTTGGGATGGACTCTCGACAGTGTCAGGGGCGTTTGGGTGTGGCGAGGCTGGCGGTCAGCTCTCACAGGATGAATATAAAACTTCACCAAAGCCCCGCATTGCTTTGGGTGTATTAAGTCTTTGGTCACAGTGCGATATGGAAATGGAATAAATTCATTTAAATATAATTTAATTTAATGTGCAAATGTCATGTGGAATGGAGTAAAGAATCTTTCAGAATTCAATTAATTTCTCTCTGTTTTTCTCCCCCTCTCCCCCTCTCTCTCGCACACCAGAGAACAACGCCTACAGCTTTGGCCGGACCACTATAGCCAACCTGAAGTCCGAGTAAGCCAACTATACCTTCTGTCTCTGTCATCTCCCCAGCAGCCATATACATGAATAGCAAGTACATTTGTACAGTAGTTCTGTGACTGCTGAAGGTTTTTCACACTGAAACTTGTCTAATGTTAGGCTAGAAGATAGTTATTCTGTTATAGTAAGAAAGGTGGTTATTGACCTCATTTGCTGTATGTTTTGAATTGGGGGGGCACAGATAATGTTTTCTCATTGTTCTTGTTGTCAGGAATAACCTGCTGTGGCTGCACACGTCGTTTGCGTTTATCTACCTGTTACTGACCGTGTACAGCATGCGACGCCACACCTCCAAAATGCACTACAAAGAGGACGACCTGGTGAGCGCACCTAACACACACACACACACACATACACACACCTCCAAAATGCACTACAAAGAGGACGACCTAGTGAGCGCGCCTAACACACACACACACACACACACACACACCTCCAAAATGCACTACACACACACACGCACTCACGCATGCATACACACACCTGCGCACACGCACGTGCTCACACACACAAGCACTCACACATATGTGCTCTCACAAAAATACACACACGCATACTACGCTTAAACACACATGCGCAAACACACACAATGTTTTTTAGCAATGTTAGCTGGGTCTTCATAGACAACCCTTGCATTGCTAGCATGTGATAGGCCCAGCATACTCAAAACTGACTCAACCTTACCACTGTCGCTGCTTGTATGTTGATTGCCTGCAGTTTAAGTGACATATTACAGAACTGTCTAATTACGTTATTCAGTGTTGCAGCTTTGCCTCTCTGATCTGGGAGTGTAGCGTTGTTAGCCTGATCAGCAGCAGTGTTGCTCTTACACTCTTGCGGATGCTCATCTCACATTGTAAATCACTCTGGATGAGGGCATCTGCGAAATGACTGTAATGCACTGTAATGCAGTTAGCGATGGGAGCTTGATTTCATACAGTTACGAAGTGGATGTAGCTGCCATATGGTGTCTGTAACTAACTGAACTGAACCAATTATTGTGTCTTGTTAGAAGAGCAATCCAATATGATTGGCTCGAACAAGCCAGTGATTAAAAGCTGATTGCAGCTCCACCCTTAATAGGGTTCATGAAACAAATGGTAGTAAAATTAGGCTTCTTGAATCCCATAGTAGGTGAAGCTACAATAAGCTGCCAATCACAGCCTTGTTGATGTGTTAAGCTCAGTGAGAAATACAGTAACATGCTTTATGGTATCTCGGCCCATTTGTAGTTTTATTCCTTCACTAAATGTAAACCATTGTTTTATTTCTCCTTGCAGGTAAAACGCACTCTGTTTATAATTGGGATCTCCAAGTATGCAGAAGAACGGCAAATAAAGCAGCACTTTGAGTAAGTGCGTTTGAGTTTCACTGAGGGGTCTGCTGGCCACATCTCAAATATCCTATTTGCACCACAGACCCCAGAATTCACGGTCTGCAACTTTTCATTTAAGTAACAATAAAAACCAGCTCAACCTGCAGGGATGTGTTCCAGCAACATGTACCATTCACAAATACATTTATAACCTTCAGCACTGTACCCATTCTCTACCCAGTGCTGAAACAAGAGGACCCTTCTCACTCCTAATGCATAGTAATGACTTCCAGCTGACACAGGGTCATGTGGCCTCCAGACATGTGGTCCTAAAGAGCTGGTGAGGCGTCCAGTTAACTGCCCGACGAAATCATCTGATTTAATTTGTTTTCAGAATGTGTTCTTTTTCTTTCACGAGATGGTGGCCTTATTGTGGGAATGTGACAGCAAGGGGGGGGATGGGGGGGGCATAAATAACTGCTGGACAGCCTGGATGCGTGCAACCTCAAACTGCCTCCCCGGCACTTCCTGCAGCTCAATCTATGTCGGGTGTCGCAGTTCTGTGAGCATGTGTGTTTTTTTTCCCACCCCCACCCTCCCCCACACACAAACATCAATAAAAACTTAATTAAACGCCTGGGTGTCCAGCAGTATGTATCTACAGTACATCAACTATAGCACAAAAACAACAGTTCTCTGAGTCTGTCTTCATTACATCGTAAATCTCAGACCCTTCCCTCCCTTTTTTCTATGGATGGCGATTCATTCCAGAATCACATCCAGGTTCTGCAGTGCGAGGCAGAATGGCGGACGGTTATGGGGGACAGTAATGAGACGCACAGGAATTCACAGGGGAGAAGGCCATTTCTCTACCGCTGAAAAGTTCCTCCTCAAAGCTAATAAACGACCTGAAGCGAATGACCTCTCACTTCTGTGTTTAGCAAAGCGTTCAAACTCTCTCATGCATAAAATATTGAGCACTTTAAGATGTTGCAGGATTAAGTGCTTCTCATTACTCCTGTTAACTCTCAGCATGATGTGGTGTAAATCCTGGCTCTCTCTAATAGCGTTCCAAAGTGTGAAGGATAAAAAAAAAAAAAGAAATGCATGAAGAATTTGGCTGTGAGATTCAGAACATGTCATAAGAGTGATGGATTGCAGTGAGGCCGGAAATATTTGCACACCGTCTCCGCAAGTAGAGTGGTGCTGGGAGAGAGGAGCAATGGGGCACAAGGATTAATTACGCTGGCAGTAATTACCCACAATGCAATGCTCCTGGGTTTAAGGGAGTCTTGAACTCTTGTCATGTTTAAGGAAGTTTAAGTTTTAGGGTTGAAACATTCTAGAGCAGAAACGTCGACCATGTACTGTGTTTAATTCTGGTCATCGATCAAGACCGGAGAAGGAATGGAGAGTGTTTGTGCACATGTGAGGGTGTTTGAACAACATGATTGTAAACAGAACTTAGCAAAAAAAAAATAATGACTGATTGATTAACCATCAATCAAACCACCAATTGATCGTTATTTTTGTAAAGTACCATTTACAAGCATGTTTTTGCATGACTTCACATTTTGCCCGGTGATTGTTTGGTGGTTTATTGGTCGATTGCTTCGTTGTTTGAGTGGTTAATTAGTTGATTGACTCTCTGTCTCCCCCTGCAGGCAGGCGTATGAGAACTGCACGGTGCTGGAGGCTCGTATCTGTTACAATGTGGCCAAGCTGATGGCGCTGAACGCTGAACGGTAAGAGTTTCCTGACTGGTCGTCTCTGCTCCCGCTAACCCTCCTACAGCTGCAGTCGTGTAGTATCTCTGTTTTTAATGACACCAGTTCACGCTTCGCCACTGTCAGGTCTGCTTTCTCCAGTGACTCAGCACAGACCTCCAGGGTGTGGTCTCCCAATCACTGGTTCTGGCAATCTCATACTTTGCCACATTCAAACCTGTTTGTCCAGGGATTCAAACTGGTAACTCTTCGGTTGCTGGTGTGCTTCATGACCACAAGACCACCACCTTCACTGTACACCTGTGTTCTTTGTGCCCCTTTTTGGTGCCTCTTTCCACCAGTATGTAAGAGTCCCCAGCCTCCTCTCAGTGGTGTATAAAAAGCCATAAAAATGCTTTGGGGTCAAAAGTACAGATAATGATGGAGCTCATCATAAATGTGCATCTTATAATTACAGAACGGCAATAATTAGAGCTGATTCCATAATTAATAATTAATATGCAGCTCCTCCGCACAGCTTATGAAATATTACGGTCTGTGATACTGTCTAATGGTGTACTTTATTATATATTAATGGCAGTAATTGCTGCAATTAAAATTTAAGCGCAGTAAGATCATTGGTAGTTACGTGCGTACGTGGGGCCCCTGTTTGAGGTTTATGTAGATTTGTGGTTTGAGTGGCAGGTGTTTTTGAGGCGTATTTGCAGGGCTTTCAGTGGTATGACACGGCAGTTATGAACGAGATCAGCCAGAGGAGACAGGAGCAGGCAGAGCCAGGGAGGTCAGAGGTCACAGAGGTAATATAGGAGCTGTCATGCATCCCCCCATCTTCAAAACCGCTGGGTCTGTGGGTGAGCTGGTAGTTCTGCTGTTGCCATGACACCCTCATTAAATTACCATAATCGCTGTTCAGTGTTCTCCATTTCACACTTATTTCACACGCAGTTATTCCAAACTTAATTCAGAGGACCGTTAGCACTTGAAACTGTGTGTGTGATTGTGTGCGTGCGGCTGTGTGTGTGTGTGTGTGTGTGTAGATGTGTGTGTGTGTA
Source organism: Albula glossodonta (assembly GCA_019788955.1). Classification (NCBI taxonomy): domain Eukaryota; kingdom Metazoa; phylum Chordata; class Actinopteri; order Albuliformes; family Albulidae; genus Albula; species Albula glossodonta. Next base: position 978,438 of record JAFBMS010000135.1, on the reverse strand, counting down.
GATGTGTGTTTAACGGCTGCTGTGTGTGTGTGTGAGTGTGTGTGTGTAACAGCTGGCGTGTGTGCATGCGGCCGTGCGTGTAGATGTGTGTGTAACGGCTGGTGTGTGTGTGAGTGAGTGTGTGTGTGTGTGTGTGTGTGTAGATGTGTGTGTAACGGCTGGCATGTGTGCTCGTCTCACAGGAAGAAGACGGAGCGCAGTAAGAAGTTCTTCACAGACCTGATGGCAAAGGAGCACATGCCCACCATGATCAATCCCAAACCCTGCGGACACCTGTGCTGCTGCGTCATCAAGGGCTGTGAGCAGGTGGGTCCCTCACCCTCTCACCCCTCACCTGTGCCCTCACCCGTGCCCTCACCCTTTCACCCTCACCCATTCACCCCACACCTGCCCCTTCACCCATTCACCCCACACCTGCCCCTAACCCTTTCACCATCACCCTTCACCCTCACCCTTCACCTGTGCCCTCACCCTTTCACGCGAGGGGGCAGGATGGCATTCCTCCAGCATTAATCGGCCGCATTACTGAGCGGGTACGGCTGCAAATGCAGCCGCTAAAGCGTGCTTAAAATGCCAGGCATGCGCAGGTTACGTTATCTGCCCGACGCCTCAAATATGCGCCCTTTTGCTTCACACATCCCTGAGGAACAAAAGCTGTGTGTCTCCTCTATCGCCCAGGCAACGCCGTGGGGAATTTCCCTAACTGTGCTCTTTTGTAAAGATGGGGGCTGATGGTCGAATGTGTGCAGCTTTGCACCGCTAACGATGGTTAGCATTCAGAACACAGCAGCCGTCTCATGTGTCCCAAAGCCGGTAAACAAGCATCGTAATTCAAACCTTGCTCTGGGCATTGAGTGTTCTTCACATGTTCGGGAGAAAAAACAACATAAACATAAACACAGAGTGTATCCCTTTACTCTCAATATACTTATCAGTGTACCGTTCAACAGTTTGTATCCAAGTTGTGATGAGTCTTCATTTGTGACCTGTGGAAGACTTTGTAAGGACTCGCAGATTTATTTGTCAGAAAAAATGTGGTTGCCTTTCTGCAGCTGGTCGAGTTTTCCCAGGACTCCATTCACACCCTGGCTGATGTAATATATGAGGGCGGTTGCCTGAAAGATTATGTATAACACATCGCCTGTATTAAGATGATTATAATAATAAAGTATTCTTACTGCATTTTTAAGGCCATCGGCTCAAAGTACTTTACAGGAACACAGTGAAACATAGTGAAATGAAACATCTCCACAGAAAGGCAGGGAATGATGGAATATCCTGTAAGAATGCATGCCAATAATACTTAATAAACAGAGTATTGGTAATAATGTTATTACATTTTATTATAATAAAATTAATGAAATCTTAAATTGAACACTAAAATAGTATGAAAAAAACAGGCTGGTGGCTTAAGACTGAGGTAGCCCCGGTATGCCCAGGGAGAGTTTTCCTCAGTTTCAGTTGGTCCTGCAGAAGCAGAGTCACCTTTTTTTAGACGAGGTGTGCAATGATCTTGGGCTGCACAATTAATCTTTCATTAATCATAATCATAATTATGGCTTCTGCAATTAACTAATTTTGAGAGGCTGCAATTGTATTGTTCTGGTGAGTACACTCCATTTACCAAGCCACTGCGTCTAATAAAGCACAACTCATTAGCTACAGACGAATGCAGATGTCATCTGACCCTGTCACTGAACTAACAAATGAATGCACCATTTTAAAAAAATGTGATTAAATTGATCTGGAAATAATTATCAGCTTTACTTGTTTTTCTGCTGAGTTAACACAAAAATATGTTCAGCTCTAAGGTCTCTTTCATGTTCTCTTTAGTTATCAATTATCGTAGTGACAATACTGAACTAAATCTCAGTTCGCATTTTTGTCATAGATGGGTACAAACATTGCACATTGTTTATTGTGTGAGATGCAATGTTCCGTTTCTCCTGTAGGGAGAGACAGTGAGGTTTCATTGTACATGATGCAGCGCTGTGTTTGTCCTGTAGGAGGAGGCAGTGAGCTACTACACTAAGCTGGAGGCCAAGCTGAAGGAGGAGTACCGGAGAGAGAAGGAGAAGGTCAACACAAAGCCCCTGGGCATGGCCTTTGTCACCTTCCAGAATGAGGCTATGACGGCAATGTGAGTGTGTGCATGAGTGTGTGCGAGTGTGCGTGTGTGTGTGCGTGCGTGCGTGAGTGTGTGCGAGTGTGTGTGTGCATGAGTGTGTGCGAGTGTGCGTGTGTGTGTGTGTGTGCGTGAGTGTGTGCGAGTGTGTGTGTGCATGAGTGTGTGCGAGTGTGCATGCGTGTGTGCGTGCCGTGCATGCATGAGTGCGTGTGTGAGTGAGTGAGTGAGTGAGTGAGTGAGTGAGTGAGTGAGTGAGTGTGTGTGTGTGTGTGTGTGTGTGTGTGTGTGTAAAGTTGTACTGAGGTAGGAGTGTGTATCTTAAGCTGTCCATGCTCACAGTTCTCCTCCTCACTAACCTGCAGAATCCTGAAGGACTTTAACGCATGTCAGTGCCAGGGGTGTAACTGCCGGCGGGAGCCCAAATCCTCGCAGGTCAGCGAGATCCTGCACGTCTACAACTGGACCGTCACCTACGCGCCCGACCCACAGAACGTTTACTGGTCAGAACCGCCCCTGTTCACCCACCCGAATCTCAAAGTGCAAACCCAAAAATCTACACCCGCGCACTGAACCAGCTGATTCTAATGAGCTAAACCATTGAGTAGCTGAGGGATCTCATTTGGGACCTGAGCTGGTTCAGTACGTGTGTGGAGCAAACACATTCACACCTCAGCATAAAGCTACATAATGATGGGCTATGCCTTTGTAGCAGTGCAATGATATGTGTAGTCCCTACAGTAAAAACTTAATCTGTTAATCATCTGAGCAGGGTAGTGATTGTCTCTTGCTATCTCTATATTGAGCAAATTATGTTTAAAAATTCAAAATAGGAAATCTCTCTCCCATTCCCTTTACTCACACACACCCCCCCACCCCCCCTCTCCCTGCAGGGAGCACTTGTCTCTGGGAGGTTTCTCCTGGTGGCTTCGCTGCTTCATCATCAACTGCGTCCTCTTCCTCCTCCTCTTCTTCCTCACCACCCCTGCCATCATCATCTCCACCATGGACAAGTTCAACGTCACCAAACCCGTGGAGTACCTAAATGTAAGAGCGGAGCTTTGAAGTCCCAACTCCTCACCTTCACGCACACCACCGAAGATTGTTGACTTTTTAGAGTAGCTGAGTGCTTGTGGTTAGAATTTATTCACGTAAATGCCTAATTAAGCTTCTTATGGAGAAACGATGCCTTACATAACTTACATTTACATGTAAATGTGCATGGAGTTTGCTGTTCTATGGAGGAGAATTTAGCTGTTATCCTTCACTGCTCTCTCTCTGCCTCCCCTCATACAGATACACTAATAACATACATTAATGTGATAGTAATAGTAATAACCTGTAATTTAGTGTACTAATAATAGTGATAAGCTGTAATTTCATATGTTAATGATTTTAGTAACATACACAAATATGATAATTATAGTAATAAGCTGTAATTTAATATGCTAATGATATTAATATCATATTAATATGATAATGTTAGTAATAAGCTGTAATTTAATATGCTAATGATATTAATATCATATTTATATGATCATGTTAGTAATAAGCTGTAATTTAATATGCTAATGATATTAATATCATATTAATAGGATCATGTTAGTAATAAGCTGTAATTTAATATGCTAATGATATTAATATCATATTAATATGATGATGTTAGTAATAAGCTGTGTGATTTTCTCCCCCTCAGAACCCCATCATTACTCAGTTCTTCCCCACCCTGCTGCTGTGGTCCTTCTCTGCCCTGTTGCCCACCATCGTGTACTATTCTGCCTTCTTCGAGGCCCACTGGACCAGGTACAGAACCGCACCATACATACGCCCACCTCCTCTGCCCTTAAACCCCCGGGCAAGATCAGAAATACAGCTGTGAGAGCAGACGAGATTTCTGAACGAAGTTAAAAATAATTACATGTAAATGATGCGTGTGTATGTGTGTGTGTGTGTGTGTGTGTGTGTGTGTGTGTATATGTGTGTGTGTGTGAGTGTGTGCGTGCATGTGTATATCTGTGTGTGTGTGTGTGTGTGTGTGTGTAGTAAAAAATTGTGGTTGGCTTTTTATGGCTTGGCTTTATATCTGAGTGTATTTGAGAAAGTGAAGCTCATGAGGTTACACTTTGGGTAGGTGATAAGCTGGACGACTCATTGTCATCATGAATTCTCCTGTTATGTTCTTGTGTATTTATGCTTCTGCTTTCTCGTGGTGCAGTTTAGATGTCATACTCATATGATATGTATTGTACTTGCATTCTTATTCGTGTTTCCTGTTATTGTGTTGACACTTTTTATTCTGTGTTATGGTCTTGTTCTTGTATCATTATGTTCTCGTGTTCTTTTGTTCTTCACCTGCAGGTCAGGAGAGAACCGGACCACCATGCACAAGTGCTACACCTTCCTCATCTTCATGGTCCTCTTACTACCTTCCCTGGGACTCAGCAGGTAAACTCCGCACCTGTGTGCCAGGAACTAATGCAGGGGGAACACTAATACAGGGATGGAAAACAGGGTCGGACCTGCAAAGTTACAGAAACAGCAGTAGGAAATGGCTGTCTGCCTGATGCTGGTGTGTCGTCAGTATTGATGTTGACAGGCAGTACTTGTCTGATCTGATCCCAGCTTTTCATTCACGTTGCAGTTTGGATGTTTTCTTCCGCTGGCTGTTTGACAAGAAGTTCTTGGACGATGCTGCAATCAGATTCGAGTAAGTACTCTTTTTGTTTTTTGTGCTGTGTCGACCCTCCTCGTGCTGCACCATCAATGCACCCTTTGTGTCACCCCATGCGGTACTGTGGATTACGCATTACTTTTACCTCGACTCCAAAACTCTGCCTTACAGTGAAGTACCAGCACGTGCTCACACAGGAACACAGGAAATAACCTGCTGTTTTATTTGTAATGTTAGGAACTGAAGTTCTTGGGCATTGAGACAGGCTAATGGTGCAAACTGGCTTGCTAACCAGCTGCTTCACTGGTTCTGTCATTCGCCCTGTCATTATCTTCTGTCATCTTTGGATCTTAGAAGTCTTTTTTCCCCCGCATATTAATTGTACTACAACAAGCTACTCCTTGTGAAGTGTTTGGTATAGTAAGGGTTTGGTATTGCTGTAGTATGGTGTGTCATCTACCCCTATTCGGTATCACCCTGCGTGTATCTGTTTCAAAAATATCCACGTGGTCACATTCAAAGGCTGTTTTAAAGATGCTGGATTGAATATGAATCATATAATTAAGGTCCCCTTGAGACTTACTTGCTTTTGTATTAAAAGTAAATAATTTTCACAGCTCAGTGCAGGGTGTGCGGGTGATCACTTTTCCCAGGTCTCTCTCTGTGTTAGCTGCCTGTTCTCTCCCCCGCAGGTGTGTGTTTCTCCCAGACAACGGGGCGTTCTTCGTCAACTACGTGATCGCGTCGGCCTTCATCGGTAACGCCATGGACCTGCTGCGGATCCCCGGCCTGCTAATGTACATGATCCGGCTGTGCCTAGCGCGGTCCGCCGCAGAGCGCCGCAACGTCAAACGGGTGAGTTAGCACCTCTGGCACATAAAATGGTTAGCACGTTAGCTTCTGACACGTCTAGCTCAAATGGGTGAGTTAGCGCCTCTGGCACGTAAAATGGTTAGCACGTTAGCTTCTGACACGTCTAGCTCAAATGGGTGAGTTAGCGCCTGATACATCAAACGGGTGAGTTAGCGCCTGGCGCGGTCCACCTTTCTTACAGACCCCTGGGGTAGCTGCCCCTGACAGATTGAGTGTGATCTTGGTTGGTGTATTTTGGGTGTGGCAGAATTAGGGTAAGGGAAGTTTTATGTGTTTAAATTGTTGGAAAATGAAGACTGTTTCACCAACGCCAGCATGTTTCCGCCCGTTCAGCACCAGGCGTATGAGTTCCAGTTCGGCGCCGCCTACGCTTGGATGATGTGCGTATTCACCGTGGTGATGACCTACAGCATCACCTGCCCCATCATCGTCCCCTTCGGTGAGTGATGTCAAAGGCCAAAGGTCATGGCCCACAGCAGAGACTATTTAGTGTGGAGACATGCCGCTCACTGCCAAACCCAGCACACCACTATCCTTTCCTGGGAGACAGTGAGGGAAGTTCCCAATAAGACAAATAACCCGAAATAAACTTTTATTGTTGGAAAAAAGAAGCAGTAATGGTTCTGTAAATAATTGATATTAAGTTGCATAGATGAATTTCTTGCAGTATGTGCTGCAAGCCTTTGAAGAAAGCAGTACAGATACTGATTGAGCTACCGAGGAGAGATGGCCATAGTTAGTGGAAGGTCTTACCAGGCTGTCGTAGGGCTTTGAGAATGGGGAATTGTAAAGGTAAAATGCGCCCCTGCTGTCTGAAAATGGAATGATGTGTAAGACTGAGATATACCCAGCCCAGGAGCTGGGAAGTGCGCAATGGGAGGAAATCTACATCAGGTTTGTACGCAGCTGAGTAGTCTTCAGGGCGACAGGAACACATGTTTTGCACACCTTCTTTGTTCTTTGAATTTGTGCGTAAGTTTGCGGCTCTTCCCTCTGCCAGGTCTGATGTATATGCTCCTGAAGCACCTGGTGGACAGGTATAACATGTACTACGCCTACCTGCCCTCCAAGCTGGACAAGAAGATCCACTCAGGTGCTGTCAACCAGGTGGTGGCAGCACCCATCCTCTGCCTGTTCTGGCTGCTGTTCTTCTCCACCGTGCGTGCAGGTAAGACCACGCCCACACCTGGAGCACAGGTACGACCACTAATATTGGCACCACTCGGATTAAGCACTACACCTGTGCACACACTCATGCACAAACACACACTCAGACACACTCACACACATTTACATTAAGCTAAGCTCCCGGTCATAGATCCAGGTGAGTTGCACAGGTAGGCCTCTGGTTGAAATCACAGTTGTGCTCTCTCTGCCTCCTTACCAGGGTTTCTGGCTCCGACGTCCATGTTCACCTTTGTGGTTCTCATAATCACCATCGTGGTGTGCCTCTCGCACGTCTGCTTCGGCCACTTCAAGTACCTCAGCGCTCACAACTACAAGGTATGCCACACCCCAGTTCTGTATCAGTGACACACTGAGCTCACATCATCCAGCCAGGTGCTTACTTTGTGCTTTGTTTCTGAAAGTATATTTTAAAGAATCAATATTGAAAGTAGGGTATCGTTCTTTATCTCAAAGATTGACACCCAGGAGACAGACGGGATGGAAAATGGCCGTCCGGCACGCGTCTCTCCGTCCAGCAAATCAACTGTAAGTAGAGGAATTTCCCTGGTCCCATGTCTGTCCAAAATGACCACTTCGTCTGTCAGTACTCAGCAGTGTGTGTTGCTCTGTGCCACTTAGCATCCTACGAAGAGGAAATCTTTCTCTTTCTGCTCAAATAAGTGTCAGATATTTAGATCCTCGAATAACTCTATACTTTCATGTTCCAACAAACAGAAATTTTTTTACACAGTTGGACATCAATGATACAGTTGTAATTTTGTTTAGTAATGACCCAGCCAGTTGCATGCCTCCATATGAGAGACAGTGAACCCATCTGCCTAAGTCCATTCGTGTGGAGTTGATAAAGGATTTAAGCTGCCTTGGAAAAGTGGCTGTGCTGGAGGCACCTAAGCCCATATCTCTGTGCAGTGCTTTCTCTGTCTCATAAGCGCACGGTTGCAACATGCTTTTCACCTACACACCTGCAGCCATCTCAACCAAATCAGAGCTCAACCGCGCATGCACTGCGCCTCTTATCCTAAAACTCATGTTACGCTGTCCTTTCCCCCTCTGCAGCAGATGTACATCGCGCAGGTGCTGCAGGACCCAAACTCGGACGAAGCGGGCACAGGCAGCGGGGAGGACGACGGCCAGGGGTCCTCGCAAGACGAGGAAATGATCAACGCGGGCAATAGCCTCAACGAGGCAGACTTCCAGTCGGGGGAGGACAGTCTGATAGCCAACGAGGTCCGTCAATAGCGACACCCCCACCCCTAGCCCCCGGATTCCCCAACCCCCCCTCCCGCACGGGGCGGGACGAGGGAGAAAAGCAAGAGAGCGAGCCTTTGAGCTACTGGAGGAAAAGGAGAGTAGGAGAGCAGGAGGGGCAGAGAGGAGGAGCCACTACAGAAGAGCAGGACCCCTCCCACTGTGACGCAGGTCTGCGCTGTTTAGGGGACCGACATTGTGAGCGGCTGAAACCTGAAAACCCTCCCACTGTTCCATGACCTCCAAACCACCTGACGCTGGGCATCACGGGGTCATGGGGTCACCAGGTCATGGGGTCAAGGGCTCCACCAATCACGGTCCTCCTCAGACACCCCCCCCCCCCCCTCCCTCACAGACAGCTGTGCTCCTTTTCTACTGCTGCTCGGTCTGTCTCTGTGGGAGCATGCACAGTTATACTGTCTTTGTGTTCTTTTTCTTTTTAAATCCAGCTGGATTTCTATTTTATTTTTGGTAAAAAAAAAAAACTGAACTAAGCAATTGGTGGTTAGCCACATCAGGAGCCCCCTGCCCCCTACTGGAGACTCATGGAATTACACCAACGCTACCACCAGTGGAAAGTTACAACTTCACCATGCATTTGTCAACATGCGCACACCACTACCTATTTTCTTGGCGAGTGTTTGCACCTCTGTGCAAACAGCCTGTTCGGAGGTCAAAGGTCAGGAGCCATGATGAAATAGCTCTGTTTCTCACCCTGTCTGAGGGTTTGACCGCACCTGGAGAAGACTGTCCACTGCACTGCTGCCAGCTCACACTCCTCACAGAGGGGCTACCCGACTGATTGCATCTCTGCACTGGGCCACGGGCCACAGTGCCCCTCTCACCCCTGCGCCGTCGTCCAAGCCCTGCGTCAGCTCCCTACACATGTAAATTGGGGGGAAGAAATTGTAGGAAAATGTTAATTGGCATTTCAGGTTTTTAAGGCGTTATTATACCGTGTTGTTTAAACAAACTATAGTGTGAACCGTGAGCAGAATCTGGGTAAATAGTTAGCTTTGGTCAGGGAAATAAGCTGTGCACGTAACCAGAGAAGCAGGGCTGGAGTTCTGCTCAGTCCAGCAGGTGAATAAAGATCAGTTGGTAGCAGCCCCTCTCAGATGCTTTTTATGATTTGTCTGATGTCATGATTTTTTTTTTTTTTTTTTTTACACAACAGCTATACTATAGGGCTTTACTGTTTGAGAAGGAGATGGGGGCAAATATTATGCAAACATGGTTCCATGGTGGTTATAAAAAAAAGTAACTGGAAAAATTATAACTGGAAAAATATCTGGTGACTGCTGTAGTGAAACACTGAATGAATGAGGGTAAATGGGGTCAGTGTTCTGAAGGATGAGATGTCTTGCGCTGAATTTTGATGCTTCCACCCCCATATGAAATAATTAGCCAGATCCCATGAGCTTGGGTGAGTGTGGCACATTACCCAGAATTCACTGTGAAAGCAGAGGAAATGGGAATATACTGAGGGGGGTGAGTGCTTGTTGAGTAGTTCACCGAGACGAAGATGATGTTTTAAATCATGGCCCAATAAAAGAGCGGAACTCTTAAGCCGAAGTATCTCTGTAATTTGACCTTCGCTTGACCTTGACTTTACAGCTCAAGGTCATGTTTGCTGTTTATGACACTCCTGGCCTAATTTATATCACCAAAAACCATGTAACCAGATGTGTTGTCCATGTATTTTTGATCATTCATACTAATGCATAGTTGATTATTGTTTTTCTTGCATAAAGTGGTGTTTTTCAAAGAGGTAGCAGGCCATGATAAAGACAGAAACGACATTTAAATTCGACTTATCCACTAATGACGAAAACAATAATGGAAATGTTAATGTAGTTCAATGAAGTTGTGTTTTTTATGACATTATATATTCTAAATAGATTTAACAGATTTGTTTTTCCCTATGTTAACCTTCACCTGAAGTGAAGTGCAATTTTTTTTTCAATATTTTCTTTGTTCTAGTGGATGTTTGGCGATTGGGTTGACTGTTAAGTACACCGCACGACCTATGACCTATTCATCTGTCGAGAGATCCGCTATTCTGGAGGCCTGAGTGGTTGTTTTCCAGGGTCGTGCTTAGACAGACAGAGTGAACGACTGAGTGATCTTTGACTGAATGATTGTAAAGCAGAGTCTTTCACCGTGGATGATGGCAACAGGAAAGATGTTCACTTGCTGGTTCCATACGGCTACGAGGGTCATGGCCCACTACCTACTCCATAAATTTGAAATTCAGTCAATTTAGTACATTTATTTTGAACTAAGCCCAATTCGATTTTCTGTGCAGAGTTTTAAGTTCATCAACTGAAAGTCTGTTTTTTCCTAAAGTGACAAAATGAAATCGCGTAGCTTCAATCGCCCGCTTAACACAAGCCTGTTCATTCCTCCATTCTGGGGGACACTGGGGTCTGATCTACTAACGATATTTGCCCTTCTCAAAGGGTTTGCGTTCACACACTAGCAGTGGGGATTTTTTTGTTTTGTTTTGTGGTATGATACGGAATTGTCAAAAAAAGTGTTTTTTCTTTATTATTTACTGTCTCCTTAACTACCTTAATTTATGTAAAATGTGGCGCTGAAATGGATTTTAATAGTTTGTGGGCCTATGCTTTAAGCGGGAAACAGACCGCTATAATTAACGCTGATGTTTTACGCTTTTCGCCATTTTAGCCCTCGTTGATCTCTTCAGCATATATCACTGTTCGAGCACCGGTACTCAAACAAATATCTCTGGATCCCCGCACCCCGTTTAAAGATGAGGTAGCCTACATCTCTGCTCACTCCTCACAGTGATCGTCACATCGTGTTACATGTCAGGGAGTGAACGGAGAGAGGGGAAAAAATTCCTAATCTTACAACTGAAATTCAGACAATGTTTCTTCTGAGCTCTCTGAAATGGTCCCAGGTTTGTCTTCACCCTGATTATTTCAGATCTCTGATCTCGAGTCGGCACAAGTCCAAGTCGTGAAGAAGGAACATCTCAACACAATGTTAGGAGAAAACTGAAAACGCAACAGACTGAAATCACTTTTTACCCCCACACCCCCCACCCCTGCTGGTGTCACTCCATCTCAATAAATGGCATTTACAGAAATGGTGATTGTAATAACAGCAGCTTATATTATTTCTAACCCTAATTTGTGAATGTTAGTACACACTGCGGCTTTCAGTCTTCTCCTGACTGTTGGTATCGGCATACGCTGCGGTACCAATGAACAGCTTTGCTTCCCTCAGAGTTCTTGACCCTGAGTACATATGAATACCTATGACGGGCTGTCACAGCATTGAGGTACACTACAGCCCACACACCGTTTCGGCACTTTAAAACACCCCCATTCCGTCTGCGTGTCTGAAAATTGGTCAAAGATGCAATTTAAGAAGAGGTCAGGATCGCAGGATTATATGTCCACGATGGGCTGTGGGGACCGCTGTCCTGCCGAATTGCGAGGTTCGAGTTATGAGTGCCGTTTGAGGTTTTTTTCCAGCCCCTGACATTGTTTTGTATGGGGGCGCGTGCCTGAGCTGACACGAGAACGGTCGGTGGGAGGAGCGCTACTAAATGTCCGCTAGAGGGCGCTGTATATCTGCTGCGTTCCTCCATGTCATGGAGTGGAACGGGCCATTTGTATCAGTTACACTTTTAACCACCTTGAACAAACAAGAATATGTTTGTCTGGACTTGTGTAAAAATGAACATGCAATATTGTAAGAAATTCTAATAATAATGTATTGAGAGAAAATAAATCTGTTTTAGTGCAGAGTGACTTTCTGTGTCATTTTAAACAGACTCAGGTTTCTTCACATTAGACGTAAAGGTTTACAGACTTGGTTTTTGTTCTCTATCAGGTAGTTTGTTGTTTTAAACATTCAGAATTCCATTAACACCACTGTCCCTGTTGTCACTTGGCTAATTAACACTAAATAATACTCGTTTGTCTGATCTGAATGTTTTCTCCTCACTGGCTCAGTCAGTGAGTGTGAACCGGCACATTTTCCTGGTTTGTATCCTACCTGTGTGGACACTGTCTAAACGTACGTTTGTCCTGTTCCTGAATGTTTACGAATGCCGCTGGAGGGTTGCAAACAATACTGTGTAAACACTCCAAGCAGTGGAAAGTGGGTATATATATGAATTTCTTGCTATTAAGCCTCATTATACTAGTGACTAAATACATGTGACCTGTACCTTCCGGGTGTTTCAGTTGAGACAATTTCCCCACGAGTGACAGTTGGCTGACGGTGCAGGGAAAATTTCTATTAATTCATCTTTATATAACAACTGACTAATTTATATTTGATATTTATTTGATATGAATTGCTGCTGTCTGAAACCATAACTATACATTGTGCTTAATTTACTGTTTCATGGCGATTTCCTTTGGCTCCGCTGGTTCCAACGACTTATTTTGTTTTATTTATTTATATTATGTTTTATTTAAACTCCCCACATAAGATTGGCAACACTGTAAAAGTTATGTTAAAATTATGGATAACAATAGAAACATTTGATTAAATATAGATAACTGACAGCAAATGTATAGAACTACATTATTCCTAATTCATCTGTATACACATGGGAAATTCCTCATTTTACCATAATGTACATACTACAATCTATGCAGAAATGGAAATGGCAAGGATATATATATTGCAATTCATCCCTCATTTGACTTGATTTAACATCTGTTACAGTCATTTGTTTGATCTAATATGAGATTGGTATGGACATATAACAGTAATATTGCTATAGGGCGAGGTATTCGGCTTCTCGCCTTTGGCTTAATCGGTCAGGTTCAGTCGAGGGACCGTGCATTAGGTACTTATGTAAATAGACTGTAATAACTGCTCTGTCCTTTAAATAGAGTTTGGGTTGCGCTGTGTCATAAGAGCACATGTACACTTTATGTCAGTGAAAATGGGAAAAAGTAAATGAAGATGTAAAATGAACTACCTTTAAAAAAAGAAACGTTTCTGAGCTTTAGCTTTACCCCCTCTGAAACACAGACATTTAAAACTGTGATTAATTTCAGAATTAAAATTTGGGCTGTACTTTTTTTGTACTTTTTACTTTTGTTTAAAGGCTGTATGGTAACGCATTTGTCATCTCTCCCAGTTTCTTGAATAAACATCCGAATTCCTCCTTAGAATACTGTTTCTGTGTTTGAAACACTGGGCATAAATTATGATTACGCCTCTGCGTTCAGCAGAATGAGGACAGGGAACACCCAGCTAATGAGGAAATGGGTCAGTGCCGAAGAAGAGAACAAGAGATTCAAAAAAACAGGTCTGACAGACCAAAGGTGAGCTGAGGATGTTTCTGTCTTTCTCGTCTGTCTTATTGCTGCTGTTATATTACTCATGATACTTATGGGGCGCTTTCGAAATTTCATACAACAAGTAACGGGACGACTGACAAACAATTTTGTAGCAGTACCTGATGTTTAGCGAATGGTTCTTTATGGTATCGAAATAAAGTTCCCCCTTGATTATGCGCTATTGGTCACTCAGCAAGGGCGTAACTTTGGGTTGAACATGGGGGGGGGGGGGGGTGGTGAATATTTTTCATTCATCATGATATGATGATTTGGGGGAGTTGTATTGGCCGGTTTTGATTATTGAGGGGGGTTACCACTCCCCCCCCCCCCCCCCCCCCCCCCCCGGGGGTTGTCTTTCTTCACGTGCACTGCATGCTATTAATGCCATAGCCAGTATACCCCCCCCCCCCCCAATAGATGAAATCAATAAAAGAATCAATACTAAGAAGGTACTTTCCAAACTATACAAACTAATATTTACCATAGATTCAACATCCCACAGAACACGTATCACCCAGCACAAGATGTATAAAACGGGATTCTTGCACATTGCACAATGAACACCCCTGATAATTATTTCCACTCCACCTAGCACTCCCTCCCAACTCATTACTTCTGGAAGTAAGTCACCAACAGAATATCACTTATGAGCCGTAGTGTCCCACTCTCTCCATCCCTCTGTCTGCTCGGAGACCTCTCAGTAATCACCCCACCAACACTAAACACCAGTGTCCCACTCTCTCCATCCCTCTGTCTGCTCGGAGACCTCTCAGTAATCACCCCACCAACACTAAACACCAGTGTCCCACTCTCTCCATCCCTCTGTCTGCTCGGAGACCTCTCAGTAATCACCCCACCAACACTAAACACCAGTGTCCCACTCTCTCCATCCCTCTGTCTGCTCGGAGACCTCTCAGTAATCACCCCACCAACACTAAACACCAAACACCAGTGTCCCACTCTCTCCATCCCTCTGTCTGCTCGGAGACCTCTCAGTAATCACCCCACCAACACCAAACACCAAACCCCATTCTTATCGCCCTAGCTATCGTAAAGAAAACTATCCTCTTAAACTGGAAAACAAGAAACACACTCAGCATCACACAATGGTGAAATGTTCTCAAATGATATATTTCCATGAAAACACATGAAAGTACACCCACACCCACACCAAACTTCACACTCTTACTTTATACAGTATGGCCCCCATCATAACTTTACTATATTTGCCTGTTAACTAACCCCCCCTCACTCACCACACACACACACACTAAACATAAGAACTCAGCACACAATGGCCTAAACTCCACCACAGTTACAGTGCACTCATGACACATATGAGTTTCTTTCATTTTTTCCTCTTTTCTCTCGCATTGTGGTTGTTGTTATTATCTATATTGTTGTTCCTGTTGATATTGTGATTATTGGGGAAGCTACATAGGCACCCATTGTGTTTGTACCTTTTCTTATTAATATGATGATTGTTATTTCAGCTCTTATTGTTCTTATTAATGACTCTTACCTTTATTATCATCAAAATGTGTTTTTTTTTCATTATATTCCCTTTAATATTCTTCTTCAGCTCCTGCCTCATTCTGTATTTATTTCCTTTTCACCTTTACTTCTGTCCTCTTTATTACACACTTACCATAAGTCTCCTTTATTACCTGTGTGTGTGTGTGTGTGTGTGTGTGTGTCTGTCTGTCTGTCTGTCTGTCTGTCAATCAGTATATCCATATGTTCACTCTATTTTTATTTTATGTCTCACATTGTGAAGCTCCTGGTTTTGGGGAAATGGCAAGGAGAGGGTGGGATGGTAATATGTATATAACCTCAATAAACCTTAAAAAAGGCAAATACATCCTTCTTTCTTTTCACTGTTTCTATTTCCCCCTAGGAAGAATCTTATGATCGCTGAAGAAAAGGTCACATGACAGAAGGATTACGTTCTCTGGCTCAAGTCGTTGCGTAAAGTTATGCTTTTGTTGTAATTCTCAGCGTGAACACTGGGAGGGGATTTCAGAGAAAGCCACTTTCTATGTGGTAAAAGCCGTCAAACTCGCGCTGCGAGAACTACAGTATTTGGCGACGTGGAAAGGCTGCCCTTCGTTCCTAAATGAGCTGAATGTAGTATTTCTAAAATTCCGCTGCTTATTCTTTAAGCAAATTTTATATAATGGATTAATCCGTACAATGAGGCAGATGTATACAGCTGTTTTCCCACTCAAAATTTGTATTTCTGGTGAAAATAGGGAAATGCACAGTTAACAGTTGTAGCTGTCTCACTTTCTGACTTAACCAGGACTCTGACAAGTTGGAAGCAATGGATGGGGCTCTTGCGATTGTTTTGATCTCGGTGTCAATGTTTCTAGGATGTTTTCTTTTAGGAATTATCCCACTTATGATCCGGCTGTCCGAGGTAAGATCCCTTTTTTTTCCTTCCGATGTCGAGTATTCCGTTTCTCCAAGTAAGCACTGAGTATTTTAGATAGCTACAGTTAGTTGCTACACCCATACTTCTCAGCCAGCCGGCTGCATTGTTTACTGCATGGGAAGCAAGCTAGAACATGGGTGAGAGAAGAATTCAGAGCTTTCGATCATCACATAAAGCGGCTGTATGTACTGTTAAGAGTTTTTGACAACGGTCACACCTCAGCCTTGAATGAAATAGTGACTGTTTTACTGAAGTGAAGAAAATGGAAGGGCGTCAAAGTTCATGACGTTTCAGTTTCAGCATGTTCAAGGGTCATTTGCTTCGTCGGGGTGGGGGGGGGTTAGATGTTTATTTTAAGTAGACTTAGCTTTTATTTGTTGACGCAAAACCTCCTCTCTGCGTGTGAAAGTATCATGTATGTGACAAAGCAGGATTTTTGTCACCTCTTAGCCGGTCTGTTGTAGGCTATAGCCGTATTACTGAATAAACTGTAGCTTGTAGATAAGTTTCCGCTGAAGGTAAACACAATCATTCTCTTATCGTTAGATGACATTCGCAATTCTCTATTGCCAGACAGTGGCAGTAAAATGATCAACTTTGCGTAATTACCATTTCCGACTGCATATTCCATAAACTGCCATATGACTTTCTTATTTCATACGGTTATTTGCAGTCACACACTGTACCGTTTCTTAATAACCTAAGCCAAGAGACCTGCTTTTGCCTTACCGTGAGTGCTGGGTACAGCAAGCACCGTCAACCGTCTAGACAATTACAAGGTAGCGCTTTGAGATTTGTGCGTTTCCACCCTTGTGTCGTTTCAGAAAAAGCTGCAGTTTGTCAGCGTGTTTGGAGCGGGCTTGCTGTGCGGGACGGCCCTGGCTATCATCATTCCCGAGGGTGTCGAGCTCTTGGAAGACTCCTGGAGCGGTAACTCATAATCAATTCATTAATTCAACTGCTCCTGTTTTTTGAAATTCCTCATTAAGTGCATTGCTTTCTTTCAAAAAGTCGTTCTATTGTATTTGCTGTTTCTTGTAAGGGAAATCCCTATGACATGTGTAGGACATTGTTGGCTGTGGGACAATATCAAGCAAGTTTACAAAATAGAAAAGATGATACAATTCAAACTCACACTCAATTTCTTAAATCAAAACTGTAGGATACATTAGAAAATAAGACTGCATGTCAAATGCCCCCCCCCCTTTAACTCATCAGGTTATGGAACAAAAGCACCCCAATTTACATCTCAAAAACTTCTTTCTCCCAACACATTCCATAGAGGGGGGCCCCCTTTGCTTTTTGGATAACCCCCTGGATCATTCATTGATGTCAATTATGTGAATTATTTCTCAGTGTGTTCCCTTAATTTACTGAAGCTGTGGTGCTTGTAGGCTGTCGTTTTTTGGGGCACTTTTGGCGTTGTCCAGCCAACCGGCCCCCCTGGGCGATTTAGGAGAGGTGGGGGGTGGGTGGGAGTGGGGCGTACAGTGTACCATTTGTTTGAAAAGCCTAGCCCTGAACCCCCCCCCCATTCAGAGTCTTACGACACATCGATAGGGGTCTCAGATTTGTTTTTGGCCCCAGGACTCTGTCAATGAGCTGGAGACATTCTGTACTGAAGAACCATTTGATATCTCACTTATCTGAAACAGCTGTGAGCTTCTGCAACTGCCCTGCACCAATGACAGACCCTGCTCTAGCTCGGCCCTTTGTCCTTATCACTTCATATCAGTTTCATGTTTTGTTTGTTGTTTTGTCTCATATTTCAAGGTAAGTAAATCGTAAGTTAAGGAGTTAACATTGTCAGTGCCAGTCACGGCTGCGTGACTCGTTTACATGTCGAGTTACACACGTGTATGTGTGCATACAGTACAGACAGACACAAATACACGGCCTCTGTCCCTCTCCACAGGCCCTCTTCCGCCCTGCTCTCCCCCAGGGGGCCCAGATAACTCCAGCCTGGCCCCAGCCCCCCGCACAGAGTGGGGCCCGCCCCCCCACTTCTTCATCGGGGTGTCCCTGGTAGCGGGGTTCATCCTGATGTTTGTGGTGGATCAGATTGGAAGCTACCTCTCCATACAAGGTGAACACCACCCCCTGCACCCCAAACCTTTGCCCACAGCATGGAGTAATGCTTATTGCAAACAATGTTAACTAGATGAGACAATAAACACCATACAAAAGATGAAGGCTGACCCGCACATTTATTTTCCTTTGCTTAAGGTAGAGTCATCAATATTCATACTTAAGAGATTTTCCCATTTTCATAAATATCGTACAGCCCTTTACTTTCCTTTTAAAAGAATGGGTGTCTTCAACCATTCCCTGTGTTTGACCACTCTCTCTGCTGTGTCTGACCACTCTCTCTGCTGTGTTTGACCACTCTCTGCTGTGTCTGACCACTCTTTCTGCTGTGTTTGACCACTCTCTCTGCTGTGTTTGACCACTCTCTGCTGTGTTTGACCACTCTCTGCTGTGTTTGACCACTCTCCCTGCTGTGTTTGACCACTCTCTGCTGTGTCTGACCACTCTCTCTGCTGTGTTTGACCACTCTCCCGGCTGTGTTTGACCACTCTCTCTGCTGTGTTTGACCACTCTCTGCTGTGTTTGACCACTCTCCCTGCTGTGTTTGACCACTCTCCCGGCTGTGTCTGACCACTCTTTCTGCTGTGTTTGACCACTCTCTGCTGTGTTTGACCACAGATCCACGGACAGGCATGTCTGGCAGCATTAGAGTCACCACTACACTGGGCCTGGTCATTCACGCCGCCGGTACGTGTCATTTGATCATTCCTTTGCTACACCTCCATTTTTCTCATTCTGTATGACTTTACAGAGCTGTCTGTGCGTCTTCCTCCCAGACGCTTTAGGCCATTTTTGGTCCCATCCAGATTTTTGTTCTGGCAGAAGTTTAAACTGATTCTTCAGCCCCTTTGCTCTTTGCTGGTATGAATTTTGTGACTCGTAATTTTTTTTTTTTGTTTTGCTGATTTTAGTTTCCTTTTTCATTTCATACTCAATTTCCCATCAAAGTCATTTTTGGTGCTGTGTTCCACAAGGCACTCTTGCCTGATCACACCTGGAGATGGGTCTGCTCCAACACTGTTTCTATGGCATGGCCAAACATACAGCCATACAGCCAGCATACAGTTCTGTCTCTCCATAATACTCTGAAATGCTCTTACTATGCACTTAGATGGAATTTCAACCTCAGGTTCACGCCACTGTCCCACAGAGCTGCATTACACCTGGAACGGCTGCACCGTATCACGCAGGAGTAGCCGTTCCAGTTGTTTTGGGACATCGAGATGAGTGTCTGTGCTGTTTTGGAGGTCATAACACGTTAGAGAGCATTATTGTTTTATTCAGGGAGGCCTGCAATGAGTAGCTGTGTCCAACTCCACCACACCGCACAGCCCTGCCCAGTGTTAAAGCAAGGAATTCTGGGAAGGTGTTAGTTAACCATGCAATAAACCATACCACAGAGACTCAGGAAAGAATGTGTGACTTCCTCTTACTTCTCATTGCCTAAAGCATTGCTATTCTTCACACTTTAGATTACATTTTTATGTAATTTTAGTTCGCCCATGTCAACCTAAACACAAACACAAAGTCAACATTGTGTACAGTTTATGAAACTTGTGCTGAAAATGTGATAGCCATATAACAAACCATAATCATCTTATTTTCATGGAAAGCTGTGAATAAAAGATACTGTCTGACAAAAGTCCCTCCTGTGCTCACTGTGATGGTTGCCATTTTGGCTCTGTCCGACATTTTGTTTCAGCTGACGGCGTGGCGTTGGGAGCGGCGGTTGCTTCGTCCCAGGTCTCTGTGCAGGTCATTGTGTTTTTCGCCGTCATCTTGCATAAGGTGAGACAACCCCTGTGGGTTCACGCAGCTGCCAAATTCACACAGGAAAATAATCATAATAAAAATGAGCTGCCATTGATAGCTCTGTCCCTGGGGTGCCAGGGTGTTGGGTGTGGACACTTGCCTGGCAGTGGACAAAGGAGATAAGGAGGGCACAAGAAGTGTTGTGAAATGGCCTCCTGTTCTATTCTAACCCCTTTAGATGAAAAGTAAAACCTGAAACAGAAACCCAAGAGCTATATGAATAAGTAAGTGTAACAAAAAGGTTTGCTCAGGTAGCAGGGTAGGACACACAGCTGAGCGGCTGAGACTCTCAGAGAAAGTAGGCTGTTACTTCCTACCTGGCCAGACGAAAGCAAGGAGATACACCTGGGGTGATCTCCGTTCAGCCTCAGGTGTGCATGTCTGAACGTGCGGCCTTCACAGTCCATTATCCTGATGGTGTGCCACGAAAGGACCGCGTTCAAGATGAGAAGAACACAACAAATTTAACCCCTAAACTAAACCCTTATGCCCCCTCCACCCTTCCCATCATGCCCTGTTCCCCACAGGCCCCTGCAGCATTCGGCCTGGTCTCCTTCTTGATGCATGCTGGTCTGGAGAAGCGGCAGATCCAGAAGCATCTCCTGGCCTTCTCCGTGGCAGCGCCCCTGCTGGCCATCAGCACGTACTGCATCCTGATCGCGGTGAGAGGCGGGGGACGGGGGGAATTTGCACAATGTTTGAAAGATGGAATATTTTAATGGAGTGTTTTAACCACATTCTCCATATTGTTTTTTAATGTTCCATCAAAATATCCCATTGATCTTGCTGTTTTTTTTCTGGAATTTGGTCTTAGTGTTATTATTTTAAAGTTTTCTCTCTCTGTACTCAATATTTTATTTACCCTAGAAGCGTGGCAGCAAGGTAGCAAACTTCAGGCGTTATTTTAAATCTGAGACTGTGAATAATAAATAAAGTGTTGACCTGTATAAATGTGGAGATTTAACGCTTTGTTGTCTACAGACCGGCGGCTCCTCCCAGCACAGGCTGAATGCTACCGGAATCGGGATGCTCTTCTCTGCCGGAACGTTCCTGTACGTGGCCACTGTGCATGTACTACCAGAGATCAGCAGCAGGGGGCAGCAGCAGCAGCTCCACCATCATGCAGGTGCAGCCACCTACCAGCAGGGGGGGCTGGGGATCCTGGAGAGCCTCACTCTGATCATCGGTACGGCGCTTCCAGTCCTGCTGGCTCTGCTGCTTCATGATGACTGAATATACAGACTGGCTGCTGCCAGCGAGACAGCGGCATGTCGGCCGGCGTGTCGGTGTAAGTCTCACTCTGCGCGGCGGCAAGATCCCATCAGACCCACTCAAAGGAAGGACTGTTAGCTCAGAGATGTGCAGACAGGAGTCCAGCACATCTCATTGGTGCAGGGGGCACATTTACTAAGTGTGCGTAACTTTGAAAGGTGTTCCCTCCTCGTTGCCCTTTTCAGTTTCAGAGGGGATTTTATTTTTGGCTGGCTGAGCTGCTGGCCAGGTAAACGCTGAGAAATTTAGCCACAGACAAACTCAACAAAAAGCACAAAAGCCGTATCTGATTCTGGCATCAGATAATGTTTCGTTTCTTTGTGCTTTGAATACCTTAGAATGGTTTGTATGAACAGGAAATATTTTTTGAGGTAGTAACTTTATCCCAACTGTTGCCATTCCTAAATACAAATACCCAGAATCCCCGGGGATCTGTAACTCTGGCAGAGGTGTTTACCACAGCTATTTTCTGGTTATGTGACCTGCTGCAGTAACTGCAAAAATGTCACTAAAATTCATAGTGAAAAGATTGCTAAAACACTGACAGAAGGGTCATTGTATTTCGACTGCATTTGGTTTAGCCTCGCAGTCATAGTAAGTACATAGTGCTGTTCTGAATGCAGTATACTCCAGTATATTATACTGCACGGTTTCCATCTGTGCTTCTTATCATCTGTTACTTCTTCCCATTGTTTTTTAAAGGGTAAGATTCTTCCTTCAATCACAACATAAAGTGAATTCTGTTGTCACAGCATATTTTTTTGGCAAGTGTTTACCTAAAGAGTTTATCTGCTTGAATCCCACACCTTTCCTAATAGTTAATATGAGCTGCAGGTACAAGTGAATACAGGTGCATACAGGTGTGCACTTGTGTAGTGTAGGAGTACTCACTGTGTATTTGACAAATGGTTTTGCACTTTTACCCAACAATGACACAACATTTATAGCATATCCCACTTAGTTGATGACATATTTTTTATTGGCTCGGAGACGGAGTTCAAATGAGCGTACTGAAACAGTTATGGTGACAGTAAACCATTTAAGACCGATAATCTCAGATATGAGGCTTTATTTATGGAATGGAATATGACACGGAGTCAGGAAGCACCTTTGTAGTTACATATTAAATCAGTTTCATCTCTGGCTTCTCAATTTCTTCCACCATATACTTAGAAACTTGCAAATCATCAGTGTATAAAAATGAAATCTGGCTACATTTAATAAAATTTTTCATAAAGGTGGATCAACTGAAAATTGGTTAGCTTCTTCTGTACATTTCGGAAGACCGAACAAAAGTCATATTTTAATACATTTGTAAGAGCTAAAAGTGAATGAATCTCTTTGTCTTCCCTGATCAATCAAATACGCTGAACCACAGTGTAGGACTGCGCTCCTTAAGGGTAGGACTGCGCTCCTGAAGGGTAGGACTGCGCTCCTGAAGGGTAGGACTGCGCTCCTGAGGGGTAGGACTGCGCTCCTGAGGGGTAGGAGTTCGGAAGCGAAGTTCACATCTGAATTCATTTCCCAAGTTGCTTTGAAGTGTCTACTGAATGATTAAACTGTAGACATAGGTTGTGTAAAAGGTAGGAAAAGGAGATTTGGCTTATCACAATATGACATGCCTGTAAACCCATGCTAGCAAAGTGGGAACACAGGAAATGGGACATGGCTGCGGTGTGAATGTGTTTAGTTGTTTTATTGAGTACATGGACATTCAGAAGCAGAACAGTGGACATTCTCCAGCTCCAGAGCTCCATCCTGTATTCCTCATACCAAGAGAACTTCAAAATAACATTGACACAGTTATTAAAAAAAAAAAAATGCTGACAAAAGTGGTTAAAAGTGACACTAAAAAAAAACAGTCATTCAAACATTAGGTGGCTGTTGGTGACAGCACTCTCTATCATAAATCATTAGTGTTTTAATCCCGTGTGAATCTATGACACTCAGACTACTGTTTAAGTCCTACAGTAAACAGAAGTTCCACTGACATGGCTGAGAGGGAACAGCGCCTGTGTAAGGTACAGTACTTCTAATGTATGATCTCTGTCACATAACTATAACTATGACCAGATTAACCTGGCAGGTGTGGACTGGGTCACCTGGTGCAGTTTCACAGGTTTAATGTTATGCAGTCATTAGAGATGTGTGACTGAATGAACAGCTGAAGCCCAATGAGAGATTCACTCCTGTAGAGCTGAGACTGAATGGATGTCAGTGCAGCTGTCCTGTGCTCGTCCCGGAGCGCCGGAGACATCCCTGGCCTTTGTTGCACCAAAACTCTTGATTACAGTTTGAGTTAAGTGGCGGAGCTCTGGATATGCAGAGGATGAGTGACTGAACTCCTCCTGCGGCTCCAGCACAGGGTCACCTGCATTCAATACGCCCAATAATCAATAAAATACTGTGAGGGGTTCAGATTAGGCAAAAATGAGCCATGTCCAGCGCTGCCTACCCCTCGTCTAAAGTCATGATCCAACAGCTACATTCAGTTCGTTTTTTTTTTATTGTGAAAGACAAATATGAACTCACTTCTACACTTTTTATTTCTGTAAAACAAAAACGAAGTGTAACTCTAAAATTACAAATTAAGATTAAGCAAAGCCTGTGATATTCTATCTGACGGTGATGTTACTGTACTGGCCCTATTAGTCTCGCCTACCCCCCGATTTATTCTGAGGAGCAGCTGTAAAAATGTTTGTTTACAGACTACAATTTTAGGATTGTGTTTGTCCAATTACAATATATTACTGAAGTGCTTATTGTTGTGGTAAGGCCCTTTAACTGGCTGAAGCATCCCTAAAACCAATAATATTCCTCAGTGTAAAACTTAGAATAAGCAGTTCTTCTGCTTATTTTAATACGTCATTATGCTTTTCTACTTTGTGATTTTTCTCTTACAATTTTACTAACAATTTTTTATAGATGAGTGAAGGGACAGAAAATACATGGCATTGTGGATTGTCAAATCTTCCTATAAAACAAGAACCTCCTGTAAAACCGACAACAATTACAGTCTGTAACCATGGTGATGATTTCCCTTAACTGTTCATCAGAAACACAAAACTTGTGACATCACAATGACATGAGTTCATGGCACAGGTATAGTCAGAGGTCTGACCTGATTGGCCAGCATTGGCCGGAGGATGTGGTTCCAACGAATCATTTACATGCATCTCAGTCTGAATGACAGTGACATGAACCTGAGCCAGCGACTTGCATTAGCAGCATACATCATACATCTGATTTGAATGTTTGCATTCGAGTGCTTCCGATCATCTAGCTGCTGGTTATTATTCACACCATGAGCCTGGTTATCGTTCACGAAGATATATATGCATATAATATTTGTTTTAAAACAAAACAAAAGCCTGTAAAAATCCACATTTTAGTGGATGTAATGCAACTCTAAGATAATCCAACCCATGATAAATGACGCTAATGACAGAACTCCCTGTGTTTTCTCTGGATCTCCATATTGCCTTACAGAGTAAAAGGGAACCCATGCATACAACAGTATAAACAACACATGGCCAAAGTTTAACCCCTACTGTTCTTGCACATTTGGCATATAGAATTTTTGTTTGAATGTCATATGAAACAGGCCGTGGCAGATGAGAGATACTAGTGTCACCAGCATTCATAAGTATGTCATATTCCATTTTTCCCTTTTCCTATGGGCCAGCTGAAGTCACCAGCATTAACTAGTTTCAAAGGGTCAGTTTTGATTTTCATCAAAATAATGCTAAATAGCCATGGCAATTCAGCGGCAATGAGATTTGTGTTAAAGTAAAAATTTTGAATTCAACATTTCTGTGGAAGCAAAGTCACCGACACTATATATTTATACATACACAGAGAATCACAACTATGTTTTTACAGTAACCTTACATACAGGAGTACATTAGACTTAAAAAAAAATAAGCGATGTCAATGTCCTTGCATTTTTTTTTGTGACTGCCATCGCACTTCATGCTGCTTTCCACACAGACAGTGACAGCATGTAACAAGCTGATTTTAGCTACCCAGTCAGGTAAGCAGGTAAAATGTTCAGTCACATTCTCAGCATGCAGCTAAACAGCGCCTGTAGCCTTCCTTCATAGCTGATATCTGTACACAGTCACAACGTTGTCTGGCTAGCTAGCTGGCTACATAGCAATCTGACTAGCTATCCTGAGCTACCCCAGTGTTGTCGAAGCTGCAAATTTAGACAGAGTACAAACTATGGGGAATAATGTATGCGGTTTCCTTGCTTATTGGTAAGTTTGACATGATTGACGTTGATGGATACGGCCTTGGGCTCGGTGTCTCTAGGCTCCATAGACCTCTGTAGAGGTGTTTTCAGTAAGGCTCCCGGATTAAAGCCCTGTACTGGGTTGTGGCATAGTTTAAGGGTTCAGTGCGACAGGGAACGGATTCATCCCAGCCAACAACTTCAATCCCTAGAACATTCTGGGAACATTCCCAAACCAGAAATTTACCCAGTTTCCTGGATGCTATCCTTTGAAAGAGCAACTGCCTGGGACATTTTTTGGCTGTGACTTATAGCAATGATTTTTTTTTTCTTTTGGACAAACAGAACATTTTAACACTGTTCTAAGACTGTCCCAAAACTGTAAGGCTAAGGGAGTGAAGTCTAACTAGAGTCTTCCCAAATGTTCTAGAGATGTGTTTTTGGTAGCTAGGATGGAGGTGAGGGCCAGACCGAAGAGTCTGTTAAAGTATGGGTACACAGGTGACTTGCATAGAGCGATCAGTTTACTCTGTAAACAAAGGAATGCCTGGCTGGTAATATGAGCTTCATGTGGAATTACCGAAGGTCGTGATTGAGCAGACTTGTCTTGGGCAGGCTGTAAGACATTTATGGCATCATTTATCAGCGATGGGTGTTGAGACTGGAGAAGGAAACTTGTAGAAGAATCTGTAAATTTGGTGCACAGAGAAACGTAAGGCCTTAGAATACTCAACGTGTTCCTAGGTTTCAGCAGGCAGGCAGGCAGGTGTCTTTGGGACAGACTGAGGTCAGAGGTCAGAGGTTGGAGTATGGGACCGATGGGGATAATATACTGAATGGGGGTGGGGGGAGGGGGGCAGGCACTTGTGGAACATCTCGGCCCTTCTGTTCTTCTGTGGGGGGGGGGGGGGGCATCTTTAACCACACATGGTGATAAACAGCCACTGTAAAAGAGTGAAGAGAGAACAGAGACTTAAGAAACCAGGCAGGGACATGGGAAGGACCAGGAACAGCACACTCAGCATTAGAGTAACCCCTCTGTACAGTTCACTCACTTTCAGGAATTTAGAAAACAGGTATTCAATTTCTAAAGCCAGATTTGTAAGCAAGAATTTCAGATTAAACACTCATGGTCAAGGGTACAAAGGCTGTGGCACAACTTGGGTTTGAACCCACAACCTCTAAGCCAGTAGCCTTATCCCAAGATCCTTACACCAGAATGCCCAAACCAAACCTCTACAAAAAGAAAAAAAGGCTAGAGCAGTTAAAGGGGATGCAGTCACCTCTGTGATGTTCATCTCTGCTACACCCGTCCCATCTCTGTCCAGCTGCTGGAAAGATCCTACAAGAGAAACAAGATAACGGCAAACCGATTAATCACAGGATGTGCTTCTACGGCTCCACGAGACATGGTGACACTCTCTGTTTTTATATTATCTTCACCAATCAAAACTACTCATCACAAAGACTTTGAAACAGAAGTGGAGCACGCACTGAACATGGCCTCCAGTTTGACCAGGCAGCTGATGAAGTTGTCGAAGTCGATGATCTCATCTTCGGCGTATCTTGCCACCAGCATCTGGTTCAGTCTGTTGTTGAGCTTGAAGCCTGGAGCACCAGAACACACACACACACACACACACACACACACACATTCTGTTAGGGTAGTGGATTCAGGATGAGGAACACTTGGTCTCGTGTATAAAAATGACATAATTTTGTCATCTACCTTCACTCTAGAGAACATCCAGCACTGCAACAAGCCTGGACACTCCTGCAGTCTCTGCCTCTACTATATCACCTGGCAAGTTGTTCCAAATATTTTCAACTCTTTTCTTTATAAAATAAAACTTCCTGGTATCAGTTTGGGTATCATTTCTATCCTGATATCAGTTTGGGTATAATTTTCCATTCTGTAAGTAACTGACCCAGTGTGGGTCCTGACTGTACCTATAGGAGGAGGTAAGGTGTCGGATACGCTACCTGCAGCCTCCACAGCCAGACGCATCTCATACGAGCTCATGGCTCCTGATTTGTCCAGGTCGAACTGTCTGAAGACCCCCTGCGAAACAGGAGTCACAAGATCAGGGGTTATTTTTCTTACATGTGTTTTCTTTCAGCACTCCACTGAGTTACACTGAAGGACTACACCGCGGAGTGTGACATCCTTCAGAGGTATACGACCTCCGGCCTCAGAGTGAAGAGGCACTGCGATGTATTTGTTCCACCCTCCATGTTTGTCGCACCAGTTGATTTCATTAGCCAGCCCTCCTAGCTTGATGAAGAGCTGCGCTAATTAGAACCAGCTGCAGGGCTGAAACTAACATGGCAGAACTTTTACTTTTTGAAAGCAGTGGTTTTACACCCCTGCGAAACACACATCACAAACCCTCACAGGACAGAAACATGACATTATATTTATATTATATTAAAGGGGATAAATATGGCGGTCACTCACAAGCCACTTCCTGATCTTATTCCACAGGATCTGAAACTCCACCAGGCCGAGGCGGGCGCTGCCGTCTTTCTGTGCGTTCGGTAGTTAGGGACTGATACAATGTGTTACAGTTTTGTCCTTTGTGTCTTGTGTGTGTGTTCTTCGCTTCCAATTCTTCTCAGACCCTTATAAACCCAATCAGTTATCAGCTGCTATCAGTAATGATGGCGATAACGCATGTGTGCACGTGTGTGTGCGTGCATGTGTGTATACGTTGTGTGAACATGGTAAATGAACATGGTGTACCACAGTGATTTATGACAGGTTTGCAGAGGCGTAAAGGATACGTCCATTAGGTTCACCATGGTCCTGCAGGAGTCCATGCTGAAACCGTCTGTTTTCAAGTCCTTGTCTGAAACCACATGCACACACATAGCTCACTTTCCAGCGGAGTTCAGCTGCTGGATATAAACTGACTAAGCTGAGCTCCAGCAGCCCTGCTAATGGCGCAGCAGTGAGTGGAGTGTGGGAGGTGCGTGCTCTACAGGATCCGGCTATGGACTCTGCTCCTGATCTGGGGACAGCATCACTGCCACACATCCCATTCTTTTAAAAGAGGGGCTTCATCAGTAAAACTGCTGCTACACAAACATGTTCTTTTGACCTTTATTTAAACCAGGCAGGTCAGGTTCACTGAGAATCTGATTCTTTTGCATTGACAGTCTGGGGAGTCAGAGTGCATTGGAATTACTGGGGTTTTGTCGCTGGTCACAGCTGGAATGTTTAGGCAGCCGTATGTAGTGAGCCAGTTTTAGTGAGAGTTAGACCAGGGGTTAGTACCCCTATGCCTCAATGACCGCAGTAATGCAGAGAGGAGACTTCGGTTTAAATTCCCCCTAAAAGATGGCACCTCCTGCTGCAGTGTCCCCATCACTGCTCATCAGAGATATGAGATGTCTGAGGCAAGCTGGCTGCACTCACGCTTGGACACCACTCTGTTCAGGATGGTCCGGAGCTCGTGGACAGAAATCTCCATGTCCTGAAACACAACAGACCCCAGTCAGAACACTGGAGATCTGTGGCCAAACTCTAAATCTGATTTCAAACACAGGAACTGTTTCTCACCACTAGAGGGTCACTATTCACCAAGGTTTCATCCTGCTGACTTACGGGATTCAGTTTTAGACGTGAATCTCTCACCTCTTACCTTAACTTACGCATACTCCAGCATAAAAGGGCAGGACAGGCGCAATGGTCAAAGCAACAGGGCAGAAATCCTTTGAAATATTTACTGTCTAAAAGGTATACATTTAACTCTTTGATAACTGATCATTTTTTCATTCAGCCATTTTCCCCTGATAACAGTGTGATATAGTTTTGTCCATTTTCCAGGACTGTTGTGTGACTCTGCCGGATGTGAATATTTTACACCAGGAGGGTGAGGGGACCCCGACTCACCTCCCCTGCCAGCTGCGCAAACATGGACTTGAAGGAGTCGTCTATGTCGTCCTCTGTGATCTCCTCCTGCGAGAGACAGCGCCAGTCACAGTCACGGTACAGTGCACTCTCATCTCTCACAGAGTCTCACACACAGAGCGCCAGTCACAGTTACTGTACTGCTTAATCATTTTTAAAATTGACTGTCACACATTATTTTTCACAAAAATACCTCCATAATTCCCCCCCCAACAGCCCAAACTCTCCCCAACCCCCCTGCACTTTTAAGACCTCTCCCCCCATTTAATCCTGCTTAATCCTGACCTCCATGGGGGAAAGAATAAAACAAATTACAAGCTCAAAATCACATTAAGCTGAAACCTGAGAGACAAAAACATGCAAAGTCAATTCAAATTCAATTCAGTTCAAACCCAGATTTTCCCAACAGGTGAGATTTGGTCTGCAGCCAAGACACACCACATCGATATCAGACAATAAAAACACCAGATCACATCAGAAATATATTACAGCAGCGCAGATGTGCACAGCTGTGTTCCAGTGCTGCAGGTTCTGATCAGCTAGCCCCGCCTCCTCCCCGCTACCTGAATCCCCCACACTCACCTCGTCCTCCAGGTCTGCCGAGATATCATCATCCAGCTCTCTGTAAAGAAGAACAGATCCAGCTGTGCACACTTTTCCTTTTTTTTGTCAGCCATGAGCACTTCACTTTAAATCTCATTTTCATACATGCAAACATTGTGTGTGTGAGATTAGATCGGATACCCCTGGCCACAGAAAGCAGTCAGTCATATTCAGGCTGCCATTTTTAGCAGCTCCGTCATACAAAAACATCTGTGTCTAGATTCAGTTAAATAAAATGAAAGTTTAGTAACTTAGCAGGTCCAATGCAATCAAAGCAGACTTCTTATTATAATATTGTTTCCATTCAGTATGTTAAATTTTACCGGAGGCTTTAAACTGAGACCTTTGTAATGTGTTCTTCTCATTCAAAAACAGCACAGCATATACTCTTTAATAGACTGAAGTCTGTTTTGACTGATTTGCATAGGCCATCACAGAGACAAAGTGTTTGTGAAGCCCTTGTGCGTCCACACACAGAAAAACACACGAGACCGTGGAGGGCTAGCAGAGTCCCGTACTCACTGGGTCTCGCTCTGCTTCTCAGTGAAGACGCGCAGCACGAAGTCGGCCTCCTTGCTGGGCTCGAAGGTGGAGGGCACGATCAGGTACTCCCCGGGGGGCAGCCGCAAGCGCGCGCTCACCTCCCGCAGGTTGATGAAGGTCTCGGAACGCGCGCACGACGAGTGCGTCAGGAAGAAATCCTTCTTCAGGTGCACGTTCTGGCAACCCTTATACTGTAGAGAGGGAGGAGCCTTAGTGTTTGAGGGGGAGGAGCCTGAAGAGAGGCGGAGCCAGACTTTGTGAGGGGGAGGGGCTTGAAGCTAGGCATAGCCTGAGTGTGTGAGGGGGTGTGGCCTGCAGGGAGGCAGGGCTTGAGTTTGAGGGGGTGTGGCCTGCAGGGAGGCAGGGCTTGAGTTTGAGGGGGTGTGGCCTGCAGGGAGGCAGGGCCTAAGCATACTGGAGAGTGAGTTTGTCTCGTTCTGTACATCCTGTTTCATGCTTCTCTGAAAGTGCATTTAACAATGCTTTAATGGTGAGTGCTGTGTTTGTTCAACGCTTCCTTAAAATGATGTGTGTTAAGCAAGATGACGAGCTCTGCAGTAAATGTGAAATCTCGAAGATGCCTGTGGAATGGTTCCTACCTCATCTGGAATCTGCGTAAACAGAAAACAAGAAAAGACAAAATTCATTTTCAGGCATCAGCAGACAGGAAATATGTACATTTCATACACAGCCAACCTGAAAGTGTGTGTGTGTGTGTGTGAGTGTGTGTTTGTGTAGAGTGTGTATGAGTATGAGTGTGTGTTTGTGTAGAGTGT
Organism: Albula glossodonta; assembly: GCA_019788955.1. Classification (NCBI taxonomy): domain Eukaryota; kingdom Metazoa; phylum Chordata; class Actinopteri; order Albuliformes; family Albulidae; genus Albula; species Albula glossodonta. The sequence continues at coordinate 947,322 of JAFBMS010000135.1, read as the reverse complement.
GGGAGTGAGTGTGCATGTCACACACCTCGTACACAGCAAAGCCGATGGTGTGCATGTCCTGTCCGTGGCGTCGGTATCTCCGTCGGTCCTTCTGCATCAGAGCCACCAGGAAGCTGCAGGCCACCTCGTCATCCTCAGGGTCATCATCCTCCTCCAGCAGAGTGATCTTATACTGCGGGTTTATCCAGAACGTGTCTGAGAGAGACACACACACACACACACACACACAGCGTTATCTTATACTGCGGGTTTATCCAGAACGTGTCTCAGAAAGACACACACACACACACACACACACACACACACACACACACACACACACAGCGTTATCTTATACTAAGGGTTTATCCAGAACGTGTCTGAGAGAGACACACACACACACAGCGTTATCTTATACTGCGGGTTTATCCAGAACGTGTCTGAGACAGACACACACACACAGCGTTATCTTATACTGTGGGTTTATCCAGAACGTGTCTGAGAGAGAGACACACACACACACACAGCGTTATCTTTTAATGCAGGTTCATCTAGAACATGTCTGAGACACACTCACACACACACACACACACACACAGCGTTATCTTTTAATGCAGGTTCATCTAGAACATGTCTGAGACACACACACTCATACAGTGTTATCTTATGCTGCGGGTTTATCCAGAACGTATCTGAGAGAGTAACACTGAGCCTGTAGTATGCTGTACTCACTGGTAAGTATAGCGGTAACATTGGGCCTGTAGTATGCTGTACTCACTGGTGAGTATCGCGGTAACATTGGGCCTGTAGTATCCTGTACTCACTGGTGAGTATAGCGGTAACATTGGGCCTGTAGTATACTGTACTCACTGGTAAGTATAGTGGTAACATTGGGCCTGTAGTATGCTGTACTCACTGGTGAGTATAGCGGTAACATTGGGCATGTGGTATGCTGTACTCACTGGTAAGTATGGCGGTAACATTGGGCCTGTAGTATACTGTACTCACTGGTAAGTATAGTGGTAACATTGGGCCTGTAGTATACTGTACTCACTGGTAAGTATAGCGGTAACATTGGGCCTGTAGTATGCTGTACTCACTGGTGAGTATAGCCATAACACTGGGCCTGTAGTATAGTGTACTCACTGGTAAGTATAGCGGTAACATTGGGCCTGTAGTATGCTGTACTCACTGGTGAGTATAGCCATAACACTGGGCCTGTAGTATAGTGTACTCACTGGTAAGTATAGCGGTAACATTGGGCCTGTAGTATGCTGTACTCACTAGTGAGTATAGCGGTAACATTGGGCCTGTAGTATGCTGTACTCACTGGTGAGTATCGCGGTAACATTGGGCCTGTAGTATCCTGTACTCACTGGTGAGTATAGCGGTAACATTGGGCCTGTAGTATACTGTACTCACTGGTAAGTATAGTGGTAACATTGGGCCTGTAGTATGCTGTACTCACTGGTGAGTATAGCGGTAACATTGGGCCTGTGGTATGCTGTACTCACTGGTAAGTATGGCGGTAACATTGGGCCTGTAGTATACTGTACTCACTGGTAAGTATAGTGGTAACATTGGGCCTGTATTATACTGTACTCACTGGTAAGTATAGCGGTAACATTGGGCCTGTAGTATGCTGTACTCACTGGTGAGTATAGCCATAACACTGGGCCTGTAGTATAGTGTACTCACTGGTAAGTATAGCGGTAACATTGGGCCTGTAGTATGCTGTACTCACTGGTGAGTATAGCGGTAACATTGGGCCTGTAGTATACTGTACTCACTGGTAAGTATAGCGGTAACATTGGGCCTGTAGTATGCTGTACTCACTAGTGAGTATAGCGGTAACATTGGGCCTGTAGTATGCTGTACTCACTAGTGAGTATAGCGGTAACATTGGGCCTGTAGTATACTGTACTCACTGGTAAGTATAGCGGTAACATTGGGCCTGTAGTATACTGTACTCACTGGTGAGTATAGCGGTAACATTGGGCCTGTAGTATGCTGTACTCACTGGTAAGTATAGCGGTAACACTGGGCCTGTAGTATGCTGTACTCACTGGGGTGGTTCCTGCAGCCCCCGGCCGTGCTCCCTCTCCTCCACATTCCGTGGAATTTGATGGTGTTCCAGAAGCTCAGGTCATCGCCACTGAGCGCATCAGGGGTCAGGTTACAGATCTCCAGCCGGGAGAACTGCCGCAGAAACTCCTGGAAGGACATCCTACAGGCAGGTGAGAAAGAGGGGCTTCATTACCCTGGCACTCTCCACAGGGGGTAATGTAGGGGCATTGTAGGGTAATGTAGGGTAATGTAGGGTCAGTACGGGGCAGTGATGTCAGCACGGGGCAGTGATGTCAGAATGGGGCAGTGATGTCAGTACGGGGCAGTGATGTCAGAATGGGGCAGTGATGTCAGTACAGGGCAGTGATGTCAGAATGGGGCAGTGATGTCAGTACGGGGCAGTGATGTCAGCACGGGGCAGTGATGTCAGAATGGGGCAGTGATGTCAGTACAGGGCAGTGATGTCAGTATAGGGCAGTGATGTCAGTACGGGGCAGTGATGTCAGTATAGGGCAGTGATGTCAGTACGGGGCAGTGATGTCAGTATAGGGCAGTGATGTCAGAATGGGGCAGTGATGTCAGTACGGGGCAGTGATGTCAGAATGGGGCAGTGATGTCAGTACGGGGCAGTGAGCCTGTGAGCCCTCTCTCCCCTTTATGCAGAGTTATGAAAACATCTGACCACAGACTGACCAAAACTCTCCGTCCTCCATTTGTAAGTGCAGGTCCTCCCTCTCATCAGGGTCGATTTCGTCCCACTCAGGGGCACTGCGAAAACACAGAGCAGGCACCAACATCAGAGAGAATACACCACCATATCACAATCAAAGCAATCTGCATTAAAATGTCCACTTAGCTGTTAGCTGGTATCTGGTGAGTATTCAGGATATTAGTGATAGCTGGGTATGTGTTAAAGTGTGTAGAATCTGTGCTGAGAGTTGAATATATGGTTAATTGTTCAGAATCTGTGCTGAAAATTGAGTATCTGGTTCATTGTTCAGAATCTATGCTGAGAGTTGGGTATCTGATTCTGTTCAGTGTGTATGATCTGTGCTGAGAGTTGAATATCTGGCTCTGTGTGTATGGTCTGTGCTGAGAGTTGAATATCTGGCTCAGTGTATGTGGTCTGTGCTGAGGCTCACTTGTCGCTCCAGGCCCCGGTCCACTCCACCTGCCCCCAGGGGTTCCTGACCCGTATCAGTCTCTCCATCTGGCCCCGGAAATCCACCTGTTACAGTGATGGAGGTAATTACACACATACGCACACACGCACACACACACACATTTAAATATACATGTAAATCTTTCTGTGTCACTCCCAGTAATAAACAGACACAATACACCTCACCTGATCCTAACTCACCTGCTTCAGCCCCGTCACAGAGTACGCGTGGCCCTTCACCAGCTTCTTGAAAGTCACAGCCTCCATGTCAAAAGCACTGGTGATCTGCAGGAATGAAACAGAAGGAAGCAGCGCTGCCATTTTATACCTCCATGTTCCACTATGGATTATCTACTCCACACACAGCTCTGCCACATTAACAAAAGAGTAGGTGGAAATTAGTTAAAGGTAATCTTTCTATCCATGTCAGGAAGTATTTTTACACACAGAGAGCTACCTTAAACAATAAGCTCACTTTACCTCATCCTGCTGTAATGTTAATACACTGATTGGTTGATTGCAGTGTGACTGAGACATCTAACTGGTTAAATACAGGGTCACCTGGGTACTGATTGGCTGACCGCAATGTTGCTGGGCAGAGTGTTTGGCTGACTGCAGTGTAGCTAGACACTGATTGGCTGAATGGAGTATTAATGGAAACAGAGACATGCTGAGTGCGGTGAAAAGTAGGTACAGCGATTGGCTGACTTTAGTGTTTCTGGGAGCGCTGACTTGCTGACTGCAGTTCAATCGAGCACACTGATTGGCTGACTTCAGTGTTGCCGGGCAGAGTTTTCAGACTCACGTCGATGGAGCAGCCCAGCAGGGAGCCTCGCTCCAGGGCCTTGCCGATGATCCTGTACAGGTCCCTCGGGGGCTTCCGCAGCTCATACATCTCCGACACGCCCCCCGTGAAGTCCTCAAACCCCTCCGTGGTGCTGCCGCCTGACAGGGCCTCGTAGGAGCCGTTCAGCCTGCGACCACAGAGCGACACACAGAGCACACTCATCTCTCCAGATACAGCCCAGACAGCGGAGACTCCACCCCTGATACAGTCAGGGACGAGAGCAGCGTAGCACTGCGCTATAATGCTCAGGGAGCTCGCCTGAGAGTGCAGGTTCCACTAAACACTTGGTGCACAGTCCTTATGCCCTTGCTGTGTGAATCAGTTGTGCGTGAAAAAAAAGTAAATGTTCAGTGCGTATGTAGCACTGCCTAAGAAGCTGCTGTATGTCTCATTATGAAGGTAACCATGGTAATCTGTGGATCCGCAGTCTTATTGGATGATGTAGATCTGACTCAGTGGTTCTGACCCTGGGCCTGCTGGGCCACAGGTTACGGCTGCTTTTTGGCTTTTTTCACCTTAAATCAGTAACCCAGTTCAGGGCACTGAATGAGGGGAGTGACCTGTGTAACTCACTGTGCTAAATGACCTGCCAGGTGTTGAGTACCAGCTGACCTCAGCGCATCCTGCATATGTACAGGCTGAGGGTCAGAGACGCAGCGGAGGCATTAGCTCAGGACAGGAGGACTCACTTGGCGTAGGCCTTTTCGATCAGGGCACTCCAGAACTCGTTCCCCTCTGCGGAGTGGACGAACATCAGCTCTCCGTCCTTCACCGGGAGGCGGTCATCGATCACCACGTCCACCCATTCGCCGAACTGCCAGAACTATGACACAGAATCATGAATCAGAGGGGCGTGCTACGCTAGGGCAGCTACGAACAGGCTGCGGCGACAAACATGGACATTCCAAATCCGAGACACCTGTTCACCTGGAAGTGGAAGATTCCAGCGTAGTCCTCCTGGAAGGTCTGGCCGTGGGGAACCACCCTGTGGAGCAGCTTCTCGTTCAGGGTGAGGGATGCAATAGCAGCCAGGAGCCAGCAGTCACCTGCACAGAGAAATGCAGCGGCCAACAATAGGTTAAATTCTGACCTTTTCTCTGCATGGTCTGGACTGCTGTTCTGTACGTCCTACCAAGTGCTTGTTTCCCACAGACTGTGTTGGAGCAGGAGGCTGTGCATGTGACTCCTCTGAATCAGGACCAAGCAGCCCTCGCTTTGTGCCTCACTGCAGATGCCAACAATCTGCACTGCAGAGTTGAATTCTGTTACAAAAGCAGCTTTTTGGGCAACCAGAAGACCAGGCCAAATGTGGACTGCTTCTGCTCCACAATCCACATTCCATCAGTATATTTTATCTCATTGATGCTTCCACTGTCCTCACATTAAAGCAATTCACACCGTTTTCTCAACAGGAAGCCCACAAGTCACCTCATTTTGCACTTCACTTGCATGAAACCTGTGCAACCATGCACCAGGAAGGATGTGTGAAATGACGTGATATCAGCTGTTATTTAAAGAATGTTGTTGTCAGTAGCAACAGGGTCATAAAAATAAAAACAGACTCCTTAGAGGATATGAATCAGGGAGTGATCTCCACTGGCCAATCACAGACAGGAAGTCCTCCGAATGCACATAGTGATGTTGTACTCAGTTCAAACAGCAGGGGGAGACAACGCAGCAGGAAAGTTAAACAAAAGTTATCTGTCCTACAACAGCACAGAGAAGCTTCTGTGCAGGAGTTGGCCTGAATCCCATCCTCTGTTAACTCTCAGTAATCAGATTTTCCCAAAGAAGACTGGAAGGATTTTCCACACACTGATAACTCCAAAGGCACAGAACTGTTTGCAGAGCAGGAGCTAACATTATTTGGTCCTGTTTTGATAACATGACACAACACAATGTTTTATGGGAAAAGAAATAGACACACAACTCTCCATGGGCCAAAGAATAAATTAAATAGAAAAACAAATGTAACATCAGCCAGCCAACACACACCCTATGCAAACATCAAAGCATGCTTATGAGGAGTTTGCACACACTGGTGAGTCACTAGTGTATTCCAGCTATGTGCTTCACCACGCCCCGGGCCCAGTGGAGGTAACATGAGTCACAGTCATTCCTCTGACTCATTCATCCTTCAGCTATGGAGGAAAGAGAATCCTACAGGAACCTCCTACACTAAAGAAGGCATGTCAGGATCCAGTCATGCAGTCTAGGAGGGCTGCAGTGTCTGCAGGTTTAACTCCAGTCCTGGAGGGCCACAGTGTCTGCAGGTTTAACTCCAGTCCTGGAGGGCCGCAGTGTCTGCAGGTTTAACTCCAGTCCTGGAGAGCCGCAGTGTCTGCTGGTTTAACTCCAGTCCTGGAGGGCCGCAGTGTCTGCAGGTTTAACTCCAGTCCTGTAGGGGGCAGTGTCTGCAGGTTTAACTCCAGTCCTGGAGGGCCACAGTGTCTGCAGGTTTAACTCCAGTCCTGGAGGGCCGCAGTGTCTGCAGGTTTAACTCCAGTCCTGTAGGGGGCAGTGTCTGCAGGTTTAACTCCAGTCCTGTAGGGGGCAGTGTCTGCAGGTTTAACTCCAGTCCTGTAGGGGGCAGTGTCTGCAGGTTTAACTCCAGTCCTGGAGAGCCACAGTGTCTGCAGGTTTAACTCCAGTCCTGTAGGGGGCAGTGTCTGCAGGTTTAACTCCAGTCCTGTAGGGGGCAGTGTCTGCAGGTTTAACTCCAGTCCTGGACTGTAAAATCCTCCAGAGCATGAATTTAACGGCCCTTATCTAAATGATCCCTACACTTTACCCTTGTATTTTAATAAGTTAATGTTTTATTATTACTTTTTAATATCGCTTTTGCTATGTTTGTTTGACTGTATTTCTGTTTCAGTTTTGTATTGTAATATTTTACAGGGTGCTTTAAACACGTTATAAAAGCACCACATAAATAAATAAACCATTACATGAGCTACTTACATGGCATGTAATTTAGCCAAAGATCAAAGGAAAGTAAAGACAATATTTGTATATTTGACACAACATATCCCTGAATCTACAACTCTGACTAAGGCTGTTGGTTTTGCACAGACTTTTTTGACTTTGGATTCCAGCTTCAAGCCAGGATTACTCCTCCTCAGCTGTCTCATTAGCAATGGATATTGGAGTTTCGCAATACCACAAACAAAACAGTCAACACACAGACCAAAATCCATTAGGGGTGAGACCGAGGTGTGGTTTTAACTGCTCTTTCACAACTTTCCATACAAGTTCACACACATAGAAAGCCTCTTACAGACAACTGAACACATGATCTCTGAGGCGGCTGAGATAAAAATGGGGAGAGAGATGGGCTTGCAACTTAGAGGTTGCGGGTTTGATTCCCAGTCTCCATCAGTTAGTTAGTGCTGTGACACAGCAGGTAATGAGGACAGGAAGACCATGGCTGTTGTTAGGGCCCTTGGATGAGTTTTGGTTCGACTGCTATGTCCGAAGCTTACCTTCAAACCTCAGATGTAAACCACAAGAGCACAGAAGTGCATTAGAACAGGACCGACTGGTCCCTATCACACAGGGTAGGAGTAGCTGTTCCTGCTCTAATGCAGTTCTGTGGTACTGCGGTTTAACCCTGAGGTTTAAGCTGCAGATGTGAATGTCTCAGTTCACCCAGTGAGCTTACACAGAGGGGTAAGAACTAGTGCCGACAGAGCAAGGGTTTCATGAACTCCAGTGAGCAACAAGCAGCTGTCAACCAGCTTGTGTTAACCAATCAAAATCATTTGCTCCCCCAGCAAAACACAATGATTGGTTTACACCAGTAAGGACATCATACAACTACTGCCATTTTGAGTATCACAAGGCCTCGTTCTCCCATTAGTCTTGACACTCAGGGTGAGTCCAAACACTCAAGAAATGAATTCTCCTTTCCTCCATTACCACCTCATCTCCTCCGTCCCTCCAATGCCCCAGTACTGGAGGAAGGGGTAAGAAGGCGTATTTACTGAGTATTGTGATGTAACCCCAATCCCTAACAGAGCTTCTTGGTGACCCCAGATTTCTCGCGGGGCAATCAGGTTGCCCCAGAAAAATGTACCTTGCATTTTTTCACAGGAGAAACACCGGAGACCTGACCAGCTCTGAAAGCCCTGCTTTGCTAAGATGGTGATCAGTCAGCTTTGCTAAGTGGACATTAGTTTATTACTAAAGTGCGGCTCAGAGGGGTGGCGTGGGACCACGAGGCCATGGAGACAGAGGTCTGACAGGCCCCTTATTGGTAAAACACTCTGCCAGCACACAAGATCCAAACACAGCGGAGAGAAAAGCACAGGAGAACTGAGGCCAGGCTGGGCTGGCTCTCACTCTCACTCACATTTCATTTCATTCGCTCTGGCCTGCGACGCATTCTGAGCCAGCCTGACAGACAGCAGGCCTGAAAGCACCCTGACAGTAAAGCTGTACATAGTTTTACAGTGTAATTAGGCACTCAGCTAATTACAGCGAAACACACTCACAGGTCTGTATAAAACCTCAGCTGGGTGTTTCTCAGATGGCGAATTTGTCAGAGATCCCTGGCGGAATAAGGAAGGGCTGGCAAAACATTTTTCCTCCAGTTTGTAAACATGAAAAACAATGAATGGCAGTGGAAATGTTATAATTTGTAATGGGACTTTGTTTGGCCGTTGTGTGCTCTGCGGTACTTGCTGTGAATATTAAGCAGCCTGAGCTCTCCCAGATGGGCCTCACTGGGGGGGGGTAGAGCCTTCTGACCCAGATCCAGCTCCGCTGATGAGGACCAAACACCTCCTCTGGCCCAGCCAGGCAGAGGGGGGGACCACAAAGCACAGAGAGCAGGGGAGAACCAAACCAGAACACAGAGAGCAGGGGAGAACCAAACCAGAACACAGAGAGCAGGGGAGAACCAAACCAGAAAACAGAGAGCAGGGGAGAACCAAACCAGAACACAGAGAGCAGGGGAGAACCAAACCAGAACATGGAGAGCAGGGGAGAACCAAACCAGAACACAGAGAGCAGGGGAGAACCAAACCAGAACACAGAATAAGGGACCCAACCAACCTCTCCCTTTTCTCTGTCTGTCTGTCTGTACTGCTTTGTGATTCTGTTTTATTCCATTTGTATGTTTATGTTACCATGGCAGATCTCTCCATCGTGGAGGACCATAAATGGTGGATGGGATCTTACCCAGAGCTCCCTGGCAGATGTCTGTCCTGGTCGCTCCGCCCAGGATGAACTGAGGGTCTTCACAGAGCTCCTGCAGCAAGAGGTAACATGGAGGATGGTGTTACATTACATTACAGTACATTACAGCCAACACATTACATTACATTACAGCCAGCACATTACATTACATTACAGCCAACACATTACATTACATTACAGTACATTACAGCCAACACATTAGATTACAGCCATTCACAGTGGAGTTGGGGATCCAGGTTATAAGTATCTATGAAGGAGGGGTTCTAGGCTTTAGGTTTCTATAGAGTACTGGGGCGAGGCTATGAGGACCTATAGAGTAGGGTTCTTACTGCTGAGACTGTCTGTGGAAGTCGGGGGGGTCTGACCTTGGTCTCTCTCATTTTCTGTGTGAAAGAACCAGCCTGATTGCGTGTTGTGACAGACGTGTTTACACACAGCGCAGACACACCAGGTGACAGGAAACGGTCTTAACTCGAGAATGCGAGCAGCCAAGCCCATGAGATGGCATTCAGAATGTGAGACCACAGCAGCAGCTGTGACCAAAGCCGATGCTGGAGACAGAGCTCCACACCCCCCCCGCCCCGACCCGACCCGGGGGGCCAAGCCCACACACGCAGACAACACACAAACCAGATGCTCATCTCCACTGGGCACCATAACACTAAAGATAACATTAGGGATAAGCCGTACATCGTTTGCCTGCATCTCCTGGGTCAGGAACACTGCTGTGTTTGCAGGTTTTAGTTTCACTAATTATCCCTGCGTCAGACAGGCCAATTAGCTGAACACCCCCACGCTCATTCACTCACTGATTGCACCAAAGTAGCACGTTAAGATTCCGGCACAGGAGGAGAGCCTTCACCCGTCACTCACGAATTTATGATGGAACTCAGCTGCAGTAACGGGTCGCGTGTATCGGGGCGGCCCAAGAACTCAGCTGCAATAAGGGATCGCGTGTATCGGGGCGGCCCAAGAACTCACCTGGAGTAACGGATAGGACAGGTGCACAGTTGGGTGTGTTCTTTTCTAAGCTCATTTAGAAAGAACTCTCTGACAGTGATCCTACTGATATGTACTGCCTATTGGCTGTAGCTGGGATTTGCATCTATTGCAGCAGTGTACATGTGTTCATTCATGTGGACGGTAAAGATAACATCAATATTACGTTTATTGTTACTGTTCCCACAGGAGAACACTCTCAGGCCTTAGGACTGAGAGTACCATGCAGGAACACACCCCTGTTTGAGAGCCATCTCACCATTAACAGCAGTTAATGATTAGCTCAAGCCTCCAGAAACAGGCAAGACCCAGGCAGCCATACATCTCTCCAGACACTGTCTCTGTCACCAAACAACATGGCAGAGAGGATCAGCGCTCTGTTGATTGTGCTGGTTCTCACAAGGGGTTCGTTTTACTGAGTAGTTTTCAATCATCACTAAGAGAAGAGAGCTCATTGAAGATATCTATGAGTATCTATGGTGTAGGGAGTCATATCTATGAGTATCTACAGTGTAGGGAGTCATATCTAGGAGTATCTATTGGTGTAGGGAGTCATATCTAGGAGTATCTATGGTGTAGGGAGTCATATCTAGGAGTATCTATGGTGTAGGGAGTCATATCTAGGAGTATCTATTGGTGTAGGGAGTCATATCTAGGAGTATCTATGGTGTAGGGAGTCATATCTATGAGTATCTATAGTGTAGGGAGTCATATCTAGGAGTATCTATTGGTGTAGGGAGTCATATCTAGGAGTATCTATGGTGTAGGGAGTCATATCTATGAGTATATATTGACTAGAGGCTCCTGACTTTGCTGGTTTTTTGAGGAGAGGCAGAGCTGTATTCCTGTAAAACTTCACTTATTGATCCCCAGTGGTGCTGCTGTTTTCCCTCTGAATCAGGTTTTTTACTCTGTGTAGTGGGGGGGGGGGGGGGGTTAATTAATTAAGGAGGAGCTCCAGCTCAGAGAAGGATTTGGATTTGGCTCTTAGGACCCTGATCATGTGACGCTGGAGCTCCACGCTCTGTCCAGCCTCAGAGAAAAGCACTCTGCCAATTACCCAGCAGTCACTCTGCGAGGCTACTACATAACCACAATTAGTGACCTTTAGCAGCTACCATTTATGACCAATCCCACAGTAGTAAGTGTATAAAAAGATAAGCCACAAAAACTGTCCACAGAAATCTCTGTGCATCAATCAGTCAGACAGCCTGGGCTGGAAAATGTAATAAGGTTATCCAGATGAGCTATGAGGAGATAGAGACCTTCTGGTGCCGAGTCTTTGCTTGGACAGATTATGCAGATCCCCACAAAATTGAAGAGAATTTGAAATGGATGTCCAATCAGGTCCCGGATGTCTCATTTTAAACAGCAGCTTAAAATATATGTTCTGAAAAGTATATGTAATGATTCAAAGCTTTGAGCACCAATGTGCAATTAGCCTTCGCAGAGTCTGTCAGTCAGTCAGTCAGTCAGTACGCTCGTATGCCAATAATCAACAAGCAGTACATTGATTATTAAAAATGATAAATATGGGCTGGTCCCTCAGACCTGGGTCACATGATCCTGTGAAACCTTTTAAACAATAACAAGCTCACATCCATGTCATCATCGTATTGTAGCCAGTGACTGTAGGCATGTAAAGGGTTAAAGAAATGCTGGCTCCAGGTCTTCAGGGCTAATGGAGTTACACTGTGTAGCATGCAGGCCATCAGCAGACTTAAAATGTTTCTTACCAAAGGAACTTCATTTAGTTCCTACTCCCCGTGTTGGCACCATTTTTAATTATGGCTTGCAGGTGGGCTCCCCTGTTTACATAAGGAGTTTGTAGGACAGGTCCAGATTTATTACCCTTTATCCTCTTTCATTCACAGCCAACAGTCATCTGGACTGAGTGTCAGGGAGTGGCAGCATTATATCATAGAACAGTATAGTACTAGATAAAATTCTGTACTAATAGATAGTGTGTGTGAAAGTCACTCTGGATAGGGGCGTCTATTCAAATGCCTGAATGAAAATACCAACGGTGTGTGTGAAAGTGTGTGTGTGTGTGTGTGTGTATATGGGGGGGGGGGGGTCTATCTCACCGTGGGCCGCATCCACTCGACCCCCCTGGTTTTGGAGGAGTAGGGGGCTAGCTCCTTGAATCCCAGAGACGGGGGCTCTGCGGGGAAGCAGGGGTCCTCGAACAGCCAGCCGCCCTCCAGGCACTCCTGCTTCAGGGCCTGGAAGTCCTGGTTCATGAACTGGATTGCCTCCTCGTAGGAGCCCATCCCCTCTGCCTTCAGGCGGTCCGACTGAATGCGTGCCGACACCCCCCCAACCGGGAACATGCTGGGGCAGATATAAATAAAGGGGGGGGGGGTGTTACTGGAAGAGGGGGGTATAAATAGCTCCAGTAAGGCTAGAGCCACATGGTAAATTTGGATCTGGGTCCTACACACTTCATTAGCACTTAGCCTCTAGCACTGAGGTGGGAACAAGGACTGCATTTTATGCCAACTTCTGCTCGTACTATTCAAACTCGCCGGATCAATTAAACAATACGACATGTATATGATATTGTAGCTACATGTATTGATAATCTCATGAAGGGAGACCAAAGACTGTTATCTGTGTTACCTGTAGCCTAATGAGCTAGGCCAAGTGACCTAGGCTAATTCGAGGAAGCTAAAACCTGCACACACACCGGGCCTACAGCACAGAATTTGTCCACCCCTTTAATCTGCACATTCACATGGAAACACCCTTGTATTTGGGGCTTTTTTTTTTTTTGGAACTGAAGCCATCATACACGATCGTGGAGCTGGGGGTTATCTAGTTACGTGAATAAAACTCTCAAACAAGCAACGTCACAGGCTTCAAGCCAGAGAGTTTCCCAAGAGCCTTTTCTGCACACATAGTGCCTGTGTGCTGGATAATGAAAAGAAGGCCTTTCATTGGTTGCTCCTTTGACTCAGAGCAAGTGTGTGTTTTGGGCTTGGGTAACAGAGATCCTAGATGCTAATTAATTAATTGTGAGTGGCTCTTGACTTTATTCTTCATAGCGAGTGTCACTGCCTGCTGAAATGTGTAGGCCCTGATCCAGATCGCCCGCCGTCTGACTGACAGCTGCTGCTGCACAGCTACAGGATGTAAACAAAACAACAAGAAAACACAACAGTGTATTTGTTACAGAAATATCAATTTTACGACTTCACAACGGCTGCTTACCTCTTATCTCCCGCACCTGTCAGTACATATAAACCTGCTGTATGGACTCATAATTACAGTAGTTTGTCATATTTAGCTTTTTTATGCTTCCTTTTTTAACCACAGAAAACACATGGCCAACACTGAATATGATCAACACAGTGGTGTGTTAGGACTGTAAAACATTCACAAAAAAACCTGGGTAAAATTCTAAACAAGCTGGAAAACATTCCTGGACAGAATCAAAAGTGCAGTGAGGAAAGTTTATAATTAGCGTTTGAATTTCAGATTAAGATTTCTATTACAAAATCCATGCATGTTTATTAGTATTATCACATAATCTGCAACAGCTGGTGAGGTATATGCTGGATATATGTCAGAATTTGTTTTCTAATGGTAATTTGGAAATCATATTTCACATGATCTACACTGTATGAGTTTTTACCCCAGCACTGACCTCCAGCAGAGATATCAGCACAGACTGCAGGGTTTATTCCTCTCAGAACGCACTTTCAGTCTCTCATAAACAGCCTTCTGGTTACAAACGTGGGCTTTAGCTCCCTCACCTTTATCCTGGACACCCTTTACAACAACGCCAAAATCATTATATTCCGAAGAGCAAATCAGACACAAACAAAGTTAAATCGATGTTGGCAGGGCCATTTCAAAAACCTTTATTACATTATGGATTATCCTGATGTGTAAACAAGCTCTCAGGTTCTGGAGCCCTGGTTTTGGTCTTTACAGTGCAGACTTAGACACTGATCTGGTTTCCTGCTTAACAGAAATGAGACACCCAGTGTTTATGGCATCAGTATGGTGTAATGATATCGTTCAGTTCTATGTGTTGTAAAACAATATATTTTGTACTACAAGGGTCTGTACCTTTGGAAAATAATTATCAGGATTTTAGCACAAACTGGTGCAGTGGTGGGCTTTCTGAACTCAGGTATGCCAGACAAAAAGTTCAGATGAGACACACATGTTGTGTCAGGTAAATCAGAGCTCCTCGTCGCTAAACCACAAATTTACAGCCGGGTGGGATCTGATGTTTTTACACAGACTCCACTGTTCCGTTTGTTGACACTGTAAACTCTGGCCACTGTCTTTCCAGGTCCGTTTTGTAAATGAGAGTTTTGTTTCTTTAGATTTTCTGGTTAAACAACGGCCTGAGTAAAAACGGAACTATCTCCAAACACTGGGTTCCAGAACATGAAGTGGGTTAAAGGTCCAAAAATCTGCCATTCACGTTATTAAGTATTTAAATAACTAGGCAAATAATAAGGTTAAAAAAGCTCCCAGGGTACCCACCCTCACAGATTATTATAGTTTCTGTAATAAAATATGATTCCAATCTTCATACTTTAAAACATTTCTCAGATCTCCAGTGCATATTCATTTTTTGTGCCCAGATATAAGCTTAAAGCAGCCAATTAGAACCATTGACCAGTCACCATATATTTTGCTATTAACCCTATGTTTAGAATTGTGATACAGATAGTATTACAAACAATCTTACAGCAATCGTGGCTATGCTACCCCATCCTTCAGCAAAGTAATTAAGCTGAATCTCTTCAGAAATATGCACCTGTATATTTATATTTTATATAATAACTGTAATGACTGTTGGTTACGTTGGATAAGAGCTGATAAATGCCCAAATGTAAATATAATTTCAGTTTATCTTCATTCTTTATCCTAATCAATAATTACATTTAATAAGTAAAACTATTTTTACAAGTCTGGGACGAATTGACACCCAGGAATAACATTAAGGCAACATAAAAAAATGGGAGCTTTAGAAGTAAAGCATGATTTTAAGGGAAGTTGATTTGAGTAGTAAGGCCATTGATGACACTCAAACAAACACACAAACAAACAGAGAAAGTCAGACAGATGGAGAAGAGGAAGGACGGCTGAACCCCAGGTTTACGCGGTTAATGAAAAGCAGATCCACTCTTGGTGTCAGTGTGGAGAATGCCCATTCCGTTCACCACAGCGCGGAGGTAAACACACGACAGCGAGAAACACGGAGGCGTTACCTTCAGCTCCTCCTGTCCTCTGCAGCTTTAAGAGAGAAAACTGTGGCTGTAATTCACTGAAACATAATCAATGTTTCTGAATAAAACACGCAAAGGCTCACTCTGCTCAGAAAATAAACCCTCTGAATGTCGTCCCTAATATTAACACACTCTTATGTACAGGATTCACAGAAAGAAGCAAATACAGATAAACGTATTTGTATTTATGTTGCTAACACAGTTAGCAGAGAAGTGCTCTCATATCCACCAAGGGCATGCTGGGAGTCCTGTTTCTCCCTCAGCAGGCCTCACTGAGTCTGCCTGGGGCCTCCAAAAGGCTCAACCCACTGCAGTGTGGTGCATTTTAGCTTTCCTGGTCATTACCATTTCTTAATTTGGACTGAGGGCGTGCAGGGTTTCTGTCAGTACTCAGGGACAGGAAATGAACCTTTCCACAAACACGATTGATTCTCTAATTTAAATTTGCCTTTGTTTTGCCCAAGATGCATTGCAGCAAAAAGCATTTAAATCACCAACAGCACAGCTGCACTCTGTGAATGAGCAAATGGCACCAAGCTGGGAGGGGCTGTGTGGCACTGCATTCTGGGAATTCCGCTTGCTATTCATTCTTCCAAATTTACGAGAAATGCCAGGACCAGCAATGCAACAATAGATTGTAAATCATAAAACTGAATGAATAAATTCCAAAATGCATGCAGATATTTTCCATGGATGTCATATAAAGTATTACTGTAGAATACATTAGTTATTTAATCTTTTACACATGCAAGTTGATATATTATGGTATGAACAAGTTGGTATACAATTACAGGATGTAATTGCTATATGCAATATGCAACAGTGACAAATAATCAATGAATTTAGAGATGGGGCTGATGAATAAATGGGCTTGTGTTTGAAAAACAGTGGAAGCAGTCAAATAACACAATGGAAGGGCTTTTGGAAAAATAATCAAAATGATGATGATGTTTTTAATAACAAACACAATTAACCAATTTACTGTGAATTTCAGTCATGTAATAACAACATAATTAACCAATTTACTTTGAATCTCAGTTATGTAATAACAACACAATTAACCAATTTACTGTGAATTTCAGTTTCTTATCTTCCTGTGAGAGTGCTTGCACTTTGTGATGTGTGTGGGTGTTCCTCTACAGAGTAGAGTAGTTTTTCTGAGAGCGGTCAACTTTGAGCCCGTCGCTGGATGTAGCCCCTGTGCAACACATGCTGACCTGGAGCATTGTACCCTCTGTATGAGCAGGCCTTATGATAACACTGCCCCAGCACAGCCTGGATCAGCTACCCCCTATATACTGTGTGTGTGTGTGTGTGTGTGTGTCTGCTTCCATCTGTCACCCACAATGCACAAACATACACATTCCTAACTGTCACACACACACATGCACACATTGTACAGACATACACATTCCTAACCTCCTCACACACACACCCATACACACATACACACTGTCCAGGACACAAACATGCGAGTGGTTCCCCTCCCCCAAACATAAGCCACCAGACTGTGTGGCAGGGGTGAGAGATTCTGGTGTGTCTGCAAATTTTAGTTTATGACCATTACTGTGGCCCAATTAGCTGAACACACCAACACCTGTTCTATCCTGGGTTAGAACACAGTAACATGTTTACGTCTGATCTCTGCCGGGTTATAACACAGTTTTTGTCCAGGGACATGCTGTTGTTTATGAGTAAAGTACAGGGCTAATTACCTAGATCAACAAGAACAAACGTTGGCACAAGATCATAAACCAATATGGGTCATCCCCTGCCAAAGCTGTGCTATACATCCACTGTTCACATAAATTAGGCTCATTTGTTTTTGAATGCCAGTCCAGAGTACTTTTCAAACACAGAAGTTTGTGACATCAGATACAGGTGTTTATGTGTAAGCTCTAAAACAGCTCCATACCAGCGCAGACAGCAGAGAACGTCAGCAATGATACAGCAAAGCACACATGCATCAGGATGTGTGATAAGAGACTCCATATCAAAGAACAAAAATATTTCCCCCTTCAAGTACTCCAACATCAATTGCTTACTATTATAAATGCCAATTAGCATCCTAAATGCACGATAACTGAGATAAAATGAGACATAAAGGCTTATGGGTCTTTCCAGAACCTACGCACCAAGGGAAAACTGGCAGTTGACAGAATTGCTTTTCTCCTAGTAATTACAGGGTTCCACTGCAAATAACCATGAATACTGTCAGTGCTCATACAGATGATTCTCCAGAACTAAACTGAATCAGCTCTGATGCAAAGACCCAGCAGCACCTGTGTGCTGACATAAATAAAGTGTCTAATATGTACAGTTGTTAAATACAGTTTAGTCATAGTTGTTAGATTTTGTGATATTTCAGTGACTGTGAGTATTGACCATACTCTTTCATGTAAAAAAAAAAAAAAAACAAGACTAATTTATAGAAACAACAGGAACAATGGCTGAAAATAGTCAAACTGAGTGAAGTTACACGATATGCAGTAACATATGTGATGTGGCTGAGTATTTATTCTGTGATTTTCGAGAACTGATTTGGAACTGAAATTCATTCAGTTTATTATTATTATTGTTTTATTAGAAAAAGTACCCACAATTCCTCTGTAATCCCTCGGCATGCGAGTGCGGGGCATGGCTGCGTGAAACTAACAACTCCACATCTGAATGCCACCATTCCTACTGTCAGCTACATTATCCAATTATTTTCACAACCCTGTTGGCTACTCTGTCAGCACTAGGCCAGACACATCTTAATTTGTTTCAATGGGTGGTCTGCATGCCATGCTAATTATTTAACTATTGCAGTCTTTCCCGGTGCTCATAAATGGCTGTCTACACCATGTCTGTTATCTCCGATCTTTGATCATTAGCTAACTAAACTTGGTTAGCTAAGCGGCTAGCAACTGAATGCGACCAAGCAGACCACCAATAAGCTATCCTGAGAAAGCAAAGCGCCTCACTTTATTTTGTAATGTGAGAGAAAACATTTCAGCCTTCGGCACAATGCAATACAGCTTCACTCTTTTCATTCACAGAGTTACAAAGAACAAATAATATTTCTGTGCCAGGATACAGTTACAATGTACAATCTGCAGCCGACTGTAGCCAGCTGGCTAGCCTGCATACAGGCTATTACACTGTGCCTAAATCTTCAGTGCACCTGTGACAGGATTTCATAAAAACAGACCTTCTTGCTGCGCATGAAGTACTGCAGGACAACAACTCACCGAAAGGTTGGTATCACCGGAAACCTTTCCGATAGCGTTAAAGATAGATACTTTTGGAAATCGTTGGGAACACTTAAATTCTGGAAGATGTGACTGAAGCGTGGACGGTGGCGCTCGGCGGTGCTGCAGAGAGAGCCCAGCCCAGCGGGGGAGGGGCTTTGCGAATGTCAGCGAGCGGTGACAGAGATTGCGCTTAAAGTGCCAGAGCCCGGAGCTGCCGAACAGCCGCATCAACACCGCTCTTCTGCACGCAAACAATCATAAAGACCACCCAAAACAGTTTCACGGGTCTACGAGTCAATCTGATAAAACCAGCAAAAAAAAAAAAAAAAAAGAAAAATTACAGTCAAACAAGTTTTCTCTAAAATAAAAGGCTATTGTTGTTGGGTAGCTTTGAAAGATCATTTAGAGCTGCTGACATGTAAATAAACAGTTGTAGGCTTTATCCCAGTTCAATCTGTATTTTATCACAACTACCAATGAATTGAATAAAGTGGAGTGTCAGACTTTTAATAAGATCACTTACTCATATCGACAAGACCAGCGCTAACGCATCAAATGAAAAGGTCAAGCAATATATTAAATCGATAGCCCTATTGGGTAGCGTTTTTATTGTTTAAATTATTTAGACTGTGCAGCTCAGGCAACAATTAGCGTTCTTGCGAAGCTCGCAGATGCTGACCTCTAATGGAGATGTTGGAGAGCTCCATTTCCTCCGGGCGCCCGCACCGCCAAAGGCCTGCTGACCCCGCAGTCTCCTTCGATAATGCCCCGTGGGACCAAAATCTGCATCTCTGCATCAAAGTGTTTCACTTAAAGACAACATCCAGCAGAGAGGATACATCCGAGTGGCAGTCAATGATCGCACACGCATCACTGTGAGTATGCTGCGGCTTTACAATCAAATACATCAAGCATTGAATCAATTAAGAAATCTGAGAAAGACGGTATGATCAATACAAAAGAATTTGGAAACCACTTTTTAGTAGAGTCAGAATGTCAAGGAGATATTTTATCAATAGGACGAGGGTTTCTGACACCTGGCACTCTAAAACACACATATTAAGGCGTGTTACATCCCTCAGATGTTTAGGAGCGAAAGTAACCAAAATCCAAAACACCCAAGGGCACATCTGGAGAAAACAAAACATTAACTTGTTTGCAATTAAAACATACACCTTGTCCTAGATTTATAAAATTCGAAAGAATTTTTAAATACTGCAACAAACTCTTATTTTGATAACAGAACACCATTCAACGCAACACCAACTCAAATTAGTCTTCAGCACTGGAGATACCATTGAAACAAACAGCTTCAGTAAAAACCCCATAAACATGGAAACGCCGGTGTAACTGTCTATATTAAATATTAATATTAATTTCCACTTATTTCCTAATACAAGCAAACAAGATTAAGCAACCAAATTCTGCCTGCCTTCACATCAAATGGAAGGCTTCCATACCCATTTGAAAAGCATGCTGACACGGTGTGGCCACACTTGTTCACAAATGACACACAAACGCACTG
Source organism: Albula glossodonta (assembly GCA_019788955.1). Lineage (NCBI taxonomy): Eukaryota > Metazoa > Chordata > Actinopteri > Albuliformes > Albulidae > Albula > Albula glossodonta. The sequence continues at coordinate 927,056 of JAFBMS010000135.1, read as the reverse complement.
GCCTAGCCTGTTGACAAAAAAACAAGAAACACACTTCAAAGACAGAGCGACTGATTTATTGATGTGGTTCCTTCTAAGCCGAGCCTTACAAAAAAACCCACAACAGAGTATTCTTTCAAGGCAACAACATTCTGCAGCATGTACAATTAAATGTAAAAAGGTATACAACACTGTAGTTCAGTAACATCATTCAAAAATACAACTCTCTTATGATAAAATGTTATTAAAATGATCTGTTTAATGGTGCAGAGGTCTTCCAGACTTCTAGATCATAGCGAATGACAGCCACTGGAAGAGAGCAAAAAAAAAAAATAGAAATCAAATGGTTTTGTTCAAAATGAACAGAACAACATAATTACAGTTAAGTACTTTTTCTGTATGGCTTTGTTCAGATCAAACCTGTAACAATAGTTGAGACAACAATGGTGCATTTTAGTGACAAAAAGCTATCTTACCTTGTGTATGAGTAATGACCCTACACAATCCACCTCGGACTGTTGTTAGTTTGGACATAACTATGAGTTACAAGTTGACTGAGTCACTCTATTCTGACTTTAGTTTGAGTCTATGGAGGCTACAGCAGCTGTGACCCGGCGTTGAGACATATCTTACTCTTACCTGGCCTTCACAGGTGAGCAGAAATAACAGCAGCACAGCCCTTACTATGCCGCAGGAATAACTAACATGCTGTATTCAGCCTTACCTGAAAGAAGTCCAGTTCTATAGAGCCGCTGTCGTCGACGTCTAGCTTCTTGAAGACTTCTACAAAGGAGGAGAGAGGGTTTCCTCAACGCCTGACAGTCAATAAATCCAATATTTTCCAAAACACTAAAATTAAGGGCTCAAGAACAAATCTCCGCCTTCTATTCAACTTGATCTGATGAAATGAGGAACGTTTCATTTGTCGTTATTATTGCCCCCTACAGCGGGGGGGGGGGGGGGGGGGGGGCTGATAGAAACATACTTTTATTAGATTAGATTAATAAGATTATTAACTTAAGAATGAATACAAACTGAGATCTGAGCTTTAGAAATGCTGATATGACCATTGCTATGTTACTGACATGCTCAGATGCTCCATGAGTCATTGTGAGAAAATGTGAAAATGTCAGGCAATATGATATTCTGTATCATAATCATAACTTACTGAACATCATCTCCAGTCGCATTACGCAGGCAACAAAGTTATCGAAGTCGATGGTCATGTCGGTTTCGCCGTAACGCGCCACCATGATCTGGTGAAGGCTGTTATTGAGTGTGAACCCTGTCAGAAGGAAAATAACCCTCAATCCGGGCACTCTTCAACCATGGCGGTAACTACTTAGCTCAGCAGGTGCAAGATATATGAAAAGATATATTAATATTCCACACCTGCTTCTTTCAGAGCCATACGCATCTCAGGTGTGCTCATGTTGCCCGATCCATCCACATCGTTCTTCTTGTAGATCGCCTGCAAGGATGAACGTCAACACCATGACTGCTTTTATGTGCTCAGTATCTATGCGCCCTGCTGCTGGTTTATCTTATTATTTGTTTTCAGTCTTGCATGCCCAATGCATACACATGGTACAATGGTCAAAACAGAACTATCACATCGGTCTGGGTTTTCAGATCCAGGATGTGCTGATTAATTAATAAAATAATAATTATGTATAATTTTTCATTTAATATATTTTTATCACTGAACCATGAGCTCAGGCTGTTAAAACAGTGTATTATTGTTGAAAGTGCACTGTGCTCCTTACCAGGTATTTCTGTACTTTCTTCCACAGGGTGGCAAACTCCCCGATTCCCAGTTTCCCGTTGCCGCTCTCCTGCTGAGGAGTCAAGGGGAATCTGGGATACTCAGCAAACCCTGCCTGGACCATGCCATACAGCCACTCCCTTACATAGCTTTCCAAGTTTACATTCTTGGTGTTAGAGTAAGTACTAAAAGAGGGCAGAGAGTTACGGTCTAGTCAGCGAAAAAAGGTTGCTCTCTATATATTATGTCATACTTGTACCTGACCTTACGGCACTATGAGCCTGACCAGGCTGCTCATAACCTTACAGCACTATGAGCCTGACCAGGCTGCTCATAACCTTACAGCGCTATGAGCCTGACCAGGCTGCTCATAACCTTACAGCACTATGAGCCTGACCAGGCTGCTCATAACCTTACGGCACTATGAGCCTGACCAGGCTGCTCATAACCTTACAGCGCTATGAGCCTGACCAGGCTGCTCATAACCTTACAGCACTATGAGGTTTCATTTAGATATGGCTATTACTGAGGCTGACAATTAAACCAACTCAACCAATGACATGTCAGATAACACTGGCTACAACTCCCAAGAGCCAATCAAACAGTCGTGAAACAGTCAAACAGTGTGTTTCTCCAGATGAAGGATACATCCATGAGATTGACCATGATCCTGCAAGTGTCCAGACTAAACCCGTCCGTTTTTATGTCAGATCCTGCAACGCATTGAGAACCATTAACCATCCTGACAGCAGTTACTGGCCAGTATTTCAACAGAGGCATACTGGGTAGACTCACTGTAAAAAACACTCACGTTTAGAGACGATTTTATTAAAGATGGTTCTCAGCTCTGTTGCAGATATTTCCATGTCCTGTGAAGAAAAGAGTGAAGCACAAACTGTTTATAATGTAGGGACAGAAAAGTAAAATGTAACCTGTGGGTTGCTTCATGCTAGGTCAGTTGACAAAAGAAGTGAACTAAGAAAAGAGTTATACTGTCCCGACTTAGAGGCTAAGTGCCTGTAATGTATTTGGGATATCATCTTTGTGTGGCCAGATTTGGCCCTTGGTTTTAACATGGCAGTAAGAGGAGCAGTAAGAGGAGGGGGCAGCCTATAGCCTAGTGGCTAAGGTACATGACTGGGACCCCTGAGGTTGGTGGTTCAAGTCCCAGTCCAGCCACAGCAAGAACACCACTGCTGTTGGGCCCTTGAGCAAGGCCCTTAACCCCACATTGCTCCCAGGGGAGATTGGCCCTTGGTTAATCAACTGTAAGTCGCTTTGGATAAAAGCGTCAGCTAAAAAAAAAAAAAAAAAAAAAAGGAGAGAGTGCTGTGTGAAGGAGATCCAGAGATTCATTTAGCAGATGAATGCTAACAAAGATAAACTAAATGAACAGGCTTTGCCACTTAGCAACATACAAGTCTGTGCTTTTGCATTGAAGTACTTTACATATATAGAACACACATGCCATCACACGAGCTTTCAGCATGTGAAACTTGGCTGATGGAACTAAGTGCGCTGTGTTCCAAAGAGGTGGAACCTCGGAAGCTAGCCAAGGAAAAGAACTTAAGAACAAAAATACCAAAGCAGAAACAGGAAGATGTCAAAATTTTCCCACAAAATTTTTATCAGATGGTAACATGTAACTCCTAATCCACTATAGGAGATACTGCATAGTTTCACAAATATTTAAAGTACAGTTCCACGACAGAAATAAAAAAGAACACATCGATGCTTACACTTCCAGCCAGTTTGGTAAACAATCCTCTAAATCCTGCGTCAACGTCTTCTTCAGATACTGTTTCCTGATTAAAATAAAGTACACACATTTACACATTTCACACTGCAATAAATGACAAAGAATGACTGCAAATATTTGATCTAAACAAAGAAAAGTCAAATGTAAGTGGTCTCACATCGTCCAGTTCTGCTTCCACAGGATCATCACATGGCCTAAAGGACACAAGTCAGAAACATATTACTAAAATTTTTTTCTCTAAAATGTGTTATTCATTTTTCTTCCTTTCTCATAATGTACTGGTTGGGGGGGGGGGGGGTGTCATGTTGAGTGGGGTCAGTGTTGTTAAAAATATAATCTGAAAAAATGATAATGAAAGAATTTCATAAAATCTGAGAACATATTTTATGGGCAACGTGCCTTTAAATGCAGAGGACTAAATAGAAAATCTCAGCACATTTCTGTGGTACTTTTGTAAATGTGACCCTCAAACAAAGAGAAAAGAATGCACAAAATAACTATGGTTTTCTGTTTACAAAAACACTCTCTTTAGTACAACTCAGACCATAGGCTGTCTAAAATGTACCCAGCACAAATCCAAACACCCCCTTTCCACCTCCATCACACCACAACAAGGCTTAAATTCTCAGCTGACGGGAAGTTCTTCAGCTCAGTGTCCCATCACTGTGCTGCGGCACTGGATGTTTATTTCAGCCAGAGGAAAGACTGCCCCCTACTGGCACAACAACAGCAGCAGCTTAGCTTTCCCCCAGGAGGTTTCTGAACACAGTACTACCCCAGCCTGGCCCTGCTTAGCCTCAGCAGTTTGCCCTGAGGGGAGAATGGCGTCATAAATGTGCTGGCTATCATTATTCAACTAAAAAAAGTATTAATCTTCCTACTTTGTAACCATGCCTGTTGTTATGAACTGAAGAATAACTCCGCTCTGCCCTGAAGCTAGCACAGCTGTGTATATGCCCGCCAAAAAAGGCATTTTACGCTCCTTCCTTGAGTATTTGTAGAAGTTTTTTTGACACGTTAAAGTGAAGACTGACAGGAAGCAAAGCACACAGAGGTGGAACAGCACATGAGGGGGTATTTGAGCCCATGCAGTCGTGGTGCAGGTGCAGGTGGGCTGGACCACCCCAGGGGAAGGTACTGATAATTTGTCTTTCTACTGTCTATGAAAAACAGAGCCTGGAGCTCCATAGAGTTGAGCCCTGTTTTTCACTCTGTTATTTTAATCATGCGCTTTGGCTTCTCTCCAGGTTTCCCTGCGGTGCAGAGAGTCATTCCCCCCGGGATTTTGGACATGCCCGGAGACGGCAGATACAGGGGGGCCTTACTGAGTTTCGCTCTGCTTCTCAGAGAAGACACGCAGGCAGAAGTCCCCGTCCTTGTGGGGCTCGAAGGTGGACGGGACGATCAGGTACTCCCCGGCGGGCAGTTTGAAGCGCGTGCTGACCTCGCGCAGGTTGATGAAGGTCTCTGACCGCGCCTTCTGCGCGTGTGTCAGGAAGTAGTTCTTATCCAGGTGCACCTCCTTCTGGCCATGAAACTGACAGCAGAAACAGCCAATCAGGGTAAAGAAGCAGACACATCTACACCCACCCCCTTAGAGTAAACCAATCAAACTTGCACTAAAACAGGGGTGAGCAGGGAGAGCTGTAGCCATTTCTAGGCTTCATGCCGACTTCTACTTTTAATTATTTAATTAGTAAAATAATTTCTGTATGATTTTACATTTCAGCTAAATGTAATGATAAGCACACGATAAGTGACTGCTCTCAAAGGCTGTTCTTATGACCACATATGAAATGTTTACCATGTTCTGATCTATCTGTGATTTGGTGCTGGTATTTTCAGCTCATGGGCTGATTTATCTGGTAGAAACGAAGCCCTGCACATACACAGGCCCTCTATGAGTGAGGTCGCCCACCCCCGCACTTAAATATCCAAAACAAAATAAAAGGCTGGCAACAGACATGTCTGAAAGAAATGGTTTTGATTATGTCACCCCTAGCAACGTGGTCAAAACATTACACTGCTGTTTGAGGCCTGCTTTTTCAAGCAATCACAAAAGTGTTTCCCACCCCTTCTCAAAGCAGCTAGAATAAATGGCATCACCGCAATACCAAAGTCGGAGCGAAATCAATATAACCTTGAACACAGTTTCCAGCTGATAGGCTGCAGGCAGAAACATGCTGTAGCAAAACAAGTTTTAAGTAACGAAGATGCTAAAACTGTCAAAGGTAATTGTTTCTGAAAGCTGTGTCTGCATGAACTAGGCCAGGAAGCTCCGCCCAGTTGACCTCTGAAGACCTTGCAGCATTCTGCAGCCCGGCCAATGAGGAGGGCTGCCTCTCTGTTCTGAAACGCTCACCTGCTTCGGAACCTGAAACACAAAAAACCCAAAACACAGATTACTCTAGCGAAACAGCAAAGCTTTCAAAGCCACTGCATCACCTACAGATGCAGGTATGACATATGAGCTGGGACTGCCAGGCTGTCAATAATATCATACTTTTACAATAAATAATGATAACTACTTTAATTTGAGTAATAATTCATAAGCTTCAGATAAGCTTGAAATAAGAACATTAGGGCCATTTTTCAGTTTATAGAAATTAATTCAGTGTTTAAGATACTGTGATATATTTGGCTGTGTTGGCTGTCCAGGCCTGACCGTGTTATGCAGGGGTTCCACGGCGGGGTCAGAGGTCAGAGGTCAGGCCTCACCTCGTAGATGGCGAAGCCGATGGTGTGCATGTCCTCGCCCATCTTCCTCAGCCGGCGCCGGTTCTTCTGGATCAGGCCCACCACGAAGCTGCACCCCACTTCGTTATCCTCAGGGTCGTCATCTTCCTCCAGCAGAGTGATCTTAAACTGTGGGTTCATCCAGAACGTGTCTGAGAGAAACACACACACACACACACACACACACACACACACACACACAGCGTTATCTTATACTGCGGGTTTATCCAGAACGTGTCTCAGAAAGACACACACACACACACACACACACACAGCGTTATCTTATACTGCGGGTTTATCCAGAACGTGTCTCAGAAAGACACACACACACACACACACACACACACACACACAGCGTTATCTTATACTAAGGGTTCATCCAGCACGTGTCTCAGAAAGACACACACACACATACACACACACACACAGCGTTATCTTATACTAAGGGTTCATCCAGCACGTGTCTCAGAAAGACATACACACACACACACACACACACACACACACACACAGCGTTATCTTATACTAAGGGTTCATCCAGCACGTGTCTCAGAAAGACACACACACACACACACACACACACACACACACCGTTATCTTATACTAAGGGTTCATCCAGAACGTGTCAGTGGGGGGGGAAAATTGGGGACAAAAACATTTCTTTTAACACTTTCATTAAAACATTCACACTTTCATTTGCTCTCCATGGGAACAGTGTATATATAATGTGTATATAGAATATCATTCAAAATAAAATAAAATCAAAAAGCAAAGCAAATCAATGGCCACTCACTACTAAATACTGAACACCTGTTTGTATTCTAAACTTTACCTACTTACAGTCTAATATTTATGTACTCCTCCCTAGCACATTTGTGTGTGTGTGTATGTGCATGTCTGTGTGTGCGTGTATGTGCATGTCTGTGTGTGTGTATGTGCATGTCTGTGTGTGTGTATGTGCATGTCTGTGTGTGTGTGTATGTGCATGTCTGTGTGTGCATGCATGTGCATGTCTGTGTGTGTGTGTGTATGTGCATGTCTGTGTGTGTGTGTATGTGCATGTCTGTGTGTGTGTATGTGCATGTGTGTGTGTGTGTGTCTGTGCATGTCTGTGTGTGTGCATGTGTGTGCATGTGCATGTCTGTGTGTGTGTGTATGTGCATGTCTGTGTGTGTGTGTATGTGCATGTCTGTGTGCGTGCATGTGCATGTCTGTGTGTGTGTGTGTATGTGCATGTCTGTGTGTGTGTGTATGTGCATGTCTGTGTGTGTGCATGTGTGTGCATGTCTGTGTGTGTGTGTATGTGCATGTCTGTGTGTGTGTGTATGTGCATGTCTGTGTGTGTGTGTATGTGCATGTCTGTGTGTGTGTGCATGTGCATGTCTGTGTGTGTGTGTATGTGCATGTCTGTGTGTGTGTATGTGCATGTCTGTGTGCGTGCATGTGCATGTCTGTGTGTGTGCATGGGCACGCTGGCGTGTGTCACTGATATCCATTGGTCTGAACCCACTGTGCATTCCTGTGTAAATTGTGTCTCCTCATTGCAAAAGCTCATGAGCGGAATCAGCTGTGGGCCTTTTCTGTGCTTGCTCAGTCTGTCTGAGATGATCTATGAGAAACCTGATCATGTTTGACCCTCGCATGTCATTGGCTGGAGCCCCCGGCCGGTCTGAGCATGTCTGACACAATGGCCCTGCTGTGCACGCCGATCCACAGAGCCCTTATACTCTGGCCTGGGGGCGGGGACAGCCCGTGTCCATCAGATCACACGCATGCAGCTGATTGGCTCGGATCACAGTGATGGGTGATGGTCGGAGGGAGGGTTTAAGTGCATGTTTAGTGTTTGTGTGTGTGTGTGTGTCTGTGTGTGTGCGTGTGTCTGTGTGTGTGCGCATGCGTGTGCGTGCGTGTGTGCGTGTGTGTGTTTGCACAGTGTGGTGGTGTTTTGAGATCATTCCTCACATTCTAAGCAGTGTGTTCAGTACTAGGGTCCAGTTCCAGTCACGCCTTCACATGTCCATTGCATAAGGGACAGCTTTCAAAGCACGTTTACTCCCACAACTTTCACTGGCACCGGGCAGACTGTGCATTAATTCATAAGTGTGGGCCTGTGTTGTGCAGGGATGGGAGGTTTGATCCTAGTGCATGAGTAACAGTCAGTTTCACAGTGGTTTTTACTGAGCTCTGAGGTACACCATTCACTGGTACTCCTGGGTACAGAAGAACTAAATGGCGTAGTTTTGTGCAATGTTTTACTTAGTGAGTTGGTGCGAGTGGCACTGGATTGTGTGGTTTGGAGTAATATTGAGGATTCTGGGGGATTTTAGGATTCTGGGTAAAAAAGTTGTAAGTAGCTGGATGTTGTGGTTATGGGTAATGTAGTACAAAATCGCTGCATAATACCAAGGGCTGAAACTGACTGTGGTGACCAGTAAGTGATGTCATAATAGGCTCGTCCTGAGTGATGTCATAATCGTGTGGCATGGCCTCTGGTCTTGAATATAGAGCGGTGAGTGATGTCATTATTGGGTGGTGTGATTCTCAGTGATGTCATAATTGGACGGTGTGAACATGAGTGATGTCATAATTGGAAGATGGTTCTCACAGGGGTTGTTTCTGCAGCCCCCGGCCGTGGAGCCTCTTCTCCAGTTGCCATCAAATTTGGACACGCTCCAGTGCTTGTAGCTGTCACTGGTCAGTGCGTCCGGTGTCAGAGTGCAGATCTCCAGCCGAGAATAATGCCTCATGAACTCTGTAAATGACATCCTGACAAAGAGAAAGCAACACACGTGTGTCACACTGAAGCTGTGATCATTAATGATAGCAATGTACTTTCATAGACTGTGCTGTAACACCAATCAAGTCCAGGTCCTAAGGGTCACAAAAACACCATCAGAAACTCGAGACCTTTAAACACTCTTCGAGGTGTTCAGACCGAATTTATAAATATGAAGTCTCATTGGAAAGAAAAACTTTTCTTTGTACCAGAACTCTCCGTCATCCGCTCGGATGTTCTCTCGCTCAGACACATCCACGTAGTTCCACTCTGATGAGCTGGAGACACAGAGCATATGGCAGGAGTTCAGCTAAAGCTGCACACAGCTCATACTTTAATACAACCTCAAGCCTGGTACACAGAGCAGCAACACACCTGTAATCCTAGAGTGCCTGTCTACCTGTGGCTGTAACTCACCTGTCACTCCACGCTCCTGTCCACTCCACCTGTCCCCAAGGATTCCTCATTCTGACCAGTCTCTCCCTCCGCCCGCGGTAACCCACCTGAGAAAGGTAATTAGGCTTATTAACACACTGCACAGACCGCAGAGCCTTCCACAGCTGTTTGTTGTGGTTATTCTGTAACTCAGGTGTTTGGTCGAATGTAACTAGCAGGACAAGTAATACATGTGCTCCTGCATGTTTGCCGTGAGCTTAGTAAACCGGAGTCTCCATTTTCTCAGAGGATCAGATTTGAATACCCGCCCTCTTTACAGAAATGCAAATATTTTTTTCCAGCTCCGATTACAAAAGGATGAAATAATAACAGTGAGTACGCATCAGATCTCCAGAGGGATCAACACAACTGACATGCTTTTTACATACAATGTGTTTATTCAGCTGGATATTTTACTGAACTTAATTACCTTGCTCAAGGGTTCACTGGGATGGGCCCACCTGGGAATCTAAGATCTGTAAGATCTTTACAGTGTAACCTTCACAGCTGTAACATATATCCCCTACATGAATGGTAGGGAGGCTATGGGAGGTGAGCAGTGGTACCCTATGGGAGATGAGCAGTGGTGCCCTATGGGAGGTGAGCAGTGGTGCCCTATGGGAGGTGAGCAGTGGTGCCCTATGGGAGGTGAGCAGTGGTGCCCTATGGGAGATGAGCAGTGGCACCCTATGAGAGGTGAGCAGTGGTACCCTATGGGAGGTGAGCAGTGGTGCCCTATGGGAGGTGAGCAGTGGTAACCTATGGGAGATGAGCAGTGGTGCCCCGTGGGAGGTGAGCAATGGTGCCCTATGGGAGGTGAGCAGTGGTACCCTGTGGGAGGTGAGCAGTGGTGCCCTATGGGAGGTGAGCAGTGGTACCCTATGGGAGGTGAGCAGTGGTGCCCTATGGGAGATGAGCAGTGGCACCCTATGAGAGATGAGCAGTGGTACCCTATGGGAGGTGAGCAGTGGTACCCTATGGGAGATGAGCAGTGGTACCCTATGGGAGGTGAGCTGTGGTGCCCTATGGGAGATGAGCAGTGGTGCCCTATGGGAGATGAGCAGTGGTACCCTATAGGAGGTGAGCTGTGGTGCCCTATGGGAGGTGAGCAGTGGTACCCTATGGGAGGTGAGCAGTGGTGCCCTATGGGAGGTGAGCAGTGGTGCCCTACCTCTATGGCCCCAGTCAGAGAGTAGGCGTGTCCTTTCACTAGCTTCTGGTAAGTGATTGCCTCCGAGTCAGCAGCACTGGTGATCTGTACAGGGAGACACAAAGCACCATCAGAACAGAGCATGCTGGGAAATAATTTATTCTCAGATGATCACAAGCAATTATTCCACACAAATCCAGCGCATGGAGGGACGGACTAAAGCACAGTCAAACTAAGCATGTTAGATGAGCACCTCATGTTCATGAGTATGATTCACTCACATGGGTCAAATCTGAGCAGTAACTGCAGAATCTACCATCTAAAGATGAACGAAAAAACAACCAAAAACAAACCACCCCGGAGAAAGAAAGATCAAACAGAAATGAACTCGGATGAAACCATGGAGAGCAGAAAAGGCAGGGGAACTCCACAGCTGGTTCAGTGGTAATTTTGCGAGACAGACCGCAGAGGCGATAAGGGCAGCCTTACGTCGATGGAGCAGCCCAGCAGGGCTCCGGCCTCCAGAGCCTTTCGGATGATCTGGAACATGTTGGGGGGGGCTTTGCGCAGCTCGTAGTTCTCGGCGATCCCCCCGGTGAAGTCCTCGAACCCCTCGGTGGTGGAGCCTCCGGACAGGGCCTCGTAGCACCCGTTCACCCTGGAGCAGAAACAAGGCCTCAGGCTAATCCACACACAACACAAAACACTTCCAGCATGCCGAGTTCCAGCATTTCCATGCCTGGATTAGGAATGGAGAAACGCACCAGATTTTTCGGAGCATAAACAGTGTAAGATATGAAATTCCAGTTGTGGTAATTATGGAATAAAATGCATAAAATGGAACAGCGGTAATAATAGTGATCGCTTGCTGGTAGTGGTTGCTATGGAGTCTTGGTGGCAGTTATTATGGAATTGCAATACTGATCATTATTTAATTCCGTGATTTTCTGAAACTCCAGTGGCGATTGTTTTCCCGGTACTGATCAAATGTGATTGTTATCACATTCCAGTAGTTATTGTTAATGAATTCTTGAGAAATACATCATTCTGTTTTTTAATGTTCTCACGATTATATCTCAGTATCTCAAACACAAACACACACACACACACAGACAGTCAGGGGCAGGGAGTAACTCTGAGGCCTACTCACTTAGCGTAGGCCTTCTCCAGCAGGGCGCTCCAGAACTCGGAGCCCTCAGCAGAGTGGACGAACAGCAGCTCTCCGTCTTTAGTGGGCAGCCTGTCGTCCACCACCACGTCCACCCACTCGCCAAACTGCCAAAACTGCGGCCATCAGAGCGCTGGTTAATGATTACTGCTGTTTTAGTTGTTGTTGTTGCTGTTGTTGTTTACTGGAGTATGTGGAAAGCAGGGCATTAGCTCGCGGTTTCTTACTATCCCAGGGCCCCCCAAGCTCTGGGTTAAAACATATAAAATGGTTGACAGTCTTTGGGCATGGTTATACACAGGGCAATTTACAGTGTGTTTGTGAGACGTTTAGTGTCTGGAGGAACATCATTTAAATGAAGCACAGCACATTCCTGTACATCCTCACTATCATATACTTACACTCAAACAAACACACATACACACACTCACACACGCACACACTCACACACACTAACACACACACCCATACACACACGCGCGCACACACACACATACACACACGCACACACACACACACACACACACACACACACACACACACACACACACACACACACACACACACACACACACACACACACACACATACACACACACACACACACACACACACACACACACACACACACACACACACACACACACACACACACACACACACACACACACACACACACACACACACACACACACACACACACACACATGCACACACACACACACACATACACATGCACACACACATTCACACACATTTTTAAATGAGAAATCTACAGCTCTTTTAAAGCCATGTAAAACTTTTACTGCTTTTCAACCAACCTGCAACAGAAGAGCAATAAGGACCTAAAGCACATATGAGCAATATATTCTCTTTATTCCTTACAGTAAACATACTTTATGAATTTACATCTTTTATAGCCTGATTATACTCTGCTTGGGAAATGTTTAACATCTTAAAAATTACATATTGCATTAAACCTGGTGAAATGCTGTAATTAGTCTGATATATCTGTGTTTTTGGGAAAGTTTAAATTCCCACCAAAGGAATAAACAAACACATTACAGCTTTGAAAGTTCACAAAAAATCAGCTCCCTTTGGGATAGCCACATTTCCTACGCTCAGAAACCTACGCCTAATTTCCTATTATGAACCAAAATTTCCTTCCACACCTCCCTCTAAAAACAATGATGCACTGAGGGACACAGACTGAGGACACTGGCCTTCCCCTCATTGCATGCGAGGCTTGACGCTTTTTTTTCTAGAGTGAGTCATGGGTACCTCTGAAAATACGGAAGTCATAAGTGAGCATTCAGCCAAAAATAAAACCCCTCAAACACAGAAAGGAGTGGGTCTAAAACACTGCTAAACCCTTAACTACTCATTCCTAAACTCCTCTGCTCCTCCCTAAAACTTTACTCATCTCTAGATCATTACTATCAAAACAAAAACATCTTTCACAATGACAGATTCTAGCTTCTCAGGAAATGAGAAAAAAAAAACTCTCAGCAATTACATGACAACGGGGAAGTTTTCACCACATTGTTTTAACTAAACTTCCTTAGTCACAGAGCCTTGAACCACTGAAAGAAAAAAAAACACAAAAATACAAAAGTAGGTTTTTATTACTATTCCAACGTTGTATTCAATAAAACTTTTTTTTTTCATATAAGGCAATCGTCCATTGCCTTGTTCTGTGTTCTGTCACACATGTATTTTTCGTAGAGCATGTGGACTCACACAGACTGGATCACAACATGGGTACACCTCTAAAACCCTCAAGCCAGGACGGTCATTTTACCTGGAAGTGAAAGATTCCGGCATAGTCGTCACCAAAGCCCTGCCCGCTGGGGACCACTCGGGCCAGCACATCCTGGTTGAGGGTGAGAGAGGCGATGGCAGCCAGCAGCCAGCAGTCACCTGGGACGGCATGGAGGGAGACAGGAGGTTAATAAAGGAGCATTCATTAACTACAACGTCTCTTAGCTTAGCTCTTAGCGCTGAGAAATACAGCCTCGACTCTCTCCGGAGGGGAAATCTGGAGCAAACCAAACGGGAAAAGGGAAATAACAGGAAAAGCCTGAATATTTGTGGTGGTTGTGGTGAATCAGCGTGCAGGGTGGGGTGGGCAGCTGGAGGGCACAGCGGCGCTCTGTAGCGGCTCAGCTAGCTGCCCCTGATGTGAAAAGGCCTGGTTCTCTCCTGACACACGTGCATCCTGTCTGTAATGTCCTCTGTATACGCCATGGAGCCCTGTGTGTGCGCGCCTCGATGTGAATAATGAGCTGCATTGATTCGACGGCCAGCATTTGTGCTTCTCATGTGCTTCTCAGTGCAAGGTTTCAGTGTGCGCTGTGTGGAGTAACTACCAAACTCTGGATAGAACAGCCACTTAGAAACAGACTCCTGCCTACACAAGATCATGATTAGCCAGAAGTAGAAACTGACCTTGCTTTTGAGCAAAAAGCACCCCTGAAGCTGGGCGTTGTTGTTTCACGGGACACAGACAGCAGTTTTTCATGCTCATAGTTAAGAGAGGATAGTCCTCCATCATTGGTAAAAACACCCTGCCATCATGCAGCAGACAGCCAAACACAGGCTAACACAGCGTTAGCCTGGCGAGTGAGGCTTACTGCTGTAAATGAGGTCTTGTTCTGGGTTGACCCCCCTGGTTAAATGGCAGTTGGTGATGTCTCATGACTAAACCTGTGAGCCGTTTTAAAATCCATGGTTAGCAGGACAGACACCAGCCCAAAGTGCAGACTCTGCCCCTGTCTGTGGGATCCTCCGCCCCCCTGTGAGGGCAGGTCTCCCTTTAGGCTTCATATCTGCCACAGAGTGTCTTTTCATCGCACCCCGCCCCCCGCCCCACACAGCCTCCGTGTGACACCAGCCTCCTTCATGGCTGTATAATCAGCTCTCAAACACACCAACTTGCGGCTGACTCGGCCAACTTCGTTCACATAAACCCAAAGCCTGCCACAAGCTAAATGCTCCTCCTTTTAATCTGTGTTGATATTGGCTGGTTGTGAGATCCATCGATGTTTTCATGCTTTTATGCCTGTATCTGTGACTTGTTTAATATCTCTGACACCGAACATGCTTTTACAACTTATGTGGGCCTCTTGGCCAGGTGTCCCTTGAAACAGACAATTTACATCATGTAATATCATGGAATCTCTGAAAACAGCATTCAAAAACTGGTTTCTAATCTCTGATTCTCAGCTGGTCACATGGCAAGGAAAACATCACACCTTTTTTTCCTTTGAAACAGAGCTGAGCAAATAAACATAGCGGCCCTGGTATGTCGCAATATCAAAGTGTCTCAAATGTTTTCACTTCTGTTTCAAAATCAAAATTTGACAGTAACACAGGCTAGCGTGAGACTCTTTGTCTTAAATTATCTTTCATCTTCTGTAAACAGAGAAGCTCTGACTCCTGGCACAACACATCATCAGTGTTCTGTGAATCAGGGCGCTTTAAACACGACGTGCAGAGGTTCTGCAGGGCACATCTTTTGCAGTGCTCTGTGAATCACAGCACTTTAAACACGACGTGCAGAGATTCTGCAGGGCACATCTTTTGCAGATTAGTGGGTGTGCTGTTTGGATCATGTTCCCCACACTCCCCTGTCATGGGCCTCCCGCCTCTTTAAGGTACTGCCTTCCCATAATTACAGCGCCTTCATCCCTTGAAAACACAGCAGCCCTGCCCCTGTCATGTCTGGAGATCTGCGTGTGTGCGTCCTGTGCAGCGCGCATGATGCAAACAGGTGGAGAGAGGAACGGACAACAGCCTGAGGTGCTGAACCATGTGGCGGAAGCGTAGCGTTATGGTCAAGGAACCAGGAATTTCTCACCCGCTGTTTCACTGCCTTCTAAAGGTACAGTGCCTATAAAATAAATACCTCCTCCAGTTTATGGACATTCTTTACATTATAATGTTTTCCACACTACAAACAACTCTGTTGCTGTTGTCTGCTGTTGTACCCTTGAGCGGGGTAATTTACCCAAACTGCTCTAGTAAAACATCCAGCTGTTGCTTTGGATAAGATCATCTGATAAATGTGTAACATCATGGTCCTTAATTGCTCCTCCCTGTGCCCATGTTGACAGGTGGTACCTCCAGGATGCACCTTTCGTCTCGAGTAACCTGAGACCCCAGAAATTCCTCAAAAACAAAAAACAAAAAAAACAGTAGCACAATGGTCCACGTTTCAGAATCGTACTGGCAAAAGTTTATATTAATCCAGGATATGAGTCAGAAACAACTTTTCAGTCACTTTCAGACTTGCAATAAATTACTCAGGTATTACAGAATGAAAAATGTTACAATTAAATGTTAAAAGTCAATTACATTCAATTACAATGTCAATTACAAGTCAATAACAATGTGACAAGATAATTGCTTTCCATTATCGTGGACTGGCCCTCTATGTGATTAATCTAAATCTGAGCACAATAAACTTTTAGCTCATGGATTCTGTGCATTGAGCCTTTCTCAACATGCAGCTATAATATTCTCATCATAGCATTATTATTAGTCATAACAGCAAAACAGCAACAGTCTCTGAGGAACAGTCACGTTTTTCTGCTAATTCCCCCTGTGCATCTTACGCCACTCCTAACTTCCCCCATTGTCCGGCCCCTCGTTCTAACTGACGAGACTTTCCTCTGGACTTCCTGTCAATCTGGGCCCAGATGTGTGGTTCCCGTGGATACGCAGCTCGGCTGGAGCAGGTCCAGCTGTTGCCCACCCCATCCATGTGTCATACACAAAAGCTCAACACGCTCTCAGCACTGTGGCACTGGAGGAAGCTCATAGAACAGCTAGCAATGCATAACTACAGCTTACCCTCTGTCTGAGCACCTGTAGCAGAAACAGCTTCAAATCAGTTCAGTTTTATTCATATAGCACAGAACACAGTGAAAATCCCCTGACTATCCCTGGCTAGCAGGCAGTGTCCAATAACTTCCTGTCTGTTTGTACACCTGTGTTAGACAGACCTGGCCTAGCAGGGAGTTGCACTAAAGGAGACAGAGAGCAAACAAAATGCCTTTGGCCATGGAAACGGCACTGCAGCTAACGCCCAACACTCACAAAGCCTCCATCAATGCAGCTGTAATGAGCCTACCTCAGAGGTTCAGAAACATGTCGCCAATACCTGCATATATTTAACAATTAGATCTACTAAAATAACGAGGAAACAATCGACTAATACCTGGGTACATTTAACATTTAGAGCTACTGATATAACCTGGAAACAGTTACACCAGAACATATTAATTCAGTATTGATATTATATTGAAATTGTTTTGCAGAACATTATCGCAGAAACTGTTGGGGAGGGGGAAACAAACAAATGCAGTGTTGGCCAGGGGCGAGGCCAGAGACTCCAAATCACAATGAGGTGAAAGGTGAAAGGTGAAAGGTGTTGCAACAGACAGCCTTAACCAGTTTAAGTCAGAAATAGGTGTTTTGCTTTTCAATTTTTATTCATAACCTACAAGTATATACACTATATACACTTGTTCCTAACTAATTTTATGAACTGCTTTACAGCATCTTATCTGTACTGTAGAGACGAAAATAAAAGTGTACAGATACCAAAAAATGTAGGATAACCATAATGATTTTAAAGTTTCGCTTTCCAGCTCAGCTTTAGGATTGATTTTTTAAAAGTCAGGAATGCCATTGAAAATGTCTCTGGTGCAGGTTTAGTAGATTTTATGTGTCATTCCCACAATGCAACAGCCCTGGGCACGTATGAACCCGCACACCCAGTAACTCAGCGAGTGCATCCATAAACTACTCTCCAAAACACTATAACCAGGCACTCCCAGAGCTCCCGTTTCCATGTAAAAACAGGACACAATGATTCACGTTTGCAAATTTTACAGCTGTACCAAACTGATGTAATGAATGAAGGCTAGTAGTATACATTAATCCAGGATATGAACCAGAAATTCCTGTTCATACTAACGGGATTCAAAACGGGAAGTCAAACAGGCTCGAAATGTAATGCAACATGTAAAATACTCCGGCTGATGGGTTAAGCTCTATGTTCTAAATCGTAGATGTATTTATTACTGATTGATTATGTATTCTGTGTTTGTTGCTCTGTGTTAGAATCAGGTCTGCTCTTAAGAGATTCTTTTCCATAAACTCACTAAATCTCACCGCTCCTCTAAACATACATCTCAGTGTTTGTGCTGCCTTTTAAACAGTCTCCAATGACAGCAAAAAAACCTTCCTCAGAAAAGCAAATACAAAGAACACAAATCCATCACAGGTACGACAGGTTTAGAGGTTAGATACTCTCTCTAAACATTCTCAGGAGAGGCTGAGCTTGGATTCACCAGCATTTAGCCCTTAATCCCAAGCAATTTACACGACTTTCATTTCATTTATATAGCTGCACATTTACAGTTGAAATACCTCATTCAAAGGTATAGCTGCAGTATCCCTCCTGAGAATGAAACCTGCAACCCCTTGGTCACAAACTGTGCTCCCTGTTATGCCTCTCAACGCAAGCCTGCACTGCACATGTGCAGAGCAGATAGCCCCCCAACCTGTCCCTGCTGAACACAGCTCTCTGTACAGCACCAAGGCAGCAGAGCCAGGCTCATTCCCACAGGGCACCGTGTGTATGTGTATGTGTATGTGTGCATGTGTGTTTCAGTACATGCATGTGTGTGTGTGTGTGTGTGTGTGTATGTATGTATGTGTGCGCGCGCGCACTGTGGTTTGTTGCTACTAATACTCAAGCATAATTGGCCCAATTAGCTGCACACTGATGTTTTTGTCAAAACATTTCAGTAAACAGTTTTAGCACAGAAAGTATAAATGTAAGTGTCAAACTGCACAAGTGATTGAGCTGATTATGAAATTATAGGCAGGGGCAGAAACGTAATAAAATCATTTCGCAGAGTTAATCACTCTTTTTTTAGGTTGAGTAATCGTTCTGACGGTAATAGCTCACCCAGGGCTCCTTGGCAGATATCGGTCCTCGTCGCTCCGCCAATGATGAACTCCGGACGAGAGGCAAGTTCCTTAGCAACGACAGAGTTGGCGATGGTTAACGGAGTCCACAGCGGAAGACATCCTTTCAGAAAGTGAGCTACCTCCCAGAATGTGTGCTATCAGACTTTGTGAAACTGCAAAACCAGGTCACCATAGGGCTATCCCCACTGTATGAAGATGAGGATCAATTAAGGAAATGTTATTTTAATTTTTTCTGTGTTTCAGTTGATCATAACACCCAGGTCACAGAGGGACAGCAGTCCTGTCCTGTTAGCTTACTGCAAACAGACTGAAATATACAGTTTCCCCTGTAAATATGGGTAACTAACTCAGAAGTAGCTAAATGTGAAAGGCAATTTTAGCAACTAAAAATGTGGTCCAAAACATTAATAGAGAGGACTGAAGTATTTAATTAGAAATGTTTTAGGACATACGTGTTAAGGGCACATGGGGCTCAAGCCGTGCTACAGACATTTGGGTGCATCAGATCATACATCTGCGCAATAAACTATTACTCACTCCGGGCTGCCACGCCCATCTCAGAACGATAACGCTTTTGTCCTGCAAACTATCACACTTTCCATGTGTCAGTACTGCTACACCCCTGCTGCAAAACCTCATTTTAATAATGAATGCGTTTTACACCAAAACATTTTCCTTTACGTCACTGTGCCCTGTACTTATTTTGATATTGAAAAGAATAGAGAATTTAAAAACAGGGCATCACTAAATAAAGTTTGAGACAATTTTCTAATGAAGGACACTCACTCCGGGTCTTTTCCATTGCACACCTCTAGTTTTCGACGAGCGCGGTCCTAGCTCGTTAAAGCCCAAAGACTCCGGTGCTGCTGGAAACGTGGGATCCGAAAAAAGCGTACCTCTGCTAAGGCACTGGCTCCTCAGTGTCTCAAAGTCCTGATTCAGGTACTTAACCGCGTTAGCGTTGGTTCCGAAGCCCGCGGCCAGCGCCCGCTTTTTGGCCAGAGTTGATGCCACCCCAGACATGTCTGTTTGGTCCACTTTCTACCTCTCTACGCTCCGCAGCACCGCAGGTCCGTGGCACAAAAAGCGATTCAATTATTTTTCACTCTTGGAAAAGTCACAGTCTTTCTCCGCCCATGGACTTTTAGGCGTGGCTTGTCGGCATGTCAGTACGAGTTTTTTAGGGACATAAAGGTAGCGAGTGGGGCTGTTTAAAGTTGTTTGTTAATACATTCAGTTAACATCTATAAAATATAGACTAAAACAAAACATATAAAATGAATCGGAATTGCCGAAACATACTTTTAAAATAGTTTTTGGTAAACTCCTAAAATAACTTCAAAATAGCAGAGCTGCTGAAAATTGCTCTGCGTGTTTCTCCTCAGGGAGTTTTATCCTGAAACCACATAACTCAGAACAATATTATAAATAAAATATGCTACAAGTGGATGAGTTGATCCCCGTGGATGAGTTGATGATTTCCGTTTGGCTTCAGTTTATCAGGAGAGTATATGAACTGTTTTCGAAGATGAACATGATTAAGTCATCGCACTGCATTCTGACTTGATCTGTTGCTCTATTATTTGAGAAAGGGGCGTTTTGTGGACTGATATGACCCGAAGGTGTATTAAGACGGCTGCCGTAAGTGGGGGGACACACCCCGGCATAAGTAAACGCGGTTTCTGACGGGTCTGTTGACAGCAGGTCAGTTGGAGGCGCGCTCCACCCTAAAATCTTTTTGAAATCACTGTCCAGACTAGGACTACAGTTTTATAGTTCTCGAAAGTTTACCCTTGTGAAATCTAATCAACGTGTGAAAACTGAGATATTTATTTAATCAATTTACTCTGTGTTTAAACGTTCCATTTGGTAATATTTATTGTCAACACTTGTTTAGGTTTTGAGCATTTTGAAGTACCAGTCCAGAGCACAGTAATTGTAAGCATTCGGTCACTGTGTAAAGATGCAATTTGGGGGGGGGGACATGTTTTGTAAGACGTTCTGGGTGGTTTGTCCTGCAAAAGTAGCGATTGTATGTTGTAGCACTACCTAATATTTTTTTAGTAGGGAATAAAAAGTTTAAAAGGATTGTATGTTATGTAAATGACGTTCCATTCAGCATCACGCAGAGATTATGCTTGGCAACTATTTTAAATAAAATAGCACAAAGGTATCGGGAATGCTTGAAAAATGACAGTCAACTACACACCTCAACTCTTCACCAGGAGATGGCGCTACTTCCAAACACATAAAAAAAAAAAAAAAAGAATTCCTTGCTGACTTCGGGGCCAAGAAACATTACCGCTGACAAATTATCATACAAGGCAAGAGTTGCCCACAGCCCCAGTTTTTCTCAAGATTGTTCTGGAATTGTATCTATCATCCTGGAATGATTCAGTCCCAGATTAACCCCCCCCCCCCCCCCCCCCCCCCAAAAAAAAGGTCCTGAATTTTGTCCAGACAGATAAATTATACAAGGCTCTTAAAAAGATGTAGTTAAACCAATGGTTTGGCATGATTACTGACAATAAATAAACCCTGGATCATCACTACTGATGCACACTGTGCCAGCTCAAACAGACATGATATGTTATGCAGAGAAACCAGAGATTTTCATAAAGTGGGCAGAACAATGTTGACCCTGTTCTGCAGAAAGCTTGCTCAGAGTGTGTCTGAAATTCAGCACCCAAGGCTAGGGAACACACCCTGCATGTTACAAACAAACAGAACAAACTGAACATCTCAGTCACCGCTAGCTGTAAACCCCCATAGCTCAGATACAACAGCCTGCCACTAGCTCACAGTGAGTGTAAAAAAGTAAAAGAATAAATTCTTAGCTCAAGCTCATAATACTTAGAGTACACAATTGTAGGGAGTCAGAGTACAGAGTCAGTGTAGTCTGTAGGATCTGATGGTAGCCTGTAGGCAGGTAGATTTACTCTACATTTCATCACAGGTCAGTGCTAAAGCTTTGAATTTTTGGTTTTGAGAAACACAGCCCAGACATCCTGTGTTACTGTCAGGGCTTTCTGTGGTCTGAATGTAAAAACAGCTGTTGTGAAGGTAGACCGTTGCGAAAGCTTCTCTGTGTCATTATGTTTAATCTAGCAGTTTGGGAGGTGATTTGTGTAATTGTAGGTGTTCCCTTATGGCATTGCTCTGTCTGCAAGCTTGTCTGGTTTGAACTTTTATACCTTCTTCTAACACAAGGTTCAGGATTCAAGATTCATTTCTTTTATTGTCATTGTGCAAGTACAGCAAAAATGAGTCTGCAGCTTCCTTAGTTCAACGCCCGGAAAGACAGACAAAATGGAGTAAAAATTCTAGAATATAATAAATAATGAAAAATATAAGGAAAAAATACAAATTTTCATCTTTCAAGTCACTTATTTTCTTCTTTTCATTGTTATATTTCCATTGGTTCTTGCTATTTTGTTCTTCTTTACAGTGCTCTACGACAGTTCCGGTTTTCTCCATAACCGAACAAATCAGCCCACCTGAGAGACCCTTTCTCACCAGGAGGAGGAGGCTGTGAACATGTGACCCCTCAGATTCACATGACAACACCTTTCCACACTGTGGATGCCTCAGCAATCACATACAGCCTATGCCTCTGGAGAAACAGGAAGTCTGTATCGACTTGATGAGGTTGCAGGTACTTGGCTGGCCACTAGTGGCCGCCAGAGAGCAATAAGTCTGATGACAGCTCCTTCCTGAGCAAATTGCTGTCTGAGGCTAAGCCAATTTTTGCCATGCCAGCGCAGGCCTCCCCCACAGCCAGTATTGGCATGGATATGACTCAAGCAATGCACCCGAAGGACACAAAGCTGCTTCAAGACCAAGAGCTTCCACTGTGTAACAGTGTGACCGTGCGACACAGTGTCATTTTAATTACATTCATGTCATTGATCAAAAAACAAAGTCAGTTTTCTCAGGCTGTTGGGAGCTGTGGGTTATCTGGTGATCTGTGATCTTATCACCCATTTGCATCCCTGCAGATAAAATGCCACTTTGGCTGGGTGTGGCACAATAGACTTGCAGTGGGACCAAATGCAAGTGAATCTCTCTCAGTTAATTACACGGAAAACATCCACTTCCCCTTCTGCTCGGCGGCGGTCACCTGATCTCAAAAGTCGAGCCCACAGTCTCATGGGTCCTTTGACTTTCGCACGCTTCTTTACAGTCTGGAGAAATGTGACATAATAATGTAAATATACTTTTTAGGAGAAGTCCAATTTAAGTTTGTTTGCATTGTTGCATTGAAATCTAATACTGACGAGCCGGTAAGAGTTTCAGTGTACGCTATAGCTTATCTTTGTGTAAGTTCACACATGGTGTTCATAGTGAAAACTGGGCATACGATGCTAATTTTTCATCAATCAGAAGCACATGTCTGCCACCATTTCCAGTGAAAATGATGTGATGCATTTGGCAGGAGCAGAAAAGCAGCTCATTGATTGGTTGTGATTTTACACTGACATAGTGGTTTGTCAGCCAATAGAAGATAGCCTTGGTCAATGTCACTTTCAAACAAGATGGAAAACAAACTCTTTTTCGCTTTGAGGGGCCTTCTAGGCAATTCCCATACCAAACAATGCCTCTGATTGGCTGGAACATCCAACCTACACCCCCCTGATTGGCTGGCCATCAAAATCACAGCCCCTCATTGGCTGGATGTTACTATGACAGTGAGGTCTTAGTACTGGAGAATACGTCTCCATCACGGCCCAAACTCCTGAGGAGAAACCGATAAAGAAACAACAATTACAACAAAACAATTACTGAAAAAAATAAGAGATTCTGAGGATTAGTGTCGACATCTCACAGTCCTGACTCACCCAGACCACACGCAGACAGAGGGAATGACTGACTTCACAGCCGACCAAGGAATCAACAAAATCATACGTGATAAAACCCGTGCTTGATCAATCAATAGTTGCAACACTGATCTGTGTTATGATCTGTCTGCATTGCGATCTCCTGGTGATATGCATGTTGCGGTATGTCATTAAGAGGGTTGCCAACGTTGATGGAGGTCGCAATTACGGTGTGCGATGTGTACGATGCTTTTTGTGTTCGGTGGTTGCTTCATTCGGAGGGAGGCTGCGTAGCTGTCACAAGGTTAATATCCACCCACTGTCTCTGCTCACCGTCACACACAGGGATTACAAAACTCTCATCCACACCGCTCAGCTGTACAATACATGTATGTACAACAGTATGCCCACCTCTTCAGACAGTATACTCACCTATTAGCCTTATTACCCTTAATGTATATGGGCTTTGGAGTTACAGTATGCCCACCTCCTCAGACAGTATACCCACCTATTAGCCTTATTACCATTAATACATATGGGCTTTGGAGTTACAGTATGCCCACCTCTTCAGACAGTATACTCACCTATTAGCCTTATTTCCATTAATGTATATGGGCTTTGGAGTTACAGTATGCCCACCTCTTCAGACAGTATACTCACCTGTTAGCCTTATCACCATTAATGTATATGGGCTTTGGAGTTACAGTGTACCCTCCACCTCATGCAGTATATTAACACTGGGTCTACACTGGGTGCTAATTCAAAAGGAAACCACAAAAACCCACAGAAACTGCAGCCCTCCAGGTCTGTAAAGTTACACCCCAGCCTTAAAAAGTATGCCCATGGGGGTAGGTTCAGATGAAATTGGATAGAGAGTACATCCCAGCTTGTTCTCCGAGCTCATCCACACCCCCAAACCCCACATTTCACAGACAATGCAGAGGTAGCTCCAGTTCCAGCAAGGAGGGGCGTGAGTGTGTATGTGTGTGTGTGTGTGTGTGTGTGAGAGTGTGCGTGTGGGTGTGTGTGTGTGTGTGTGTGTGAGTGTGTGTGTGTTTTTTCCAGAGGAGGGAGGCTCTGCTCCTGTTTGTTGAGGTTTGTGGATGCGTTTGTAGATTTTTTTTGTTTCATTTTGGGAGTACACCTGTTCACAGGTAGCTCCTCCCTTCCTGTGGCTCTGCCCACCTGGCCCCCAGGTAGCTTAGGTATAAAGGAGGAAGTTGCAGGCCCGGCTGCACCTTGCAAACAGAATCCCAGCAGCTCTCCAGCTCAGTCCAGTGTAATCAGGTTCTGCCCAGCTCAGCCCAGCACCATGACGTCCATGGCGGATACGCTGGCCCACCACAGGGCGCGGACCGAAGGTGTAGGTACCAATGCAAATGCTGCCAAGTTCCAGAACCAGGACTACGCTGCCCTGAGGAAGCAATGCCTGGAGAGGGGCTGTCTGTTTGAGGACCCCCTCTTCCCCGCCAGCCACAGGTCCCTGGGGTACAACGAGCTGGGCCCGTATTCCTCCAAAACCCGTGGGCTGGAATGGAAGAGACCAAAGGTAACTGTGGGGGGGGTTGGTCCAATCTGAGCACTTTTTGCTCAGTGTTTGAACTGCTGAGTGTTACAACGTCTGCTGAAAGCTGGTTGCTTGTCTCCAAACATGTCAAATCCTGAGTCCAGAGTCTAATGAGATGTCTGAACTGTCACCTTGTTGGTATGGAAACAGCCATTTCATTTGTCAACAGAGTCATTTTGTGGTAGTGTGGTAGTAATCTCTTAGTCCAACAGATGTTTTCTTTGTGCTTTGAAACTTGTTTGTGTCTTGTTTGTGTTTGGCCATTAATGGGGCTACATGAAGCAAAACTCCTACATTTTTATGTCGAGGGGAGAAGAATATTTAAAGTTGACTGTGACTGATATTTAAAAGTAACTGACTGGTGCGTCTGCAGTTATCTGTTCTGAATGATCCAGCTGATATAAACACTATCTGAAGTGCCCTTGGGAAAAGTCTAAACCATTGAAGTGTGGTAGTTGCTGAGAGACATCTCCTATTACAGTGCACTGCTCTTAATTATATTACATCGTAATACAGGGATTTAGCTCAATTTACCACATGCTACTTACAGTGTGAAGACAAGTGCACATAGAGGCGACGTGCAATAACTGAACCCTGTTATTCTTATGTTCCCAAAAAAACTAACGTTTATTTTGAAAGCTCATGATCTTTAGTGAGGTGCATCTGCAGATAGCCCACTGAATCACATGCATCTTAAACATGTGGATAATTCATATTTGACTGAATTATGAACTTTGGAGTTGTGCTTTGGCTTGTGATGACATCTTAACTTGTAACATTTCTAATGGAAGTGATATCATCTCAATTTATGTATACTGTAGGGCTTTCCTCACAATCTAGTACAAAGTGCTCTACATAAATATATAGCAATTATATAGGACAACATGATAAGAAAACGCATAAGGATCAATGAATGAATTATGAATGTAAGAGCTTAAATGAGGTTACCATCAAAATCTTGACCAATCTTGCCGTCTCTCAGGAAGTGACATCAGGTTTAGTATGTGGCACATGTAGCTTTGAAACCTGAATACCGAGTGCAACAGACCGTCTCCATCCTTTGTTTAACCTGCGCTGCATTCACAGGACTATAATAACCAATGTGTTTACATTCACAGAGTATCCTGTTCCTTATTGGAGGGCGTCGTATCCCACAATCCTCTTCTCTGTAATCTTGAGTGACTCACCTCTATTGGCTGTAAACCACTAGTCTTGGTACCTCATTTGAGATGAGGCTGTCATTGTGCTGTAATCAGCCCGGTCAGTTTTATTAAAATAAAAACAGCACCTCCAGAACACCAGCCAGAGGAAGTCCACATCTATGCCTGGATTTCCAGGCAGCTTCTGCTTTTAATTATTTAATGCCGCCCAATTAACAGCATTCAATGACATTTTTGCTTTATTTACTGGTAGGTTCATCATTGACAGCTGAAGACTGTTTTCTCAAACTTACCACAGAAGGATGTGTGTGTGTGTGTGTGTGTGTGTGTGTGTGTGTGTGTGTGTGTGCAGTGCTTTGTATTTCAATAGATTAGAATGCTGCTTTAAATGGACCAAATGTTCACTCAGCTGCATGGAACCGGGTCTGTGTTAAAGCACAGAATATGAGTTACAGGTATTTCAGGTACAGAGTTACAGGTATAATTTATATGACACAAGTAACTGGTTTTTAAAGGATCCATTGAATAGCAGAGGCTTGAGTGAAACGCAGGACTGAGTCGATCAAACACAAAGGTATTTTGTGAGCGAATCTTGGTGAAAAGAAATAAAATGTACAAAAGTTGTTTGAGAAAAAGAGGAATTGTCCCAAAGACATCTAGTAATGTTAGAACGGAAATGTCAGAGTTCCTCTTTGAAATGATCCTGGTTTTTCAGACAGAGCCACGTTTTGTTGTGTGGTCTGTGACATGTTTGTTTAGTAATGAGCATCCATTGTCACTGGCCCCTTCATGTTTGTCTGCTGTATTTAAGTATTCGTGTGTGTGTGTGTATGATGTGTCCCTGTGTGTACATAGTTCTCATTGAGCCCTTTGCTCAGGGCTCAGCTGTGATAGAAATATACGTGGCAGTGTGACCGACGGTGTGCATATAGGAGGATTAAATGAGGTGTATATTTAAATCTAAACAAATCCGTGATGGGGGACAGGTGCGTCCGTCCGTTCACAAGCTCGCCTTCAGGCGCAGTTAAAGCCCCACCAATGGTGAAATACATAATGGTAATGTACTGCTAAGAACATCAGGACTACCTTATACCCCCAAAAAGACAAAAATAAAAAATGTTTTATGTTTTATGTTACATTATATTTGAAAATTTACATTAAAAGTTTTAATGCATTTTCATCGCAGTTCTGTGAAACGCCGATAGCACACAACTGACAGCGCAAGGTTTCTGTTCATATAAATATGGCAATAATTGGGATACATATTTTACACATATGCCAACAGCATATGGAATATTCCATATTGGATGTTAAAGGGGATTTTTCTTAGTTTTTCGTTAGTTAAAATTTGACTGAATGTGTTTTGATCTCAGACATCTTTGATTCATAAATCTCCTGAATCATAATTTTTCTATTTTTCCTCCTGAAGGAGCTGTGCTCTGACCCTCGCTTCATTGACGGTGGAGCCACAAGAACAGACATCTGCCAGGGGATTCTGGGTAAGACTTTACCGTTCAATTATGTGTGAAGACGCAGAAAACGCCACTGCAGTGTCGGTGTAATTATCTCAAAATGCAGGTAATCCAGTCTCTGCTCGAGGCTGTGGTGTGAAACCCACTCTTTAGGAGAAAGGAAATCATCTACAGTACAGAACTACCTACTGCTACAGGGTGGCCAGACCTGCAGGCTGGAGTTTTCAGTGTAAAATCAGCAAACACTTCACACCCATGTGAGGAGAATAAAATTTAATAAACAAATGTGGCTAATTGGTTAAGTGTAGAGTAATAATGAAAGCAAGCAGACCATGGACTGATTTCATAGAGCATTTTAGTGCAAGGTATGTGTATATCGGCTATCAAAGTCCATCATATATTGAATTCGGTAGCTTGCATGTTCCGACCTCTCCTTTGTGCATCCCATTTGCAAATTGAAAACAGGTTAAAACAGTATGCAAATGCAGAAAACCAACCAACTCCTACAACACCTGCCCAAAATGCTGCCAGCTGGTAGTAGGATGAAGCATTTGTCATCTTTTGTTTTGGAAATAAGATTACTTTTCACAAACGAAGCAAAGGCAGGCAGCCATGACCCCCCCCCCCCCCCCCCCCCCGTCACTGAGGTTAGTATAAATAATCCTCATCTGTCACACTAGCGAAAAAGAGGAAGACCAGTTTGGACAGATTTCTGCAATATCTTTTGCTTACATACCGTTTGGCATGCCAAATGGCTATATGGTCCCACAGTAATGATCAAATTCCTCAGTTAAATGGCTTTTGTGCAGATGTGCCATCTAAAAATTGACTTGCCTCAATTTCCAGACTCATAATAATGACATCATAACCATGAGCCTGGCGAGTTTCTCTCTGTGATCTGCCTAACTTTGAGGGATATGTTTGCCAATGAAATGATGGCATATTAGTATTTCTGACCAATCACGAGTGTCAGGAGCTGGTGTGGGAGAGTGAAGAGAGCCTGTCTCCAGTCCGTGCACTGGATGAGCTCACTCTCTCTCTCTTTCTCTCTTTCTCACCCCACCCCCCATTTTTGGCTGATTTCTCTGGGAATCAAACACCACATCTGTACCTCATCTGCCCTGCATCCGTTCTGCAGTGGTGATTCACACAGCAGACACATCTGTGAGCTCCAGACTCCAGCACTTATGTGCCAACAGTACCCCCTACAGGAGAATTAAATTACAGCACTCAAATTCCATGATTCCAGTTCAAGTGTATTTAAGCAGGTTTTTCTTTCTATATGTTACTCCGATTCAGTTAGCTAACTGGCTGCATGCAGCGCAGTGCTGTTTCTCTTGTGGATTGTACCATGGTCAAATATTTAATGAGAGGACATGAATCTTTGGCTTTCATTCTCGACCTTACTGGGGAATTTAGCTATACTGTTACATCAGATAAATGACTGGGTGTATATTTAAAATGTAATGTGAAGAACTGACATGAAGTCTACACACAGATACAGCCCTTCTTGCCCATCTCTTCTAAACCAAACATTACAGCGTTTGAAGTTTCGCTTCTGAGGAGGAATTCCACAGCAGTGAGGCAATCTCTCTATGACATCATCAGTGACATCATGCTTCACTGCTGTGCAGTTGCACATCCAGTTCACAGCCATTATAATCCTCTGTGAGCAGTTAACCTACACCTCACAGAGCTCATCTGGTTTAACATTACTTTTACAGTAAGCTGAAATGACAGAGCAATAATTACTGCCATTCCTGCATCCTTCTCATTTTTCTTTTAAATGAAAGTAGATCTTTTCTCTGTGAAGGACAGGCTCACCCCTTGTTTACTTTCACATGTGTATTTCTGCTCAACCCTTATGGTCAATATTTAGTTTCCATGACAGAAGTGATCTCTCAGTCAAGTGAGTGTAACTTTGTAAATGAGACTCATAATGCACGAGTGAGCACAGAAAGGAATTTGGTTTGAGATGTGGCACTGAGATACGGTAAACCTTAACGGACGGGTGACCCGGGAGATTATGCATCGCAAACATTATAATTACACAGGAAATATCCCATCAGCCCTACACTAAGAGGACCTTCCAGAGAAAACATCCAGATAAAATGTTTTGCTGAGTGTGAGGGAAAATGTATGCTTAGCACAAACATTGCATGCAAACAAAGGTCTGTACATTCTGGTCAGGCTCATAGTGCTGTAAGGTTATGATCTGCTCTGTTTCTCTACCTGTGCATGTACCTGTGAGTGTACCTGTGTACCCCTGCAGGTGACTGCTGGCTGCTGGCGGCCATCGCCTCTCTGACTCTGGATCAGGAAATTTTGGCTCGTGTGGTTCCTCCGGGGCAGAGCTTTGAGGAAGACTATGGTGGCATCTTCCACTTCCAGGTGAGCCGGGGTTCTCACGTCAGGTAGAAGGGCGGAGAGGCAGCGCACAAACAGCTTATCATCAGAGTATAAAAACTAGCATCTTTTCTCTTTTTTGAGAACATAATTTTGTTTTATTAGTCGTGTAATGTCAATGTTTTGTGGTTCAATGACTCATAAAGTTCATTGAAAACATGTGAGTAATATTTTAGACTCTCTCCTCCAGTGTGTTGTCTCATCGTATTCCTCTGTATATACAGTGGAATCATTAGATAGGCATGACTGGAGAGTGAGGCAATGGAAGTCCCCCAGACCTCATGAACATGCTGTCAATCAATGTGCAACTACTTCTACAGCACCCCACAAACTTGTCAACTGTTTTATATGTTTAATCCAGATCTTTGAGGGTACTGGGATTGTTAGAAACCGCTAGCTAATTCCCAGCATATAAACAACAACAACAACGACTAAAACAGCAGTAATCATTAACCAGTGCTCTGATGGCCGCAGTTCTGGCAGTTTGGCGAGTGGGTGGACGTGGTGGTGGACGACAGGCTGCCCACCAGAGATGGAGAGCTGCTGTTCGTCCACTCTGCTGAGGGCTCCGAGTTCTGGAGCGCCCTGCTGGAGAAGGCCTACGCTAAGTGAGTAGGCCTCAGTGATCAGCCCTGCCCCTGATAATAACCTCTGCAGTTCCATTCTGATCACTATTAGAATTCCGTGACCATCACTGCCGGAATTCCATAACTGTCACTGCCGGAATTTAGGAACAATAACTATTGGCGTTCCATGACACCTATTTCCAGAATTCTACAGCAGTTGCTAAACCTGTGCCAGGTGAGTTAGCAGGAAAAGGTCCTGCACAAAAACATACAGGGAGGTAGCATCACGCCCGAGTTCTGCATCAATCCGACTCATGTGGCGTGTTAATGATATAATGTTGCTCAAAGTAGTTCAAATCCTGATATCTGATTGGTTCTAACAAGACCTGGTCAGCATTGCTTTATTGGTCAGTAGTTGAATTTGGCTCTTCCAGTTGAACCCTATCTGCATGTGATCATGGGTCAACAGTTGCTGACTGTTAGGCTCTTAGTAACATAAGCTTATGGGTAACATGGTAGTGTGGTGATAGTGTCCTTACCTCCGTCTGTCTCTCAGGGTGAATGGGAGTTACGAGGCCCTGTCGGGGGGCTCCACCACA
The DNA here is from genome assembly GCA_019788955.1 of Albula glossodonta. Taxonomy (NCBI): domain Eukaryota; kingdom Metazoa; phylum Chordata; class Actinopteri; order Albuliformes; family Albulidae; genus Albula; species Albula glossodonta. The sequence goes on along the minus strand of JAFBMS010000135.1, from coordinate 895,696 downwards.
GAGGGCTTTGAGGACTTCACCGGGGGGATATCAGAGATGTACCAGCTGAAGGAGGCGCCTGCACAGCTCTTTAAGATCATCCAGAAAGCCCTGCGTCTGGGATCTCTCTTAGGCTGCTCTATAGACGTGAGTCTTCCGGAAGGTTCCCCTGGCTTACTCACAGTACGGATCTGGGATGAGGGTGACCAGGTGTCCGGGGTTTCCCAGGACAGTCCGACATTTAAGCCCCTTTCCAGACATCCATTAATTTGAAAACTCACAATTGTAAAATATATCTGGTTTCATCGAACCCCAAACTCTATTCTCTCCTCCTCCGGCATTTAATGCTGTGCTTCATGTCTATGGAGTAACTATTGCTGTAGTAGTTTATTGGTATTGGTACTCTTTGGTTCACCCTGTAGGCATGTTTTCTATTGATAAGAGCACTGGCTAAATGCCTAGTTGTATGTGTATTGTGTCTATCCTGTTCCATCATCCTCTCTGATTGGTTGTTTGTAATGTTCCGGAACAGATCACCAGTTCGTATGAGACGGAGGCAGTAACAGAGCAGAAGCTGGTGAAGGGACATGCCTACTCTCTGACGGGCGCTCAGGAGGTCTGGACAACACGACCGTCCATCTCACTGCCTCACGCTTCAGACTTTATGCTTACACTTATTGAACAAGATCAACACTACTAAAATATGAGTGTCACTGTTTTGGCATCATGCCTCCCAACATAACTTCAGGGATGTTCTTTCCTGATAAACCGACGGCCATTATAAGATGTCTTTTGTAGGTGTCTGGTTTGAATCTTCTTAGTCTCATCTCTAGATTTTCAGCTCCAGGGGCACGTTTCATGAAAGCCAGTGGTCAGTCACCACTCCTAACTATTCATGATCTTAAGGAAGGCGGCTCTCCGATGTGAAGCTGCAGTTCAGAGATGGAAACTTCTCTAGTGGTTCTTGTGTAATAGGTGTAGACACGAGCGAGCTTTACTGGGTTCAGGTCTGGTGACTGAGAGGGCTCTGAACACTCATGCTCTGTAGGAAGGCGCATCAGCATTTTCAGACACTCGTCTCTGCAGAGCTTTGGGTCAGAGTAAACATGGGGCGAGGGAGATCACATGATCGACATTCACCGCCTTCAATAAAGCTGCAGGTGCACCCAAACCGTGCCAAAAATGTGCCCCTCACCTTTATGGATGCACCGGAACTCTCCATTGTTCCATTTCATTCTCTGTTTTTACCACCTGCATCAACGCACCTGTATGCGGGAATATTCAGCAATTCAGACACAGTGGATTTTATAGAGTGGATAAAAGTTTCCAAATCCAGCTTTAATGACCCACAATTGTTCCTGTGCAAGCCGACTGTGTGGAGTATATATGTACAGGTGGAGAATACACAAATATGACTATTGTCCTACAAAGGATAAGCAAACATGTCAACAAAAACAGCTTGAAAAGAGAGGAAATGTAGCACAAGACCGCATGATCTTGTGAGGCTGTTTTGCGCGTCACTGCCCTGTTATCTGCTGCTGCTCAGTGTGTCGGTTCAGATCAAAGCACACTCATTCAGTCCGCAGCATGGCAGTGGGCTGCTGCAGGCTAATGCATGCCACTGAACGGGCCATTAAAGCAGCCAAAAATACATTTAAAAAACAATTATCAATATTTGAAACATTATTTTTCCACCAGCACCTATTAAAAAGTACTTAAGGATATTCTGTAGGTTGGACTAATATATTTGGTTGTGGCACTGACAACCTGGAACTGTTTTGGTTTGCTGTTCTAGCTTATTGCATGCACTTTTGTAAGTACTTGGCAGTTGGCGTCTCTCAAGTGTGTGTGACTGTGTGTACCTGGCTGTTTGTGTGTCTCAGGTGCACGTGCTAGGCAGGGTGGAGCAGCTGGTGCGGGTCAGGAACCCCTGGGGGCAGGTGGAGTGGACCGGGGCCTGGAGCGATGGGTACGCCTGAACGACAAACACTATGGGTTATGTGTGCATGACCAACACTGGGTGGCTCTGCGTTCACTGGCCAAATGCAATGTCAAATGACAAAAACATACATTACTGGGTTGAATAATTGGTGCAACATTTATTTGGAAACCCATAATCTGAGTCAGTTCCTCTACTCTAGTTTGTAATGATACTGTTGCACCAATGCACCTGTCCCATAATGCTTTGAGAAAGCCATGCCCCGGCTGTGAAGCAAACATATCTTTGTGTTCTGGCATTTGGCATATAAAAGTCGTAGTATCAGTCAACTAGTAGTATCAGCAGCTTGTTCTTCACAGCATCTCTGAATGTCACTGAAGGTGAGTTTCTGCACAGGGCTGTGTTTGTGCAATGTTTGTGCAGGGCTGGTCTGGTTGCAATGCCACAGAGATGGATTGACACCCGTGTGCCCTTGCTGTGGCAGGTCACGAGAGTGGGACCAAGTCCAGCCAGATGAGAGAGCCAAGCTGAGCCACACAGCTGAGGATGGGGAGTTCTGGTGAGCCTGAGCCTTTGTGGAATTATTATTATTATTATTATTAATATTATTATTATTATTATTATCTCACTTGGCTGGTGACTCTGGCAGGATGTCCTATTCGGACTTTAAGAGGCACTTCTCCAGGCTGGAGATCTGTAACCTGACCCCCGATACGCTCAGCAGTGACGAGGTGGGCCGCTGGAACAACTACCAGTTTGCGGGGCTGTGGAGGGTGGGCTCCACTGCTGGCGGCTGCAGGAACAATGCAGGTACAGCTTCAGATAGCAGCCAGGTACAGCTTCAGAGAGCAGCCAGGTGCAGCTTCAGAGACCAGCCAGGTACAGCTTCAGAAAACAGCCAGGTAAAGCTTCAGATAGCAGCCAGGTACAGCTTCAGAGAGCAGCCAGGTGCAGCTTCAGAGACCAGCCAGGTACAGCTTCAGAGACCAGCCAGGTACAGCTTCAGAAAACAGCCAGGTACAGCTTCAGAGACCAGCCAGGTACAGCTTCAGAGACCAGCCAGGTACAGCTTCAGAAAACAGCCAGGTACAGCTTCAGAGACCAGCCAGGTACAGCTTCAGAGACCAGCCAGGTACAGCTTCAGAAAACAGCCAGGTACAGCTTCAGAGACCAGCCAGGTACAGCTTCAGAGACCAGCCAGGTACAGCTTCAGAAAACAGCCAGGTACAGCTTCAGAGACCAGCCAGGTACAACTTTAGAAAGCAGACAGGTACAGATTCAGAAAGCCTGCAGGTAGGGCTGCAGACAGTAAGTAGATAGAACTTAAGAAACAACGGAGATCAGTCAGGAAGGACAGCATACATTTAAAACGTAATATAGATAACATTCTTGAATTCTGTGCCTCTGACCCCCCCCACCCCCGCCCCCCACAGCCACCTTCAGCTCAAACCCGCAGTTCCACATTAAGCTGGAGGACGTGGACGATGACCCGCTGGACGAGGACGGCTGCACCTTCCTGGTGGGGCTGATGCAGAAGGATGCACGCAAGGAGCGGTGGCTCGGCCGAGACCTCAACACCATCGGGTTCGCCATTTACCAGGTGGGGGCGCCACTGGGGCGTCCTACACATTCACATCACTTCATACCACTGCTTAGATAAAAACTCTGTTCTTATTGGTCACTCTATTTATAACTGAAAACAGTGGTATTATCATCAGTGCTCCTAGACTAACTCAACTGTGATTAAGTGAACATGGAACATGCAGACAGAATGTGGGTCTCTGGGTGTTTTGTAACATGTTTCCCTGTTTTGTTTTTTTTTTTTTGGCTTCTCAGGTGCCTGAAGAGGTAAGTTATTGTCATGACTGTATGTACACTTACAAATTTATACTGTCTAAAGCCACCATACCATACCATTCTGATAGTAAAAATACTAATGACAGACAGAATTATGATATTACAGGCTCAGATAACACTAAGTTTCATAGATGCAGGAAGTTAGCAGAAGTGATGACAGCGCCATCGGCATGTTCCCTTTGCTGTCAGTGAGGGGCATCGTCTCTGTGTGTTTGTGTGCAGTATAAGGGTTGTCTCTGTGTGTTTGTGCGCAGTGTAAGGGTTGTCTCTGTGTGTTTGTGCGCAGTATAAGGGTTGTCTCTGTGTGTTTGTGCGCAGTGTAAGGGTTGTCTCTGTGTGTTTGTGCGCAGTATAAGGGCCGCACAAACGTCCATTTGGGGCCAGACGTTCTGCTGAGGCAGCAAGCAGTGGCCATGAGCCACACCTTCATCAACATGCGGGAGATCTGCGATCGCTTCTGCCTGCCCCCCGGGGAGTACGTCATCATACCCTCCACCTTCGAGCCCCACCGGAAGGGCAGCTTCATACTCAGGGTGTTCACCGAGAAGCAAGCTGCAGCCAGGTGGGTGGGGCTTTGGCACACAGTCACCAGGGGGGTGGGGTTTGAATTATGCTGTCATCGGGGGGCAGGGTTTAAGACAGGCTCAGACTAGGGGGGTGGGGTTTGAATTATGCTGTCATCAGGGGGGCAGGGTTTTAGGCAGGCTCAGACTAGGGGGGTGGGGTTTGAATTATGCTGTCATCAGGGGGGCAGGGTTTGAGACAGGCTCAGACTAGGGGGGTGGGGTTTGAATTATGCTGTCATGAGGGGGGCAGGGTTTGAGACAGGCTCAGACTAGGGGGGTGGGGTTTGAATTATGCTGTCATCAGGGGGGCAGGGTTTGAGGCAGGCTCAGACTAGGGGGGTGGGGTTTGAATTATGCTGTCATCAGGGGGGCAGGGTTTGAGACAGGCTCAGACTAGGGGGGTGGGGTTTGAATTATGCTGTCATCAGGGGGGCAGGGTTTGAGGCAGGCTCAGACTAGGGGGGTGGGGTTTGAATTATGCTGTCATCAGGGGGGCAGGGTTTGAGGCAGGCTCAGACTAGGGGGGTGGGGTTTGACTGTTTCATTCTTTATACAGGGTTTTACTCATGACACACATGAATATAAAATCAAAATGACAACAAGAAATATAAGCAGAAGTCATATTTAAAATGCACTTAAAAGGTCTACAGGGCATATGAATTGTTCAATTTAAAATGCATAAAGAACGCTAATTAATTTGAGATGGCTTTTTTTCTGGTGCACACAATTTCTCTTTCAGAAAGAATATTTGAATTCTCATACATGTTATTTTCTGTTGCAGCAACATGGAGGAGGACATCACTGCAGAGGTGGAGGAGGTAAAGCTACATGCGACACCTCCATCAGGGATTTAATATGGATTTTTATATATTTTCAGTAAATATTCTGCCCAGATTGTCCTTCCATGTGAATTTATGTTTTGCTTACCATGGTTCTGGGAATATCTGAAACATACAATAACTGCAAAAGAATCTTAAATGATTAAAAGAAGAAATTAAATGTAATCGTCACAGCAGTGGTTCAACAGATGCCCTGACTACATTCTGGTCTGTAAACACTTCTCCAGGTGTTGTGGTTACTTTAAATGAAATTTTTTAAATGATTTTCACAGCATGAAATCTCAGAGAATGACGTGGATCCCCATTTCAAAGTCCTGTTCAGGCAGATCGCTGGAAATGTAAGTTTAAAACTTATGTCAAAATATTCTTACAGAATTTCCTGTTACGAATTCAAAACTAGGAACAATGTAATGGTGTTTGCAGCTAACCAATGAAAATTATTTATTTACATCACATTATTCATGTTAATGAAAGTTGGATTTGGGAATATGAATGGGCTGCAAGTGGTAGGAATGAGCCAGCAGGGGGCGCTGTTTCCTCAGTGGAGAGTAGAAATATGAGCCTTAGTGTGCAGAGGTGGATGTTTAGCTGTGACTGGAAATAACCTTTCAGGGGTAAGGTGCATTAGAACTCTTGTCCCCAGGACATAACGTGAATATGGTTTTTTGTATGTATTTCATTATGTTTGTCTCAGGTAATTAATGCTAATGAAAGGTTAGCACTCAGTTTGACCCTTCTGTTTAAATGAAGACTGATGCTTTGTGTTTTCTCTCTTCAAAAGGATGCTGAAGTCTCTGTTTTCGAACTCGTTCAAGTTTTGAACAGAGTTGTATCTCAAAGTAAGAAGTATCATAAAAAAACATCAATACACATTTCTTAATGTATGTTTTGAAAAGAATTTTGTCAATTTTGACACAAACTTTTTCTGTGGTTCTTCAGGAGCAGATATCAAGACTGACGGGTTTAGCCTGGAGACAGGACGGCACATTGTCAGTCTGTTAGACGTATCCTTCTCAAAAAACATTTGTTTGTCATGTATGGTACATAAAAACATTTTGTTACTTTCTCTCAAGAGTATTCAAACGTCTGCCTCTTTCAATTTCAGAAGATGCTGGTTTGAACCTCCTATTCAATTCTCAAATCAGTATACCTTCATTGTTAAATGTATTTTTCAACAAATGAGGAGAACTAGTCCGTAGTGACTGCGGAGCTCCGCTGGGGGACTGCAGAGAGACTGCACAGCTCAGCTGAGGGACTGCGCATTGTAAACATACAGCACTTGGCTTCATCATTTGCAAAGGGCACTCACCCTAGTCTGAACTCATCTGAACTGGGCATTCCACATTGTAAGAAAAATAGAAAACAGAGGGATAAAAGCACATTTTTTAAAAGGACCTTAACAGTAAACAGAAAGATGGAAGCGCCAAACTGGGCCTGGTGGAGTTCCATGTCCTGTGGATGAAGATTCAGAAGTACCTGGTAAGCACACCGCAGATCGTATCACGCGTCCCCATGCATGAGAAACACCCGTTCACCTGCGTGTGTCTGATACCGAGCTGGTTTACCTGACCGCTCTCTTTCACCTGCGTGTGTCTGATACCGAGCTGGTTTACCTGACCGCTCTCTTTCACCTGCGTGTGTCTGATACCGAGCTGGTTTACCTGGCCGCTCACTTTCACCTGCGTGTGTCTGATACCGAGCTGGTTTACCTGGCCGCTCTCTTTCACCTGCGTGTGTCTGATACCGAGCTGGTTTACCTGACCGCTCTCTTTCACCTGCGTGTGTCTGATACCGAGCTGGTTTACCTGACCGCTCTCTTTCACCTGCGTGTGTCTGATACCGAGCTGGTTTACCTGACCGCTCTCTTTCACCTGCGTGTGTCTGATACCGAGCTGGTTTACCTGACCGCTCTCTTTCACCTGCGTGTGTCTGATACCGAGCTGGTTTACCTGGCCGCTCTCTTTCACCTGTGTGTCTGATTCTGAGCTGGTTTACCTGACCGCTCTCTTTCACCTGTGTGTCTGATTCTGAGCTGGTTTACCTGACCGCTCTCTTTCACCTGTGTGTGTCTGATACCGAGCTGGTTTACCTGACCGCTCTCTTTCACCTGCGTGTGTCTGATACCGAGCTGGTTTACCTGACCGCTCTCTTTCACCTGTGTGTGTCTGATACTGAGCTGGTTTACCTGACCGCTCTCTTTCACCTGTGTGTGTCTGATACTGAGCTGGTTTACCTGACCGCTCCAGAGCAGAATCAGACTGCTGTCATCACTCTGCTGTCGTTTTTGTCCCACAGGAAATTTTCAAGAGTTTTGACTCGGACAATTCAGGCACCATGAGCTCACACGAAATGAGAGGGGCCCTCTCACAAGCAGGTAATACTATTTAACCAAGAATACAACATCATTCCCTATCACTACACAGCCATATAGCACCATTTCCTTTCTGAAGTGATAATTTGCATGTTAATCAGCGATTCCAGGTAACCGTATACTATGCTACCATATAAAACCCTTTTGTGGTGCTAATTTGTTTGAGCTACATTTTACCTGAATGTCCCGTTGAGAATTATAATCGCTTTTTCCATGGAATACCTAGTCAAGAGGAAAGAAAAATTTAAAAGCACGTTACATTTCAGATATCATGAGGCAAGTAGCAAATATAGTCAGAAACACAACTGCATGTATGAAACAGATAATTGACAAAGAGTAAAAGAAAGATCATACAGTCTGTACAGGGCTTTGAATTTTGGACTTAAACTGATTTAGTGGCATAAAAATGATCCAGCTGTAATTTGGATTAGAAGTTGCTCCAAGACTAATGAGCAAAGAGGTCAAAGGCTTTTACTCCCAAAAAAACTGATGTCAGTCTGAGATAACTATGATGTACGAGCTTAATCTGAGTCTGTAAACACTATTTAAAGATAATCTGAGTGTGCATGAGTAATTAACGCATGCATCTCAAATGCAGGAAATTTTGCACTACGGTTTCATATGACAGCCCTTTGTCGCCTTATTTTATTTGAGAATCAATAGCGGTGAGTCAGCCTGGTGGATCGGCAGTCGTTTTCAGCCTCCACCTCGTCTGTTTAGAGAACAATACTGAGGAGCTGGATAGACCTGTTTTGAAAAGGACGCCCACCCGTCACGCCCTGTGGTTTCGGCTACAGAATAGGCAGAGTAGGTCTCGGAACAACAAACGGCTAAGAAATATTTAACAGTAATCTCACAGGAGTCTTCAAACAATTCTTTCATTAGTCATTTGGCATTTCTCTAATACAACCGTCTTTGCTCACGCCACATATTCAGTGACTGAATGCAACAGCTGTGCTACTCATTGCGTGCATCTCAGAAAGCCCATATCGATTCTGTTAAACTTCCTTTATTTTGGAACAAAAGATCACAGTACAATATGCAGGGATTGTTTTATGGTACAAGTGAAATGCACTTCTTTAACCAAACCAGGGCCGTAATATAAAATGATTGTATAGGAGTTCTGTGCTGTTACACACATACCTAATCTCTGTGTTATTCTGCACGTTGCTCAGAGCTGACAGTGTTAGCAGCAGCTCCCATGGGCAGGTGCGCATTCTGTGTGAAGTAACACATGCTTTCATACGCTCCCCCTCAGGGTTCCAGGTGAACAGCGATGTCCTGCAGATCATCGTGTGTCGCTATGCTAATCCCATGTACGCCATAGACTTTGACTCCTTTGTGAGCTGCCTGATCCGGCTGGAGATGCTCTTCAGTGAGTCCGTTTACCTGCAGCACCTGCTGACTCAGTCCCAAACTGTTCCCATCATCTTGCCAAATACAACAGTTGATGCTCACATGGGCAATTCTGCTGTTCTTTTTTTTTACCTTAACATTTAGCAGACACAATTATCCAAAACAACACGAGCCCTTTTAAACATCCAGACATGACAACATGTACCTTGTTCAGAGATACAGTAACTGTGTTCAACCTAAGAATTAAACCCGCAACCTCTGTGCTGTAAGACCAGTTCCTTAACAATTACACTTCACAACTGAATTAGCGCAAGCTTACACCTGAGAGAGCTACAGTGAGCTGTCAATAATTGACCATACTTAACCAATCAGAATAGTTTTACTCTCCGCAGCAAAACTCCCTGAACACTGATGTGATAAAATGATTCTGTCAACAAAAACATTCCTGGCAGGGATTATGAGATGTAGCCTTTTTTAGTATATTACATTTCATTCATCAGAGGATTGGGTCATTTATTTTTGCTTTGGTGTTTCTCGCTTTCTCTCTGAACAGAAATGTTTAAAACGCTGGATAAAGACAGCAGCGGCAAGATCGAGCTGAACATGCTGCAGGTGAGTTTCTGCTCTGAGTGTGTGTAGCACAGGTAGACCTGAGCTATGTCTGTATTTGTTACAACACAGTGTGTGTAACACAGGTAGGCCTGAGCTGAGCTGATTGTGTGTTAATTATAGCAGAGTGTGTGTAGCACAGGTAGACCGGAGCTGAGTCTGTATTCATTATGGCACAGTGTGTGTAGCACAGGTTAGCCAGACTGTGCTGAGTATGTGTTCATTACGGCACAGTGTGTGTAGCACAGGTGAGCCAGAGCTGTGCTGAGTCTGTAGGCCCTCTGTGCTTTGGAAAATAGTTTATGTTTTTAGGGGCTGAAGGGGTTGGGCAATCACTAGTGCTCCCAGCCAATCAGGGCTGATCATTAATATGACCTCATGAATATGCCACGCCCTCTTGAACAACCTATTATTTTCAAGAGAGAAATCGCTGCAGGGAAATAAATGGTGAAAAGTATGTAGTGACATTTTTCAGTCTCAAAAAAAATGACGTACATTCATGTTGTAGGTGCCTGAATCGCTGAAACTGAGACTACAATGTGGGAACTTAAACTGCAAAATAATTCACTCTTCATACACAGATATATACCACTGTATTTAAAAATAATAATAAACCGTCATGAATGGCACTGGTGTGGAGCTGCTGGTAAATACTCTGTATTTGACGGTGCTTGTGTTTCTGTGTTTGCTTACAGTGGCTGTGCCTGGCCATTAACTAACCTTCAGCCCCCCCACTTCCTGGCTGATCACCCACCATGAAGCCCCCAAGCCTCTACTGCACTGGATCCAACCCACGGCAAACATGCTGACAATTTTATATTTAACATGGAGATGTGTTTTTCAAATGTTATTTAGGATAGTTTTACATTTGACATAACACTATTTTATTCTAATCTTTTTTTCAGTCTTCAATGTATAGACCAAAGCACTGTTCTTATATCACATCCACTTTTCATACTAATCTGTTCTTCTTTCACATCCACTTTTTATACTAATCTGTTCTTATATCACATCCACTTTTTATACTAATCTGTTCTTATATCACATCCACTTTTCATACTAATCTGTTCTTATATCACATCCACTTTTCATACTAACCTGTTGATGAAATGTATCCATGTAACTGTGGTCTGAAACTCGGAACAAAACAAGTGTCCTGTGAAATCCCATACATAAACTTGGAGACTTATTTTCCCAAAGGTGAAGCATTGTAATTTGCGCAAGAAAAATGACTTCAGTACGTGGTTTGTACTTTAATAAAGAGAAAGCCAGTTTTCTACACCACAAAATGAATATTTAACTACTATTAATACTGCTAATCTGAAACTGCCTCGGAGGGTGAATATTAATAAGGTGCTACAACAAGATTGTGCTGACTGAAAAACACTGTCGTTAGAAGGCTGAGTGATTTACACAGATTTAATTTACCTTGGCTTGGTTCATTAAAACGGTGACACTGATTATGCGTGAACTGAGGCCAGGTTTTCCCAGTGCACACCAGCATGTCTACTGTTTGGAAAATGACTTCTTTGTGTTTGGTTGTTTGTGAGTATTGCCACCTGAATATATGCCTTATGAGTTTCTCGTGTGATCCATTTGTCAAAATTTATGTTGGTTTCAGCTTGTTTCATTTACTAAAGCGAAATTTGTTGCCCTCTATCACCGACACGTACTTCTGATACATACGAGCATTTAGTGTCAGTAAATTGGCTGGAAATGAGACGTGCTGTTCCTTTTCCTGTTCTCTTCCTCCACGGCTTCAGGTCAGATCGTAGTTTGCTCTAGTAATTCCTTTTCACCACTTTAATCAAGGTATTCTCCACCACTGATAGAAATGTGTTTGTTGAATGAATCAGAATGTCGATACATGAATGCTATTAACCGGATTTTGCGCATGACTTCGACTGAAGCACAGCAGATGTAAGTACTTAATTGATCAATTGACACCATTCCCAACACGCTTGAATCGCAGATTTTAAGTGAATTACACAAACCGGCACAACTTGAAGCCGCCCGATGGCAAAACAAACAGCCGCTGACTCAGAGAACGCTCACTTGCGCAGCCTGTCCAGGGGAGCAGCTGTGAGTTCTCCTATACACCCTGCACGAAGGGAAGCGCTCTTATCATATGTGCTTCGGAGCTGAGGTCGCATGAGCGCTGATCGCATCCATTGTATTGAAGGTCTTCCCCCATTCTGTAGAGGTTTGCATTGTATTTGAGTAAACCACACCCAAGAGGATAAAAACACCAGACTTTAAGTTGGCAGAATGCAGACGGAAACGATGGCAGGAATCGCCTCCAAACTCCAGCACGACCGAAATAAGGCTCAGGGGATCGGCTCCAACGCGCAAGCGGTGAAGTACCTGGGGCAGGATTTCGAGGCGCTTCGGCAGCAGTGCCTGGACTGTGGACAGCTATTTCAGGATGAGACCTTCGAGGCTCTGCCCTCGTCCCTGGGCTTCAACGAACTTGGACCAAATTCGTACAAAGTTAGGGGAATCACCTGGCAACGACCCACGGTAACTCTTCCTAATAAAGACACTGTTGACACGTATGAGTGACATTTTGTTTACAGTCGCGCGTTAGATCATAAAGTTACAGATAGCTGGCGTGAAATCAAAAGCAATATGCGTTTAGATGGTATCTTTTAGCAGTAGAAATTAATACGATGACTTTCGACTCGCAGTTAATGTAAAATGAGTTTATGTAAATTATGTTATTTCCCTTTTCTATGGTGAAGGCGATATTGGTACTTGGGTGTGTTTCAGTTGGTGCACCTGTTGCCTCACTCATGATGGAAACGGTCATGCTTAATGTGAATTAATCTTTTCACGTTTCCACGTTGATATTGATTTCAATTCTGTATAGGTGGCGTTGCCACAACGTTCAGATGGTTTAAGTTTCTAAATCATTGCTCATAACCAGTTAAATATTTACCAATTGGAAAAGCAGAAAGCCTAGAAAGTAAATTCTCAGAAGACCGAGCGCTTGATTTTTTAAGATCTAAAACATCTGTTTAAAACAGATTTTGTGTTGTAGTTTGCACAATACCTAAACTGCTGAAACAATAAGTCAATAATAACAAGTATTTATATTTCATTCAAAACCCCACGCAGACAACCAAGAGAGAGTGACACACCCCAAAAAAGCTGGTCCGCACCTGGAATGAAAGCGTTGTCATTTATACTGTTCTGGGTTCAGCACCTGGAATGAAAGCGTTGTCATTTGTACTGTTCTGGGTTCAGCACCTGGAATGAAAGCGTTGTCATTTATACTGTTCTGGGTTCAGCACCTGGAATGAAAGCGTTGTCATTTAGACTGTATTGGGCTCAGCACCTGGAATGAAAGCGTTGTCATCTAGACTGTACTGTGTTCAGCTCCACCCGGGCTGAAGTCTTTTCGGCCATACTGACAACAGATGGAGAGGTCTTGGCAAAAACCCATTCCAGAATACACTGAATGACATTATAAGCAGTCTGTTTGGTAATGAAATGAGTTTGGGCGCGTTTGCTGCCAGTAAATCCATGGTCTACTGCACGTGCTGCATGATGAGCAGCGCTTTACCGCAACTTTAAATACAACATTGTATTTAGATATTAACATAATGTGTATGTATTGATTTTTGTTTCATGTGTATTAATTGTATATAATTTAAGTACATAAAAGTACGGAGTTGAATTATAAGGTGGTCTTTTAAGGCACAGGATTTACTTTGACTTGGTTTCAAGGCAGATGGTCAGTCTGTGCCAGCTTTTAGATTAGTGTTTGGATTATGTTTTTATCAGGCTCATAACTCATAAACCTGAGAACCCACTGTCTCCATTATGACGTAACAATTCCCATCCTCAGAGGTATTCTTCCTTAAAAAAATCAGTGGTTAAGTACTACTTCTGACTAATCACAATCTTGTGTGGGTGGGACTATAAACAAAATCCATCCTCAGACATCCCCAGGGGACAAAAAAAAAAAAAGAAAATCCCTGCCAGCAATTGAGAGTTGAGACTACCTTTTAAACGCTTCTGGCTGAGGTGTCCTGCAGTCTGAATTGTGCCAGCAGGTATATGACTTGGGGATTTGCCCGGCTTCAGGTGAATTATCATTCCACACATTTCAGTGTCGAGGCAGAGACTGATTCGTCAGAAGTATTACCTGAATGTCACTTTACTGGTGAGGCACATTTTACAACTCTGCAGCTGGGCTCTGTCGGACCATATCCCTGTAATATGGACAGATATGTACCGTTTAGGAGTGAGAAGCTAGTTAGCCTCATGGTTATGATGTAATAACCTTGACATCACAACTGTCAGGCTCATTTATGATGTCATCATTGCGACATTCCAACGACTCAGGCTTATTTATGATAACTTCATAGTTATGATACCATTACTAGTCAGGCTCATATTTACAATGTCATTGCCGAGAGCCATTCAAGTGAGGCTACTTTATCCATCCATGTCTGTTTGTTTGGTTTCAGGAGCTGTGCTCAAACCCCCAGTTCATACATGGCGGGGCCACTAGGACTGATATCTGCCAGGGTGCTCTGGGTATGTATCGGACTGTGCCATGTTCACTCAAAGGGGAACAAAAACATTTCAGGAAGTTAGAGGGATAATTCTGAGGGGAAGTTAGATAGTGTCACTCGGGACCTTTCTCAAAGTAGAGAAAAGTGAGAAGACAAGTACAACCTCATGTAACAATTGTTAAAAAAAAAAAAAAAAAAAAAACTTTTTGCTCAGAACAGTCTGGTAACTCCCTGTGCTGATGGCCTACAGGTGTTTTGCTCCACCCACTAATTACACAGGTTAGTTTACCTCTTTGGTGTGGGAGGTGTGATAATTACTGAAATCAGGTGATGTGTGTGACATATATGTATGTATGTGTATGAGAGCAAATGCCTGCCGGCCCTGTGGCCCTCAGGACAGGGGATTGCGTCTGTTTAGTCCAGGCAGTAGCTTGGCTAACACGTTAACAACGGCAGAGCATCAAAGCCACTGTCAGGACGTTTATGTGGGGGCAGTGAAGTGCCAGGGCTGCAGACATGAGTGTAGAAATGAAGAGGTGAGTTACCTTAGACTGACATTCAGCATACAAGATGCTCATCACAGCTGGCTGGCAGCGACAGAGCTCCACACTTTGCACTGGTCTCAATGAATGACTCACCAGGGTCATTCATTATAGCAGTTTTATGTGCATGGCATTAACAGTGACATGCTCTAGTCCTACTTTACTTCTACCAAGATGCACAGAGAAAAAGAGGAGCAGAAACCGACTAAAAAGTCTAGCCACAAGTTGTAAAAAAGGAATAAATATATTGGAATAAAACCCAACACATTATGGCAATAAATTTCACACCTGGTCAACAGGAAGACTAACCATGAACAATCTGAAGTTTGAGAGGTGAGGGTTAAATATAATGGTAATTTCTTTTTTTCAGTTGCTTCCTCAGTTATCGAATTCAAACCACCTCTAACTTCCCATTGACCTGCGCTCAGATATAGGGCTGAAATGGTGCTAGCTATTCCACTCAGATACCGAGCTGCAATTTATCATGAGTTTATTAAAAATATAACCAGTGCTTTCTGTCCTCACCTGGCCCTGTTATACAGGTAGCGAACATGAAAGGTAAAGTTTGATATGGTGTCGGGTTATCTCATGGGGACAGTAAGCCTGTTTGTGTCATGGCCCGTGTCTACGGGTGCCTGGAATTCTGGTGGGGAAATGTGACACTGTTCTTTCACCAGAGCCTTATCAACTCATACTTAGTCTGGTTGAGTAAGTCTGACTACTGGCATGTTGTGAGGTGTGTCATCTGAACCAGCTAACCGAAATGTCAAATTTGTCCTCACACCTATTGTATATTTTCAAACGACTGTGTTACATCTCTTAAAATCACATGGAAAAGCCCACACCAAAGGGGTTTTCTCAATGAGTACTCTAAAGTCTAATGGTAAAAATATTAGCCCTCACAAAATGGGGGAAAAAAAAAACTTGGTTCAGGTCCAGAGCTGGTGATTCATTGTAACATAACCCAGCCGTCCCACAGCAGCACAGGCATCTGGGACTGGCAGGGCTAGTGTACAGTGTCCTGATTGGCTGCTTTGTGTTCTGGCCCTGATTGGCTGCTTCATGTTCTGGCCCTGATTGGCTGCTTCGTGTTCTGGCCCTGCCCACCTCAGTGGGAATGCAAATAATGTATCTGGCTCTGACTGCTGCCAGTGCATCAGCATAGGCAAGATGCCAGCTCTGCCGAGAACACCCAGGTCACACGTTCATCTCACATCCTTTAACCGCTCAGAACAGTGGTGCCAAACTTGCTGTCCACAGTGTCTGCAGGTTTAACTCCAGTCCTACAGGGCCGCAGTGTCTGCAGGTTTAATTCCAGTCCTGCAGGCCGCAGTGTCTGCAGGTCTAACTCCAGTCCTGGAGGGCCGCAGTGTCTGCAGGTCTAACTCCAGTCCTGGATGAATAAATAAATAAATGAGTGAGCGTTGCCTGACTGTGGCAGTGCCCTGCCCAGCACACTCTCCTCTGCTTGCTGCCTCGTTTGCATTTCAGTCTTTTCTGCCAAGCATCTGCTTCCCTCTGCCCTGCGCAGACTGAAATAGAGTCGCAAAAGATGTTTATGAGGTCACATAACGAGCTGAAAACAGGCTGCGGGATGGTTTGAGAAATATCATTTGCCGTACAGTGCAGAAAGTACCGCTCTTTCACTCGGCGGATGTGCCTCCATTCCGGAGATCATCCCCCGTTTTCTGAGTGTGTGTTGTGTCCGTCACCACGTCTCTCTGTCTGTCCAAAACTGATGGCACTGGACTTCACCGTCTAAAACTTCACCGGTCGTATTTCTGCACTAGACCTCAGAAGCTGTGTACAGCATATAGCTTGGCTGCTTCTGTTTACTGTGGTGTCTGTAAATCCTCAGATTTAAAGCACTTTGGCTAACTGGCTAGAAACCTGTAGAGTGACAGAGAGACCTGCTACAATAGAACGCTGGCTGGGTGTTATGAAACCCCAGGCTAATTATACCATGAGGGCACGCCCCTGTCTCCTCTCTGCATCCTTCACAAAAGGCCCAATCCACCTCTCCTGCAGACAGACAGACGGACGGACGGAATGAGCACGGCCAGCAGTTTGCTGTGGGTGGAAAATTCCTTTAACACCGTCTGGGAGTTGTGTTTGAATCAATCTTTGTCGGATATCCCATGTGTTTGTTGGATAAAAATGTATGCAAAGTTTATAGAAAGATTAACTAGAGATCCACAACTTACCAGCTCAGTATCGGGAGGAATTTCCCAGATTTGTGTCAAAACATAAGATACAGGATTGAAAACACAACAGTCTGAAGCTGTATTTCTGCACTGTGTTGTTATGTGCCCCGCCCTTTGTAGGCAAGGGTGTGCTTATGGTGCATTGTTGTCGTGTTGTGTAACAGATATGTGCAGTTTGTAAATGCTGCTCGGTTGTGGGGTTTGTGAATGCTGCTCGGTTGTGAGTGATTCATTCCAGTGGAATTTTGTTCTTGCACAACTACGGCTCTAAGAATGTCTGTCACTCCATGCCAGGGGGAGTTTTCACACCTGTTACTCAGAGCTGAATAGCACCCATCACAGATGTTGTGGTTGCAAAGTGCTGTGGCGAGGGAACTGGGCTTTTGGCTGTGAGGTTGCAAGTTTGAATCCCATGTAGGGCACTGCTTTCGTACCCTTTAGCAAGGTACTTATCCTGAATCTTGTAGTGCTTCAGTAAAATTATCATAACATTATTTAACATTATTTTGTAAAATAAATGTTCATGTGAGCAATCAACATTTGTTTATAGTGAATGCACTTTTGCAACAAAATGTCAGTATCGTTTGACACATTTACTGCACCATCCATGCATTAGGCTACAATAGGCCATTATACCATCCTGCAGCAGTCAGGAACGCAACGCAGATTAATGTCAAATTCAGCTGAAAGCTGCCTGACTAACTGTCAGCTCTGAGGGGCAGGGGCCTGGAGCACCAAACCTAAGCCTGCATTCCCACAGCACCTGCAGATTATTTTAGTCTCTTATTGTTATTCTTCAGCTAAATGGTGAGAGCCATGCTTCAGCCAATCAGTGACTTATATTAAGCTCTTAATATCTGAAACTGTACAAAAACATGCCGCCATCCAGGACTAGAGTCTATTGGTTTTTCCACTCTTGTCATCTGTTTTCACACCAGTTTTTCATGCTGAGTAGACCATTGCCATTACACAGCTGTATCTGTGGAGAATAATGGACCTGTTCTGCTCTCCTGCTGGCCACACCTTTGATATCAAGTTGCTTTGATGTTTCAGGTGACTGCTGGCTCCTGGCTGCCATCACATCTCTGACGCTGAACAAGCAGGTGCTGGCTCGAGTCGTCCCGTCCGGTCAGAGCTTTGACGAGGACTACGCCGGAATCTTTCACTTCCAGGTGAGCTGGTGACCACGCAAGAGAGACTGTTTTAAGAGGAGAAACACCCGACACCTGACATGCATTTCAAATCATAGCCATTCAAAGTTAGTTCATTTATAGTTGTAGCAAAGACTTATCCCAGGACCACTTTAGCAAACTCTCAGTTTTATCAGTGGATTGTAAATAAAAATGAATGTACGTAAAACGTACGTAAAATATGAGGAGACATTTTAATTTAAAAATGAAGACCTGTAAACAGCTGTTCTGCCACTCAAACAGATAACAGATAAATAATGATGTGTTGACCCCCAGTTCTGGCAGTTTGGCGAGTGGGTGGACGTGGTGGTGGACGACAGGCTGCCCACTAAAGACGGAGAGCTGCTGTTCGTCCACTCTGCTGAGGGCTCCGAGTTCTGGAGCGCCCTGCTGGAGAAGGCCTACGCTAAGTGAGTTGGCCCCTGATAATCACCTCCGCAATTCCATTACGATCACTATTAGATCTATCAAATCTCATCAAATTCATATGAGCAGCACTGTGGGCGATGGACTTGTAACTTAATGTTTATAACTTAATGCCTCCATTTCTGCCGGAGCTCCCCTCAAACACCACTGACGAGTGGGGTGAAGCATGGCGGCCATTTTGTGCCGGAACACTAACCTCACATCGGCCCCAGCAGAAATGGAGGCGCTAAGTTTGGCTGTTTATCTTTAGCTGGGAATTCCCCTGTTTAACCTGCATTTAAACAGCTCTGGAGCTCTCTGCATTTGTTCTGGGTTGAATACCCCTAATTATGGAACATTCAGTGATACACACATCCATTTTCTACCTCAAGCACCATATCCTCTGTCCCTAGCTATGGCGGGTAGCATTATGCTGTAGGCTTGTGTGATTGTGTGAGTCCTGCTGTCGGCTGTGGCATTATTCCTGCTGTTTGCCTAAACCTTTATTCAGATCAGTATCAGGTATCTTCAGTTATCAGATTCACATTTGTGTGCCGCCGTGGATAAGAGGGTAAATGAATAAATGTAAATATGCATGCAAATGTGTTTATGGAACAGGCAAGTATGATTTGGCCTTCCACACTGAAAGGAGCGAGCACTTAGCCAGGATTAAAGAAAATAAAAAGTTGCTCACTCGGCTCCTCCTCCAGGCTGAACGGGTGCTATGAGGCCCTGTCGGGGGGCTCCACTACAGAGGGGTTTGAGGACTTCACCGGGGGGATCGCGGAGGCACACGAGCTGCGGAAGGCCGGGCCGCACCTGTTCAAGATCATCCAGAAAGCTCTGCAGCGAGGGTCACTGCTGGGCTGCTCCATCGACGTGAGTCACTCACATGCACTATTATTATTTTATCACTAATAATATGAATTAATATTATTTTATACATGCACTCACACACATATGCACACACACATTTGTATACATACAATCACACATATACTCACACATACACATGCACACAAACACACTTATACACATGCACTCACATACATACTTAAATACACACACTGGAACTGGGCCTGTAGAGAGGTTGCAGGTTTGATTCCCAGATTGCTATTGTATTCTTGTCAAACGTCTAAGTCGCTCTCGATAAAGAGTATCTGCTAAATTTGTGAATGTGTAATGTTGAAAAAACATATCAGATTGGCCAGTTAAAATAGTAATTGGTTTTAAATAAATCAAATTAATCCATTCATTTTTAAAAATCGGTATATTTAAAATGGTAGCATTTCTTGTAAATGTTGCACACAGAAATTCTTTTGCCTTTCAGTATCATACATTACACGCGTGTGTAAAGGCAGTGCTGATTAGCGCCCTCTGGTGTTTATTCAGTGTACTGAAAGCTGTTGGCTACTCTTTCCAGATTACAAGTTCAGCGGATTCTGAGGCCATCACATCACGGAAGCTGGTGAAGGGACATGCCTACTCTGTGACTGGAGCAGAACAGGTGAGTGCGTCCTCCACAGCCTATCCCATCATGCCCTGCGGCTAATTACAGATCATTGGTCAAAGCTAACAATATCACAATCTGCAACTGAAGAATGTGATGTCTACTGACAATGAGGGACTTACACTGTCAAAATAGAGCATGCTACCTCGATCTGCCATGTTTGATTTTTTAAAAAAGTGTGTCATTAATAATACATTTATAGAAATAAATGTATTTTGTAATTAATATTTAAAAAATAATACATTTATTTCTATAAAATTAAGTTTGGACTGGCACTAATATAATGAAATATCACTGCTATGAAATTTACTTAACCCATGGCACAGATATCACGCAAAGAAAAAAATGGAGGAATCCAAACTGGTGATGCACCAAAAGTTCTACATGATAAGTCTTTTCTCATCATGGTACCACAAACTCAGATTTCAGTCAAAATATATCAGTTGGAAAGTTCTGTGTCTGGAACAGGAAGCTTGCGCTGAAATGTTTTCTGCGTTTTTGCGACCCACATGCAGAGCTGTTTCCTGGGTGTGTCATGGTGCTGTGGTGTAATTACTGGTGTAACCAGAACGCATGGCTGACGCATTGTAAAACCTGTGTCACACAGTACACACTGTCGGTCTCCATGGTAACGGCACTCCAGAACTGGAATGTTCAGTGTAGCAATGTGTTTCAGTTTGTGAAACTGTGTTCAGTGCTCTCATTTTCAGCACAGACCTGACCATTAATGCATGTTTAGCCTCACTCTGCTGGCTCATAACTATGACATCATAAGTATGAGCTGGACAAATTATGACATCATAACCATGAGCCGCACAAAAAACAGTTTCTGTTGTTACATATGGCTGCCCAGTTTCTGAGACTGATATAAATGTGGCTGAAGGCAGTTAAATTTAGTTTAAGGTGGTTAAATTCAGTCTCTGCCCTGTGCAGGTGGAGTGTGATGGGGAGATGGTGAGGCTGATTCGGATAAGGAACCCCTGGGGGCAGGTGGAGTGGACTGGGGCCTGGAGCGATGGGTACAACCCTTTCATCTTTTCCAGCGTTTAAACCCCACTGTCCCTTCACTCGATAGAACACACACACGCACACACACATACTCGCATACGCACACGCACACACACACAAACACACATGTGCAAACACACACACACTCTCACATGCTCATGCTGACACATGCGCACACACACACACAGACACACACACTCTCTCTCTCTCACTCACACACACACGTGCAAACACACTCACACGCACACACACACACACTCTCAAACATTCACACTCATACATTACATGCATACATACATTAAGACACACACGCATGCTCCTCCTCCCTCCCCTCAGGTAAAGGTGTGTGAGAGGCATTCCACTTGCTTGCATGTGTTACCTCCCAGTGTTCTTTGAAACATATCAATTTGACACCTGGCTTACCTGAGCTTTAGATTGTGCTTTGCTGAAAAAGGAATCTTACAGCAAAGCGCAACATCTCCACAAAGACAGAAAGAAATACAACTGTAATTCTAATAAAACAAATGACTATGCAAGTGCTACTATCACTTCTTCTGCTACTGCTAATCCCCCGTCTACCACTGCTTTCACTGCTGTTTATTATTATGGTGAATGACCCAATTCTCTCTCATGTGTAGCTCATATGAGTGGAGTAACATCAGCGATGAGGACCGAGACAGGCTGAGAAACCGATCTGAAGATGGAGAGTTCTGGTAAGGCTGGTTCCTTTGTGTTGTCGCCTGTAATGGGGTGTAACGCACCCAGTCACTAATCCCCTAACACACGGTTTCCCAGCTGTGGAACTGGTTACTGCCTTTTCTAGTGGGCCATTGAGGGATAGAGGAGGGGACAAGGGGGGTGATGATTCCAGCCAGCTACACAACTTACAGCCATGACCTACCTACTGCCACCTACCACAACCAATCAGATTGCAGGAAACTAGACACAACCTCTGCTAATAAGAGAAATAGTGTATCTTTGGTCCACCTTCATGCTTGCCTTCTCTGACACAGTCCACTTTTACAGTTAAAGACAAACTCACATGAAACCAAAGATGTACATATAGATTTGACAAAGTAGACTTCCTGTTTGCCTTCCCTTAGAAAGTCCATTTCCTGTTTGCCATTCCTGACTGTCCTGAAAGTTCACTTCCTCTTTACCTTCCAGGATGTCTTTCTCTGACTTCATGCGGCAGTATTCTCGTGTTGAGATCTGCAACCTGACCCCAGACGCCCTCAGCGATGACGATGTCCAGAAATGGGCCCTGTCCAAGTTCGAGGGGAACTGGAGGAGGGGGTCCACGGCCGGGGGCTGCAGGAACTACCCGAGTACTGATCCGGAACTTTCTCTCTCTTTCAGCCCCTGAATTAAACACACTGACTGTTCGAAGATGGTTTTGGGGATTCATTAACTCTCAACCAGTTTAACTGAAATTTTCCCAAATGTTGTAGAAAAGAATGTTTACTGTTGTTTTCCGGGTAAGGAAAGACCATAAGGAAATGCAGTGACCCCACTTTTATTCTGCAGACACTTTCTGGACGAACCCCCAGTTCGTCATCAAGCTGGATGAAGAGGACGATGACCCCGATGATGGCGAGTCAGGGTGCACCTTCGTCGTGGGCCTGATCCAGAAGAACCGGCGCCGGATGAGGAAGATGGGCCAGGACATGCAGACCATCGGCTTTGCCATCTACGAGGTGAGTCTGACTGCATGGCAATCTACTGCCTCAGCTCTCAACCACGGGAAAAGTGCTCTCGTTGGCCATTGATATTCACTACCGCTCTCACCTGTCTTCAATGGGTTTGCATGATTGGTAAGAAAACACTGTTTATGGTACAAAAAGGGGCAGGTTCATAGCTCTCGGCAGGCTTATTGGGGAGGTATAAGCGACTCTGCAAGACATTCAATGTATTTCACAAACAAATATTTGTATATAAAAAAGGAACACCCTCATACCAAACAGTTTTTTAGGATGCTGGTTTATTGACATTCTGCTCTGTTTCTCACAGGTGCCAGAAGAGGTATGTGACTGAAGGGAAGCAGGACAGATTGGGGTTTGTCTATATACTTGAGCTATGTCGTATATAGCCGGGCATAAAGTTTGTATGTACTGTGGCATTTGTTTTAACTATTGTTGGCGTTTTCACTTAAGCCAGCATAGTTTGGATTGTGTGTAGTGTGTGTGTGTTGTGTGTGTTACGTTCTCCACTGTGCGTTTCTGTTCTCCAGTACTCAGGCCAGAGGAACATCCACCTGAACAGAACCTTCTTCCTGCGTCACGCGTCCGCCGCGCGCTCCGAGACCTTCATCAACTTGCGCGAGGTCTGCAACCGCTTCTGCCTGCCCCCCGGGGAGTACCTGATCCTGCCCTCCACCTTCGAGCCCAACAAGAACGGGGACTTCGTCGTGCGCGTCTTCTCGGAGAAGCAGGCCGAATTCCAGTAAGATCCTGCGCTGTCCGTCTTCTGAGATCCCTGCTAAGCCCATACATCGGTTAATCCGTCTCCTCTGCTTTCAGGCTACCCTAAATACAGCTTGTTCATGGAACGCTCACAGCTAGCTCACATATAATACTTGGCTCTTAGCTTACTGTTAGATCACAGATAATACTTGGCTCTTGGCTTACTGTTAGATCACAGTTAGATAATACTTGGCTCTTGGCTTACTGTTAGCTCACAGTTAGATAATACTTGGCCCTTGACTTACTGTTAGCTCACAGATAATACTTGGCTCTTAGCTTACTGTTAGCTCACAGTTGGATAATACTTGGCTCTTGGCTTACTGTTAGCTCACAGTTAGATAATACTTGGCTCTTGGCTTACTGTTAGCTCACAGATAATTCTTGGCTTACTGTTAGCTCGCAGGTAATTCTTGGCTTACTGTTAGCTTGCAGTGTAAAAAAAAAAAAAAAAATGCTGTATACAAACACAAAGGAGGATCAAAGTACGGCCCCTTTATGAGTTATGTGACCTGACAAAAGAGATGCAAACAAACACTGAGGGAGGGAGAGAGTTAGAGAGAGCAGGAGGGACACAGAGAAAGAAAAAGAGAGAACTAAAGTGACTTTTTCTCATCCAAGCCAAAAACACCTGTGGTGAAATGGTCTTGCCTCTCTGGTTGAACAGGAAGTTCAGCTCCTGAAAAGTTTCAATTCCACTTTAGAAGCATAACGCAAACATACCACATTGTGCGGAGAGAATGACTCCAACATGCAGCAGCTGCACAAAGACTCTCAAAATTCTGCCTAGTTTTAATTCATTGTTTTTTCTTTTGGTAGAGAACTTGATGACCCCGTGGAGTCACATGTGAAAGAGGTAAATACACACAAGCAATCATTCTAATTTTTAAAAATGCTTTCTAATTCAGACCGCTTATGCCCTGTATGAAACAGTAATTGATGCACAACATTTATGCATATTTTAATTTGCCATTATTTACCATTTTACTTGTGAGATTTAATTGTTTAAATAAAACATCCGTTCTTAAAAAGTGACATTTGTCTGTGCCCAGTGCCCCAACATTGTTGGGATGTTAACCCCATTACCCATCTCAGATTCCCACAAAATTTCACTGTCATGGTGGCCTAATGATTCATTACATCTGATTGGCTGCACAGTCGCACAGAGTCCACCCAATTTGCTTCCCCAGGTTATCAATAGAGATCCGAGTTTTCAGTCCACGTACCTGGTAGAATAAATTAAATCAGTACACTGGGACCCTGTGGTTTTAACAAGATGAGCTACCCAGTAGCCAATATAATGATACCCTGTATATTGATATTTTTGATTTTTAAAGTGGAATATTTATTCACGTGAAGAAGAACCAATCAAAAACAGTTGCCTCGGGGTAAAGCTGATTGGTGGAAATGTGTGACATTTGTCTCTGTACAGAAAAGAATGAAAGTGTAGTGCGGGAAGTTAGGAATGTCTGTGTGTGTTTGCAGATCGAAATAGATGAAGATGACGTGTCTGATAGATTCAGGAGCCTCTTCGGTCAGCTGGCTGGGCACGTGAGTGAAGCATCGCGTCGTAAAACACCTCGGTTTCCTCAGGGACCTCGAATCATGAGCAAACACATTCTGTGTGACCCACCTCTTCTTAAAATCTTACCAACCTTATGTTCACACACATGGAATTTACATGTTTACTACATGTGAAACTAACCACATGTATACGGGTGTGGTTAACTTAGCATGTGTGTTATGTCATTTGATGGTATGATGCAGATTTAGTCATATTTTGCACAAGTATCTTCTAACTCCTATAAAGCTTTGCCTGGTTTGGGAAGCAGTAGGTGTCGACTGATTCCCATGTCAGGCAGAATGTGGACAGAATGACATTTTTTTTAGGCTCATGATTATGACATCATAATCATGAGCCAGATGAGCATCCTCTCTCTGTTGTGATGTACCCTCTCAATAGTCAAACACTTTGCTAAAATTTTGGTGTGACAGGGAACTAAATACAAAATAACTGACAGTTAACTGACTGTATTTTGTGGTACATGGCAACATTTTTCCTCACCACTTGGAATGCTATTAATATCTATAACGGTATTACTGTCTATAAAATATGTATATATATATTTTTTTTGCTGTATGCTTCTATAGGACTGTGAAATCTCAGCTTTTGAGCTGAGAAATATTCTGAACAGAGTGGTCACCAAACGTAAGTGAACATCTCTCCTCATAACTGGTTCCCTCAGGTAAAAGTGAGCAGATTTCCCATTCAGTAACACCTTATTATGGAGCTGTCCTTGTTAAGAGAAAAATGGGATTTTGTGCAGCTCTGAGCTGTTTTAAATTAGACTAACTGTTCATTAGACATTTTCCCATGTTCAATCAACATTTAAGCATGCAGTATCTAGTTTTTCTCAGTAGGTGGTGCTACAGTCCAGTGACAAGAACCACAGAGAGTCAGGTCAGACTGAGTGAAGAGCTGGCCCAGTTGAGACAAATGTTCACTCATTACCTTTCAGCTGTGCTGTCAGAATAAAAGGTTTTTCTCACAGTGTAGATGTACTTCCTGTGTGTTTGTTAATATTATTATTTTTATTTCAGGCGATGATATCAAAACAGATGGGTTTAGCCTTGCAACCTGCCGCAACATGGTGAACCTCTTGGATGTATCCTTGCTCCCTGCTGACTCGAACTGGAATGTTGCTACGCTCTCTAAACTTAAGAAGTACACACTCACATTCTGGAGGACTGCATTGTCTGGCTTTTGTGTTTTTGTGATCGACTTTCAATAAGCTAGCTTGTTCGGGTGTTTGCATAACTTGGTCTGGACTCTTTGACCAACCAAGGACTTTAAAGAATTAAAAGGACTGAAGTACTGAAACACACTGAACACCAGCAGACTCTGCGGCCCTCCAGGACTGTAGTAAAACCTGCAGACACTGCGGCCCTCCAGGACTGGAGTTAAACCTGCAGACACTGCGGCCCTCCAGGACTGGAGTTAAACCTGCAGACACTGCGGCCCTCCAGGACTGGAGTTAAACCTGCAGACACTGCGGCCCTCCAGGACTGGAGTTAAACCTGCAGACACTGCGGCCCTCCAGGACTGGAGTTAAACCTGCAGACACTGCGGCCCTCCAGGACTGGAGTTAAACCTGCAGACACTGCGGCCCTCCAGGACTGGAGTTTGAAACCCCTAGCCTGGATAAATGAGTATATTGTCGCTGCATAATGACCATGTGAGGAAAGTTTGAGAGTTTCCTTGACGACTTTTTTAGAAAGACGGCACTGGAAAACTGGGCCTGGTGGAATTCAAAATCCTGTGGACCAAAATTGAAGATTTCCTGGTTTGCACCCCTTTACATGAAATATAATATATAATAAGTATATATATATATACTTATATAAATTTATAAATATATACATTTTGAGTAACATCACTGGTATACTGGGGAAACCACTCAACATCATTATAGTCAACCTGGTCTGATTACTGCTGACATGAAGTCATCCAGAATACCAAGTGTCTGACCTCTGACCTTTGACCTTTGCCCCAGAGCCTGTACCGTGAGCACGACGTGGATAACTCCGGCTGCATGAGCTCCACGGAAATGCGCATGGCAGTGGAGGAGGCAGGTGAGGGAGGCTGCAGTTTCCTGGTCATGTGACTATTTCAATGGTCACGTGACCATTTCAGTCAGTCAATCAATACCAATAAAGGGCTCCCAGCTGGAATGTATGTAGCACATTTATGGTGTGTGTCGCTGGCATTACTTGGCTCCTATAGGGTGTTTTTTCTCTTGAGCAGCCCCTGAGCCATGCATTTTGTGTTGCAAGTCGCTCTGGATAAGAGCTTCTGTGGAATGCCTTTGATGTGAGGTAATCAATCAATTAATCAATTACTCTCTGTCCATTGTGTACCAACTGCATGATTCACTCAGTGTTGTGCAGAAGTCCTTAAAGGGTTATCTCATAGAGAGGAATGACTCGATAAACCCAGTAAACACAAGTGTACTGGAGATAATTTGATGAGCACTCCTAATGGTGACCGAAGGACTTTGGTCCTGCGTGGGTCAGCTCAGCACATGTTTTGCAGGAACAATGCCCATGATGTCGCTCTATCAGCATTGTGCTAAGGAGCCCGATGACGTCCCTGACCGCCTCACTCAGCAAAGTTCACACACGTCAATCCTACAATCTCACCCAGCCTCGCTGGGGAATGATGGGAGCCACAAGGGCAAAGTTTGCTGGTCACCCCATGCTCTATTGGCTGGCATGGCGGCTGCAGATGGACAGACATAGGCAGGGCGTAGTTGGTGGAGCATCCGCAGTGTTGAAAGTAGCAAGGCTGGTTGTCACATGAATCAGAGAAGTCACATGCTGCAGCTCCGTCCCCCCGACATCAGTGGGAGAGGGTCACTTCCAGGGGATAAACCTGCAGGTAATGGCAGAAAAAATGGGGAAAACGCAAACAAATAAGAGATGGAAATGTACAGGATATCTTAACAGACAACATAGTGAGCACCAGATGGCTCTTTTAAACAGGACAGTAACATTTGCAGAGAGTCTGTCAGAGGGGCTATTTACCTCACTCTAATTACAGAGCGCAGATCTCTCAGCCTAGTCTGCAATTACAGCCCCCGACGCTCTGCTCTCAGCTGTGATTGGGCGTGCTGACCCCTGACATCAGAGCTTATGGCACCCCCATCTCCTCTGCACACGTACCTTTCAGAGGTTTAGGAGCTGAAAAAAGGTTTTCCTGATTAAACCTGAGGGGGGCGGAGTAAACAGGAACAGTTCCATGCCTGATTAATCATGTGGGGCTTTGTGTCAAGACTGAGCTCAGTGTATCCAGGATACCCTTGTGTTTACAGTAAACCCCCCTCCATCGCGGGGGTTATGTTCCAGACCCACCCGCGATAAGTGAAAATCCGCAAAATTGAAATACCCTGTTTAAATACACCCTACACATGTTCTTATAAGTTTTACGGTACTTTTAAAAGCATTTTAAGGTCTTAAGACACAGTTCTAAAACAATAGAAACACATTTAAACACATAAAAGATATTCTGTCGTGACGCGTGAGATTTAAACTCTTAAACAATGCTGCAGAATGGCGAAAATATGAGCGATATTTATAGGCCTTACAGAAAAAAGCCGCGAAATACCGGGACCGCACAAACTGAACCGCGATATAACGGGGGTTTACTGTAAACACAAAGAGGACATTGTGTTAAAGTACTTTATTAAAATAATAAAGTATGAAGGGTGGTTAAGCAGAAACATAACAGATATCATAACCCCAAACCTGAAAATGTGAAAGCATGCACTCATTTGGTGATAATTTTATTTCTTATATATTATTATATATAGTTCTGCCTCCTCTCCCAAACTGAAATCAATCTCCAGCCATTTTCACAGGCTGCATGGCCCAGGACAGCACACACATGCATGTGTAATTGATTACTGGTATGACTACGTTTTCCTACACTCTGTTGTAGGAGGTGATAGAATGAACGTATTTCCTGCTCCTAGTCCGGGGGCTGTGGTGTATGCTGGTTACACAGTTACCTGACCTGGCCTGGTCTCTCAGGTCTCACCTGGCTGTGGAATGTCAGGTGGAAACGGAAACCAGCACAGTCCGGCCCCTGGGAGCAGAAATGAGATTCTCATTCACCTGTGTAAAATCCCCTCTCTGCTATAGAAGAAATTAGTGATATTATAAACTTACAGAAAACAGCCATATCCACAAGCTGTGCTCATTCCTTCCACCTCTTTCCCCTACCCCCGCCTTCCCTCTCCCACCTCCTCTTTCTCTCTTTCTCCCCCCCTCTCTCTCTCCCTCTCTCCCCTCCCTCTCTGTCTCTCTCCCCCTCTCTCCCTCCCTCTCTATCACTCCCTCTCCCTCTTTCCCTCTCTCTCCCCCTCTCCCTCTCTCTCTGTCTCTCTCCCCCCTCTGTCCCTCCCTCTCTCTCTCTCTCTCCCTCTCCCTCTGTCCCTCCCTCCCCCCCCATCCCTCCCTCCATTCACAGGGTTCTCTCTCAATAATTCCCTGCACCAGATCACAGTGGCCCGCTACAGCGACCCTGAACTCACCATTGACTTTGATAACTTTGTGGGCTGCCTGGTTCGTCTGGAGACCCTGTTCAGTGAGTTTATTCCCCTCGCATCGTTCACTGTGATGCATTCACCATGCACTCTCATCTAAGGTCACTTACTCACATTTTACATGCATGTGCCATTCATATACCTGAGCACCTTAAAGAATTTATACCTTTAAGTACTTAGCACGCTCTTATGCATGCAGCTTTTGCAGGAATGTAACAGAAGTGTAATGCTGGTATGAAATTTGGCGGGAAGTGTATTTCAGGGGGAAAAGCAGGGGAATGGTTACCATAGTGATGGCAGAGTAAGTCTTGTGACCTCATAATGGGCGGAGCTTAAAGTAACTGTTAGCCGTCGCTGTCTTTTGTGGCAGTCAGAAGCTCTTGCTCTCCACAGCAAAACACAAAACACGGTGTTTGGTTCCTGTCAGTGAGTCAGGTATTCCAAGCTCCACCCATGTGTGATGTTTTGAAACCTCAGTCTCCCGTCACTAAGCTGCCGAGCCTTTAGCATGAGGACAATGGGTGACCTAGACCTTTGCCTCCACAGACACCTTTAAGACCCTGAACAAAGACGAGTCTGGGGAGATCGAGCTGAATCTTTTGGAGGTGAGCGTGGGGGGGCGGGGCCTTCGCATCTATAATTAAACATTCAACAGATGCTCTACAAAACAAACAAAAAAAACAAACAGAAAAAAACATACATTTCGTTGCCACTTGTGAGTAGCATGTGCAATCTCTGCCCAGTGTTAGTCATAGTCACAGAGGTTGCTGGGCAGCGAGAGCCTGGTGCTGCCCAGCGATGAGCTCCAGCATGCCCTGGCACGCCAGCGCTTCATCCCCTCTGTGGGAACGGAGCTGAGGGAGTCTTCCTGCTGACGCTCGTGACGGAGTGTTCTGTGTGCATCTCTCCCCCTAGTGGCTGAACGTGGCCATGCTCTGAGCCTGTGACGGGAGGGCTGGGCCGGGCCATCACCATGGAAACCTGCACTCAACTGCGCAGCCGGGCACCAGTGAGCTGTTAGTGAAATGGGTAGTGTGGTGGTGGGGGGGTGTATTTTTTTTTTTTTTTTTGTTTTGTTTGTTTTGTTTTTGCGGTCAGGACATCCTGGACTGACCCGTCTGGTGTCTGTGTGAGAGTCTCATACGTGTAGTTCTTCCTTTTATTGATCTTCAACTGGGTCAATCAAATGGGTGTCAATGGAAAAGCATGGAATATATTGCATTAAAGAAGAACTCTGGAAAAGGGAAAGAAATTTATTAATGTTTTATTAACAGTTAGAGGAAGGTGCCTTCAGAAGATGGAGTCTGATCTGTTCACCAAAATTTCGCTCACCGTGTGTGTGTAATACAGTGTAATGTCTCAGGTCTCAATAAAGCAGCGGACGTGTTTTGAACATCCCTCAGTGTTTCTGAAATGTTCTGTTGTTCCTGATTTGACTTTGTTTAGTTATGATTGAGAGCAATTTAGATCCATCAAATGTACCTGAGGATAACGTCTAATAAAACACATTATCATTGAGAGCCTCTTATTTTCCCCATTCAATTAAAATAAGGTACTTTTGTATAAATATCACACACTTTGCATGGTCCATCTTTATGGGCGTGGTGCTGCATTAGAGACGTTTTTCTCAGCTCAGAATTTGTGTTAAACCACAGCCAGCACAGCAGCTAACACACAAACAGGCTGAAAGACCCTGAGGTTCAGTCAGGGCTGAGAGGGATCCACATGACTCAGGTGAACTGCTCAAACATTTGTAGGTAAGATCTGACGTCCCTGACACTACGCCATCTTGGAGTGGTAACAGAACCACGCAACCGGTACTTCCTGTTTTGCAGTCATGTGGGCAGCCATCTTGACACAACTTGTTAAAGATAGAGTCTCACATAAGGCGTGGCTGAATGAACTCCTCAGAGGGGAATGTCATTCACACAAACACGTCATCCGCTTCACTTGGCTTGTTTGTCAGTGAGTGCAGAGTTTTAAATTAGACAATTCTCTAACACTTGACAGTAATCTTTAAGCAAAAACATGTCACTGGAAACATATAGGGTGTAAAGAAATAATTCAGGCAGGTTTTATTTCTGTGTTTGAGCAAAAAAAAAAAAAAGCAAAAACAATTACCCAGTAAAAATAGGAAGAAAAACATTTGCACTCGACCTGAGAGTCCTTTTTGGGCACATCCAGATTGTGCAAATTTGTACAAAAACGTTGCATTCACACTGTATGCAATGCATTTCACTGAAGCAGTTACTTTTGGGTTCATTTGTAAACTATGAATCAGGAGCATATTGTTATTTATTCTATTCCAGGGATCTCAAACTCAGATCCTGCAGGGCTGCACACTGCTGACTGACTGACTGAATGAATGAATGAATGGATGACTGACTGAATGCTTGCAACAGGCACAGCCAGTACACACACAATACATGAAATCACAAACCATACACAAAAACCCCTTCTCTACAAAAAACAAAACATATATAGAACACATACCTAGATCTGAGATTTGCACTTTTTGCACAAATGATGAAAGGAAACCAGATGAAGGGGTGGGTCTGCCGTGTACATTTCAACTGGCCACTGATCCAGCCCCCATTTACGCCGAGGGAGGGGGTGGGGGTCGGGTCAGACAGGCGCTCCCCAGGGGTGAGACCCTAGCCACATGAATTCATTCTGCTCTTGTACTCGTAACATACCAGTCACTCGGCTACCTGTTGCGCAAACATCACAGACCCCCTTATTCATAACCTCTTAAAGCTGATCCATATGAGCAACAGTGCCAGACCTTGCTAAGATTATTGATATGCCAGCAACCACGTTACATCACTCATGTAAATTATTAATGTTAATTGTTTACTTAACTCACAAACTACACCTGTATGGAAACTCCTGAGTTAAATACACTTGTATTTCACATTAACCCACTCATCTCTGCCTTTTCTGGCCACTTATTTGCACGCATGAAATGAGAGGATGTCAGAAATATCAGTGGCTTTGCTGGCCTCCCGTTGCAGCTGAGCGCTCTACACCATAGCAGACAGCCCAGAAGTCGTAGCTGAGCAGCAGCTGGAGATCCTGTGCTGAGAGCTAACCGCGGGCTACCGCCATAAAAGCAGAGTGCTGATTTTAAGGCAGCAGCAGCCTGGAAACCTGCAGAAACCTGGCCCTCCAGGACCGAAATCATTCCATTTCGCCACACTCATTTGTGCTCTGTCAGTCTGGAGCTGGTTTTTCCCCCATTAGTTAGTGTTCACATTCCTGACAATCTGGTATTTTAACAGCAAACAGCGCACAAGGAATGTGCATCTCTACCACTACTGCTACTGTTACTAACACTACCATGCTTAATAATGATACTACTACTGCTACTGTTACTAACACTACCATGCTTAATAATGATACTACTACTGCTACCGTTACTAACACTACCATGCTTAATAATGATACTACTACTGCTACTGTTACTAACACTACCATGCTTAATAATGATACTACTACTGCTACTGTTACTAACACTACCATGCTTAATAATGATACTACTACTGCTACTGTTACTAACACTACCATGCTTAATAATGATACTACTACTGCTACTGTTACTAACACTACCATGCTTAATAATGATACTACTACTGCTACTGTTACTAACACTACCATGCTTAATAATGATACTACTACTGCTACCGTTACTAACACTACCATGCTTAATAATGATACTACTACTGCTACTGTTACTAACACTACCATGCTTAATAATGATACCACTACTGCTACTGTTACTAACACTACCATGCTTAATAATGATACTACTACTGCTACTGTTACTAACACTACCATGCTTAATAATGATACCACTACTGCTACTGTTACTAACACTACCATGCTTAATAATGATACTACTACTGCTACCGTTACTAACACTACCATGCTTAATAATGATACCACTACTGCTACCGTTACTAACACTACCATGCTTAATAATGATACCACGACTGCTACCGTTACTAACACTACCATGCTTAATAATGATACTACTACTGCTACTGTTACTAACACTGCCATGCTTAATAATGATACTACTACTGCTGCTGTTACTAACACTACCATGCTTAATAATGATACCACTACTGCTACCGTTACTAACACTACCATGCTTAATAATGATACTACTACTGCTACTGTTACTAACACTGCCATGCTTAATAATGATACTACTACTGCTACTGTTACTAACACTGCCATGCTTAATAATGATACTACTACTGCTACTGTTACTAACACTACCATGCTTAATAATGATACTACTACTGCTACTGTTACTAACACTGCCATGCTTAATAATGATACTACTACTGCTACTGTTACTAACACTACCATGCTTAATAATGATACTACTACTACTGCTACTGTTACTAACACTACCATGCTTAATAATGATACCACTACTGCTCTTGCAGCTTCTATTCTATTTTCATTTACTATTTATTTTACCAAGAAACCAAACTGAGATTGGTGAGAGATTAGCATTAGTAATGACTACTACTGTTGCTGCTGCTAGCATTTATACTTCTACAACGATGATTATCATCATCATCATCAGCATCAAAGGAGTTGATTATGTCATACTCATATAGTATTGCATGTTGAAAATGTAGCTGATTTGAGTAGAAACCTTGGGCACACACACACACATCTAGCAATTCTGATGCTAGCTGAACATATTAAATGTTAATTGTTAGTTTAATTATGGTGTCAATATGGAATTGCTATGTATTGCTGCTTTGGCTTTAACTTTGTCAGTTTCTGTAAGAATGGCTGCAGGAATGAGATAAACTACAACCTGCTCTGAGAGGGAATGGGACACATTCACAGCGAGTGGTTCTTTCATTTTTTACTTAAATAAAATGTAATTGCTCTATAGTTTTTACATGAACACATTATTTTTGTTCAAATCACCAAGGACACATATGGAGTCTGCAGCTATTGCTCATGACCCTAAGAAATAAATCACATATTTAATAAATGGTTCTGCTCGCGTATACAATTAGGAGCTGACTTTGACCTGAAGCCCTAAAAACAGACCAACCAGCATTGCTCACTTCACAGCGCTACGGCTGAAGACCGATCCGTTTGTAATTACGCTAAGTAAGAGAAAAGTGCAATCAACCTGCAATTAAAAGCTGAGTAACAACAATAGCCGGCACAGGTGACTCAGCGAGACCCGGACAGCGGACCGCTGCTTCAAACGATACCTGGCTGTTCCCTCTGTGGTTCTGCTAGGATGTCAGAACTCATTCCGAAGCTGCAAAACTCTGGAGTTTCATCAACTGCCAGCTGATTTATAACACATAATTTGGGGGAAAAATATATCATGTAAATAGTCATATTCTCTTGCGTAATTTCAATGTATGGATCGTGTAGTACATTTTCCTTGAACAGTGATTACAATTACTGTACTGTTCAGTTTCCTATTCTTGTATTAACTTAAATCAGTTTTTAAAAAGCATAATTATCAGCTTTTTAAACTCAAGTCGTTTGCGGAAAGAAAGGCCACTGACTCTTCTCAAGCTAACGTCTAACTACCTGCCAACCTCTACCTTCTGTTAAAATATGTATTTACTTAATCAAGATAGAAATGAATTTAGCGATCCAGTAATACATTTTAATGTCCATAAAAGGAAAAGGGGAACGTACACAATAACTTTTCAGAATTAACATATTGCTTAAACATTTTTCCCCATTGTATTTGCTTGCTGTTTGTTTTTAGAATTAGAATTCACTGCAATCTTTAAAATGCTACCAAATTCATAAACTGCCAACAGATATATTTCCTATCATAATTATGTAATTTTATAAAATTATGTAACGTAAAAAGAATGTAATTTCAGCTCCAACAGCGTGAACTGTCAAAAAGTTGAATTATTGTTCTTTTGTAACATTTCAATGTTTAAAAGTCTCTGACAATAAAAAAGGGTTTATGAAAAAAAAAATATATCCCAACATTCTTAAACATATGGACTCCAAAACAGAATTCTGACAAAATGTGGTTCTTATGGTTATAAGGGAACACCTTTGGGACAAACAGAACCATTAACGAACCATTATCAGAAACTAGAACCATTAATGGTGCTACACGGTGAGGGGAAATAATTACGCGAAAAGAACCCGTACAAGAACCTTCTTCTTTCGCCGGGTGTAGATCGGGCATTATGAAGGCAAGGGGACAACTTTGGGAATTGTCCCAATTGCGAAAACGAGATACAAAATGTGGATAAAAATGGGAGGTGGGGATACTATTTTAAAATATGCGACATGGCCCCCTCCATCTTTAATGGTTCCCACGCCTTTGAAAAGTCATAAATATACCCTAATGAGAATCCAGCGATTTCTCAAACGTCCGAGGCCAAGCAAGTATTTTTCCCCTTCTCTTCTGACTCACACCTTCTTAGTTTCTTAAACATTCTTGCCAAATAAGGACTCCTAGGTGTGCTGTCATGTTACACCTTGCGTCTTCTTCACTTTCCATAAAAGGCTGCCATTTTAAATCTTCCGTTCTCATTGGTTCTCTCCTACCTGTGTCTCGAAACCACCTGTAAAAACAGTATTTCTGCAAGATACACTGACTTTTAACTTTCTATTACCAATTAGCTAATGAAAAAAACTTACGTTCGTTTTCTGTGTGTTTCCGTCCTAATAAATTCGTGGAGGGTTTGTGTATTGAGTTAAAAGTTTTGATAAAAAGACGCGGATTGTGCCCGGGGGCAAATATTGAGGAAGAGGGAAGTATTGAGCCAGCAGGGGTGTGGGTTGAGTGCAATTCTTTTCTCTTCAACTTGATAAGTAGTCCGTCTTCCTTTGCAGCGAGGTACACCGAGTTAAGCGGACCACCAGTTCTCAGCCTCTCCCTGACTCCAACCTCTCCAACAGAACTATGGTGAGTTCGTTTATAATGCTTTTAATTGTTAACAAACTGGTCTATCTCTAGATGATCATTTAAATTAAATTACTTTAATTATGTTAGTTTAATACTATATAGCTGTGTTCCGTTTGGAAACTGGCAATGCATCAGTTATTATCTATTGGTGACATCTACTCGGATTTTAATGGCTTTATGTGTGTGTACATAACCAGACATATTCTTAAACTGAAACGTCTTCCATGCAAAGCTGAAAAAGTTTTCTTTAATCTTATGTAGGCTAAGATATTCTCTTATAGCAAACATTTCGTGACCGTTGATAGTAAAATAATGGCAAATATTTAGAGTACAATAGTTTGCTCCTTCCAGAAATATGCTTGAGTTTTAATACCGTTTCATGTGAGATCAACAGATTGTTGAAAAACCCCACCCAATAGGCAGTCCAAAATGTTTTAGATTTTTTACGAACTCAAAATCGAGTTCAGGCACGTTCAGACGTGTTACGAATTCCCCTGAAGTCCTGTACGCACAGTTGTCAAAATGTTTAGTATTTGTAACATTCATTTTCACGTGTGTAAAATAATATTTTA
This sequence comes from Albula glossodonta, assembly GCA_019788955.1. Taxonomy (NCBI): domain Eukaryota; kingdom Metazoa; phylum Chordata; class Actinopteri; order Albuliformes; family Albulidae; genus Albula; species Albula glossodonta. The sequence continues at coordinate 858,729 of JAFBMS010000135.1, read as the reverse complement.
GTTTATAAACTTGCGTCTTAAAATAGGGATTGTTTTCTCTCAGCTATTGTTTGTGTGAGTATGTTTAAGCACTCAAGAAATAAGATTAAGAAAGAAATAACATAAGATTTACATTTCATATATGTAATGAGTGCCTGAAATCGTTTCTGGGTAAGCATATGACAGACATAAAACTGCGTTTTTCGAAAAATCCCCCTTGCGTGGCCTACACCAGCTCTATCTGTGCCGACAAAGGACATTTAGGTAACAGCAGTTCAGTTCTTTTCGTGGATAACTTCAGTTATTTAATCGAATTAAACAAACCTTTTCACCCAAGCTATAATAGCGCGACAATGTTTAACAGTGGTTCTCAGACATACTGAAAATTAAGAGGAAAGTGAGGCATCCGAAACCGTGCAGGGGCGAGCGCTTGTGACCAATACCTTAAGCATGTCTCTGCGTGTTTCCACAAGGCAGGAATGCGGAGACCGAGACTCAGGTGTGTAAAAGATTCGAGGAAGCCCCTGGCCTCTCATTTCGGGTCGTGTGTGAGATTATTAACCCTGTCATTTATTGATTCACAGATGTCATTTTCAGATATTCACTCCGCTTTGAAAAATGCATTTTAGATGTGCGTACCACTGCATGAAGTTCACATAGCGCGTCACATATCGAAGAGAAGATTGTGTTTGAAGCTCACCTGGTTAAATAAAACGTAGTACATTTATCAGTGCTAACGCCGTGATCTCAAAGCTTCAGCTTCAGGGCTGTCAGCGTGGCTGTGTTGAATGTAAATATGTATAAACGGAAGATGTTCTCTGCATTTGGTAGATCTTAGTTACTGGAGCAAAATATTAGTGTGCAAAATATTACCATACATTATATTACATGCATTTGGCAGCTGCTCATTTGACCCTGTCATTAAATTGTTGCAGACAGGAAAAATCTTTTTATGGTGGCCACACTTCACTGATTGACAGCTAATTGTTGCTCTGCATGTTTTTGGTGTCATGGTACCTAAGCACCCAATTCTCTAACTACCCCTGACTGACGTTCGCAGTCTGGCAACTGAGACACAAAAACAGTTAAAGTACTGCACCAAATCAAAATTAAGAACATTCAGACTTTGGAACGTACCCAAAAAAGTCTAACACAGGACATGGGAGACCAGATGCAAACAGACACACACAGACAAACCTTGTTTTTCTCTTCTGGACAAACATTTTAACAAATCAGAGACCAGCCTAACTCCATTTCCTCTAAGTAGTTATTGTGAGGAGAGACAAAGGAGCAAGCACATGCCGTGCAGCAAGTTAACGACTTACCAGATGGAGTAATTCACCTCAGTAAACTTCATCAGTTATTGAGTTAAGCAAGAAAAATGAAGAGAAACAAATTAAACTGCACTATTTATAATCATTGTGTATGTTTTTGTATATATCATTGTCTGACCCAAATCAGATCCCTTTCCAGGTCCAAAAAAACTTGATTCCCTGTGACTATCACCCATTTAGACCCCAAGAAAAAGACGAGATATTAATCTAATATGTGGGGAAAAATCGGGTTCAAGTCACCGCAGATTGGCCGTCTGAATGTAGCCAAAAATTTTGTCCCAAAAATAGGCTGTCAAACATACCATTCAAGACAAATAACGTTTGTACTTCACAAAACTGGGTAATCTCAAATGCAGTTTGACGCAGTTTAAAGGGGCGGGCTGTGTATTTTCACCTTAGTGGTAACCAATGCAAATTACACCCATATTCAAATTAAAATCGAAACCGCGCAAACGCTGACCAACACATTGGGAAAACATTGACCATGAAGGACTGTATGGCTTTGTAATGCTCAGTTTCCCTCTTGCTGAGAGCTGATTGGTGCTTTTGCACCTTCATGGTTTAAAGTGGCAGAATCTGCTGTCCTCTCATTTGCTGAGCATCTTGATGATGTCATCATGATGAAGTAATCATGTGCAACCAGTGGAGTGACCCAGAGCGTCATGGATTTCAGAATGGAGGTTTGAAAGACGTGAGTGTAACTGAGGCGTTGACCTGTTTTCTCACTGAAACCCCCTCTGTCATCACTTGTCCTGAAATAAAGACAAACAGAAATGCTGTTATGTCATTTTGAAGATGTTGTTTTGAAATTGTGACCCTGATTCTCCTAGTCTGAACCCACTGGGCAGGTTGTTCTGAAATCCAGAATTGGACTGAGACCACCATCTTGATTTCTGTTTTTTTTACTGTATCCGATTAGTAAATGATCTCTTCACAAATGATCATGTGGTTTCCAATTTATTTTTCAAAAATTATTTTTCCTGTCTATGCAACTTGTGTCAGACAAAAATGTTTTTGCCCTCAACTTGTTATTAGTCACACATCACATGACACTGTGTTCACTTTCTAATCACTCCCTGCCGCCATAGCAACTGCAACAGCTGATCGCAAACCAGTCATGAATGTGACCTGGTCAGTTGCAATGTGAAATACTAACACAGCCTCCTAAAAGAAAGAATGTGAAAAACAGATCGTATTTGAATGTTTAGGGATGGATGAGTGATGTGAGAGAGCGGTCCCTGGTGAAGGGGGCCCAGTCACCTTTAGTTTCCGGTCCAGGCTCTTGACAGGCCTATGAAGCATAGACTACCTGGGCACCTCACCTGACGCACCTGTAAGGTGCACAGCTGAGTCATGGTTAAACTTATACTTGTACGAGACCGAGTAACGAGCGCATTGGGACTGGAATGTTGATTTGTGCCATGAGGAATGGTGACAGGTGTGAATTATGCTACAGATCAATTGTACCCCTTTTTAAATGCAAAAATCAAATATTGATGCATAAGTATTGAGGAATGACATATAATCAGTAGTTTTCATAAATGTCTACAAAAAGATAATTCGCTTGACATTGGTGGGTTTGATATGATCAGCATTTTATCATATGATGCTAAGCTAATAGGAAACCTTTGGGTGTATTTGGAAGAGCTGTGTCTGCTTTCACACTGCACTTTGTTTTGTGTTAAATAACCAACTCGTTTACACATGACAGTCTCAACAACAGACAGTCTTCTCTTCTCCTCTGTAACAGGGCAGTGCAGTGTGTGTGTATGCGTGCGTACTTGTGTGTGTGTGTATGTGTGTGTGCACGTGCTTGTGTGTGTGTGTGTGTGTGTGATATTAGTGGTGATTCTGTCCAACATGGAACCAACGCAAAAGCACTATTGGAGCTTGTTTTTATTTCTTTGTTACAGTGAAATGAGATTTGGCGCTAGAAGCAGATGTGTTACTCATTGGATTTCTTTCCAAAGCAGAAATTCTCATTGGATTTCTTTCCAAAGCAGAAATTGCTCTACAAGTCTGCTACATGTAGAGCAAGCACACACTGCCTGAGATGGTGAGTGTAGAAAAAGAAAAGATCCCTTTGGAAATATGGTCCTTATACCTTTGTGCGTTGATGCAACAAATCCAGACTAAAGTCTTTGTTTTGGTGAAGAAAGATCAAAAGAAACATACTGATGATAATTTGATTCAATGAGGCACTGCACATAAAATCTATCCCCATTTACATATTTAAATAAAATAAAAAAAAAAAATACACAAATTCACAAAATTCAAATGACTCATATGCTCCTTCTGAATAACCCCAAAGTTTCATCCAGAGAATCTATCAATCCTTTTTTTTTTTTTTTTGTTCACATCACCTATGTTTCTCTATGAGCTGGAGAGCACTCATCACCATTTTGCCCAAGAATGCTAGGATTACCCCCCCCCCCCCCTCCCCAAAGCGTACTGCTGCCAGGACTTAAAGCCTCTGATAGGCCAAAGCTCACCTCCATTCTAACTTTGCTGACCTTTGAAGCACTTTCCAAGTGAGCTCTCTTCACCTGGGCATGAACAGACGCAAACACCGTTGATTTGGGGGGCACGTGGGGATCCTCTCGCAAAGCAGTGTTGCTAAGCCCTGCGGCTGCAGGGGTAGGCAGGTGAGGGTCTCCCATTCGAAAAGAGTCTGGTGTGTGACTAAAGCCAGGGGGGGTGATTTTTACCTTAAATCTCACCTCAGACAAAGTCCTTGTGGTTATTCAGAATGAACCATGATATACTCCCTCCCCAGTGAAATCATTTAATGTTTCTTTTTAACATATTTTACACAATATATTTTGCAACACAGCACCCCAGCTTTGTCCAGCATTCAGTTCTTAACTATGTATCGTGTTGTATGCATCATTTTCATCAATTCCTGACCCAATAAAATATTACTGTGGATAGATCTTTGAAGCACCGTTCCTGTGACCCTCAATTGCTTCCTGTAACAGAGAAAGACCAAGTGTTCGTGTCCATTTTTATGCAGTTTTTATTTCTTTTTAGCATTAGTGTTAAGGTCAGTCTTGTTGTATGATTTACACTGATCCCCAGGATGTACTGGATTGATTCCCTCCCCCCATTTTTATATGGCCAGTTTTAGATTTGTTTCTCCCACTGTTATTGTGAGGCAGTGCTCTGAAATGAGGTCTCTGAGCCTCCCGGAGTTTCCTGGCCATAGTTTGTCAGTTCTTGCACCATTGTCAATAGTTCTGAGTATGTAGGTGACGTTGGGTTATTTTTACAATGGTGCTGAGCTGCTTGTGTCTGATGTCCCCTTGACCACTTTGGTCCTTTTCCTTCCATCCCCCCTCTCTTTGTCCAGCACTGTTTTATGGAGTGGCCAGTTCGTTTACAATTGTAACACATACGGGGGTTCCTGCATTTACTCTGTATGTGCCCCAACCTTCCACAGTTGAAACACTCCAATAGTTTTGGTCCTTTTCCTTCCATCCCCCCTCTCTTTGACCAGCACTGTCTTATGGAGCGGCCCGGTCTTTTACAATTAGAGCACATGAGGGGTCTTCTACATGCGCTTTGGATATGTCCTGATTTTCCACAATTAAAGCATTTTGGCTTCACCTGATCTGCAGTAGATGTTATTGGGCCAATCTTTTTCCAATCAGTTTGATTCACAGACAGGTCACATTGACTTTCATTTCATACTGTTAAGCAGTCATGGATGTCTTTTGTCTGATAGGCAATGTGCTCAGCTCCCTGCTCAATTGCAGTAATAGATGTTGGCATGTGGGAGAGACGTGATCTTTATATTTGTCAATGACCAAACTCCAGAAAGTAGGATCATCACTTGTTATTAAAATCCTAGGCCCCCCACTCTTGTTTCTATTATACAACTTAAAGAATATCCTGAGAAAATCAGTTGGGTGTTGGCCTTCTCTAGGTATAAAATCAATAATTTTGCTCATGTCTGCCATAAAGTGACAGTGCACAGCCTCAATCATTAATTGTAACCTGGTTTCATGATCAGGAAAGACAGCTGAATCCCCCTGACCCTGTAAGAATTCAACTGGTATTGCTACTGAAGTTGGGAGTACTGATTGCAGTAACTTACAGCCGTCTTTATCTGTTAGGGCATGTAGCCGTCGCAGTGCTTGCACTTTGTCAACTACCGCACTTGGGTCACCTATGCCATCCCATGTAGGGAGCTGCTGCTGTAAGGCTGTCAGCTCAGACAGAGTTAGGTTATGATTTACCTGCTGGTCCTCATAATCATCAGTAGTTGCATCTCTGACTGGATAACCTGTTCCACTTGCATGAACCCCTTGGGTAATAATGGGTGCTATTCTTGTTTTCTTTACTTTAGTTAGTTTGCCTGCTTTAGCTAATCTGATGTTTGGCTCTTTTAAAATGGAATTTTGAGTATGATTCTGATGAGAAGCACAGCAATGAGGGGAATATCTTTGTCCCTCATTTTTCTCTTTACCATTTAAACTTGCCATTTCATCACCACTAAACTCATCAATAACATCTGAGAGGTGAGCCATGACAACTTGTCTGATGTCACTCTCATCGCCAGACCTGTGCTCTGACTCAATTTCCTCATTAAATCCACCGAGATCCTGTGCTGCTACCCGCCTGTTCAGTGTTTCATTGTCTATTCTATGTTGTTTTATTTTTTCTCTTGACTTTTTCAGTTATTGTACAATTTCTCTGTCTTTATTCTCACTGGACACATTCCATAATTCTCTGTATGCTATTTGCACATCACACAATTGCCCCTGTGTATTCAACTGCATTGAATTCAGTTTCTCCCTCAGCTCAGTGTTCTCTCTCCTAAATTCCAACTGTGTTGTAGCATGAACCGTACGTTCTGCTTTAGATGCCTCCATCTCCGTTGAATTAGTTCTGAGTTCATTTTCCAAGCTGTCTATTGCACTTTTTAATGATGGAATCTCTTCCACTTTCTGCTTTAATATTCTTATTGTTTGGCACATAGCCATTACACAATTAGCCAGTCTTATTTTTTTGTTTTTCTCAGTTTTATTACGCATTGCACAGGCTGTTTGGAGGTATACATAGGCACCTGAATCATCTGGAACACTGTAAAAGCCTTTTGTGCAGTGTTTGCCTAACCAGTGCGTAGCCCAAGGTTTCCAACCCTCCTGTCCCATTTTCCCTATGCTCCTCATACAATGGACAAACAAACGTCTGGCACTTGAAAATTGTCCAAGCTCTGTGTAACTTTATACAAGTCCCGTGCTTAGAATACTATACACTGTATAATTAACTCTAGCCACTTGTATTTTAAAACATTACACAATTTTCAACACTATTCCTTCATTCATAAATTATACTCACAGATGTATGTGGTCCAATTCCATGCCTTCAAGTTGATTTTCTCACTTTGGATCAGCAACTGGATTGACAGCTGTTCTTCTGAAAATGTGCTTCAGTGCTTCATCCAAAAAGTTAAATTTCCTGCCTTAGAGTAATCCAGCTTCATAGCACCCAGGTATCAACCTCCCCAGGTTTTGTGAAGAAAAATGCAACAAAAACGACGGATGTGGGCTGGCTCACCAATGTAGAAAAAGAAAAGATCCCTTTGGAAATATGGTCCTTATACCTTTGTGAGTTTATGCAACAAATCCAGACTAAAGTCTTTGTTTTGGTGAAGAAAGATATATTTATTACAATAGAGAAACTTGTGGGTCTCCTATCTTTCCTGTTCATGCAAGACCCCCATTAACACTACAGGATCTGTACTGAAGCTGGGAAATGATCTTCACACCCTGCTCCCTTAGCACCCCAAAATGACATTATGCTAATGATCTGCCCTAGCGTATAGCAGGTCTCATGCAGACAGGAACTTACAGCATGAAAAAGACTCACAATCTCCCAACAGTGAGATTGTGTGTGTGTGTGTTTTTTTTTATCTGTCTTGCTATCTCTGCTTGATCTGAAAAATTTCAAACTAATCCATATCATGAGACAATTCATAGTGTTACTGCCAGAGAAATAAATCCTGGTACATATTTTTGTATCACAACAAATTGTGTAGATGCGTGAAAGGGCCCCGTAACTAAGTTTACTACTACCAGGAATTAGAAAGAATAACCCATTCTTACATGGTCTGTCTGCACAAATGTTTGTGAGATTTAATATATCACTGGATTGATCAAATTAATCGTATGTGGCTCCATACATCTGAGGCAAAAACGGGAAAACCCAGCACAGCACTGTTTCAGGCCCTGAGAAACTTACCTGTTGCAAATTCTAACCACTTTGCATGAAAATTAAACACTGGCAGGAGATCAGCTTGCAAGTCTATCCCGCATACTCCAAATCTTTCTTGTATAACAGGTTCTAAAGCCATGCACACGTGACTGCTAGTGACGCACACAGATGTATCTAAATGAATCCATTTAGGGAGCGCCTCTTAGTCGCCGGTGTAGTAGTGTTTTGTTTGGCTTTAGTCAACTGCTCAAGGGCAGTTGAGTTAGGGGTCCATTAAGGTAGCTCTCAGAAGAAATCAAGTACTCTTGCATTTCATGTATTTAGCATTCTACCATTTTCTTGAAGTAACTTTGCAAAACATTTAGTTTTGTGTGTTTGGACATGTAGCCAACGCTGGTGAAACCAGAACATTTTACGGTACACAAGCAGACCTACTCACCAAACACTGTCCACAAGGCATGGTGAAAAATTCTGGTGAAAATTAAATCATGAGGAGTGTACCACAGATCTGTCAAAATCAGAGAGAAAATGTTCCAAATGATTATACTGTATTACGTGCAGAAACCAGAAACTCGTTTCATGTAGTGAGAACAATCATTCTTGAGTATACAAGACTCCCTGTGATAAAATGTTTCGTCCGCGATTATGCACTAAACTTTTGTAGATCTAGCTCTTTTTATCTTGGATTTTCAGAAATGTAATTATATAAAGTTCATTATGTAATATACAATATAAGTCCATTATCAAACATCCTAGTGAGTATATGTCGCAGGTTGGCCTCAATGTCTAAAGTTATATTGTAGTTTGCAGGGTTAAGCCAACTTTCTTGGATGTTTTCGTAACTCTGTCATAACACAAAGCTTCTGGACATATTTCTTGTGCTCACTTCATCCGTCTTGCGCTCGTTCATAGTGCTACTTTTTTATCCATAGGCTTCAGGAGTTGCTATCAACGAAGAAGTAGATAAATACTTCAAAGAAGTGCGAGTGCGCACTCACGGGAGCTGTGAGGATGATCGGCTGAAGCTGGTGGTATTCTGCATGAACAGTACAATAACGGAAATAGTTGTAGACAAGGAAAGAACCAAGTTAGTGAAGGAATTCCACGGAGAGGATGACGTCTTCAAAAAGGTTGTAAGCATGCTGCCCCCTGACGACTGCAGGTACGCCCTTTACGACTGCACCTACGAGACCAAGGAGACTCTCAAGGAGGATCTGATCTTCATCATGTGGTAAGACCACAGGGGACAAATAATCATGTTAAAAGGCCAGTCGGTATTATTACTACGAGTTGCGGACTCACTAGTCACCTGCATGCAGTATTGCATTGGAATCAGAGTTGGACTTTAGACTTTTACAAATACAGGTGCAGAAATGTGAGTAATAAACGGAGATGCTACACGCTCACGTTCATTGATAAAAAAAATGGGGTAAAAGGGGGTAAAAGGAAAACGGCTTTGAGCCACGACTAAAAAGTACATTTAGGCAAAACCAAGTTGATCAGATGTTTTGAGAATAGGGTTGTACAAATCTAGTTTATTAGCTTTTCTATTACATTTAGTGCGATGCACTGAAACCGATTATTCTTCCCATTCACAAAGGAGTTCAAATGGGAGTACATAAAGTTTTTGTCGGAGAGACATTATTGCATGAAAAAGTAACTGGTGTTCCTTGAGTTTCGGTTCCGTTGATGGTGCCATGTCTGTAATGAGAAGTTGGTTAAGAATTTTCTTGGTTAATAGTTTATTGTTTATTTAAACTACAAACACATTTTTTAAAAAAATATTTCCATTCTTTAGATAGCAAGATTTCTATTTTTGCAGTTGATTTTCCAGGAAACGGTAAATATGCGCACAGAGTGAACAAGACAGTTGAATTACTGTTGGCTTGACTGCAGCAGCATTTCAATTCATCTGATAGCTAAGAATGACCTATCAGAAAACAGGGCGACTGCAGTCAATAAAGGATTCAAGTGATTTGAGATGTTATATTTTAAGGTCAATGTTAACATTTTTTATTTTTGAAAGACCTACCTTCTCCATTCCTGTGTATCTCTTTTGTACAGAGTATAGATTTTAGAGAAAATGACTGAAATGTACTCAGTTAAAAAAAAAAAAAGTTTTTGATTATTTACTGGTTATTCACTATCTCAAGAAACAATGTTGTCAACCAATTTAGGGAATCTTTAGCCAGTGAAAGATTTGATCGCTGAAGATCTTTAGAGGGCTCGAGCCAGCGGTTTGAGCCTGTGGCCTGACACAGCCTTTGAGGCAGAATGTGACCCAGCATAGAGATGCTCGCTCCACAGAAAGAGAGGAGCAGTTTACACACACTTTATTTATACACGCTGTGTACTTCACCAAGATCCAGTGGAGCTCTGCAGGAATTCAGCTGAATCTGGCGTTAAGATTAAGGTCCAACACTAAATGCCTTTCTGAGATCTTTCTCTCTCTCTCTCTCTCTCTCTCTCTCTCTCTCGGGCACCAGGGCGCCTGATACCGCCTCTCTGAAGAGTAGGATGGTGTACGCCGCATCTAAGGCGGCATTGAAAGCCAAATTTCCAGGTATGATTATCTCTTTTCAGTTTCCTGATCGTCATCTCACACATGAAGACACACTTATCCTAAGCCCCCCCTCACTCCAGGGCACTATATCAGCACCTCGCCTGGGCTCTGATAGAGCTTGCAGGTTCAAATCCCTGTTCCCTAAGCATTGAAACTACTCTACACCAAGCAAGCTCTCTCTCTCTCACTCACTCATACTCTCTCTCACACACACACACACACACACACACACACACTCATAGGAACAATCTCCCATTTTCTTTAAAACCTAAATGTTGGAAGGCATTTACACAGCAACTGCAAATTCCCAGTCCCATACACACTGGGAGTCATGTGACAAATTTGACACACTGCGTGGATGCGTCATGCTGACTGCGTCTGTTTGGTGTCCCCGCAGGTCTGAAGCACGAGTTGCAGGTGAACGACCCAAGCGACTGCGACCCCAGCTGCCTGGTCGATAAGCTGGGGGGAAGGGGAGTGGTAACAAAGCTGGAGAAGAAAGCCGTTTAGAAGCTGTGTGGCAGCGTGACCTCTTGCTGTAGTCTCAGTCTGATGGAGGGCCATGCAGGTGCTCTGGTTTTCACTTCAGCCAGTCACGCGCACGCACAACCACATGCAATAGTGCAAGCCAGGTTACGATACCACAATACGTCTGCAATAGCTTACTTACACAACAAATACTTTAATTTTTCATTCAGTCTGTGCACATCCACATGACGAAATGTAGCACATAGTGGAACAAACGGTCAAATTAAAATGCAGACGCTGCAGTGAAAACCAGCACAAGTAAGGCCCCCTTGGGCACCGAGTTGGACACCAGTGAGTTACGGCATCCACAGAATACTCCATTGTGCTTGTTAATGTCTGTTGACATTTTTTTAAAACAAATTAACTGCATTGGATGGTGAGTTGTACAGGTTTTCATCTGAATAAATGTTGACAATGCAATGAATTGCTGTACCATGTGCATTTACTGTCCATAGGAAATCACAACTATTTGGCGATTGGATCTTTTTTTTTTTTTTTTTAAAGAATGAATACAAGGACAGCCATTTCTTAGATTGCTTTTATTTGACTCTTTTTTTTAGATCTTGTTTGAACCTCTCTTATGATTTGCCTTTGCTGTAAATCTGTCTGTTTTCCCTGTCCTGCGTCTCAAGTTGGTTTATGTTGGTTTATCTAGAGTTGACTTAATGGCATTAAAACTACCCTGCAGTATGCTAACATGCAGTGATTTAACAGGAGATCCAGCAATTAATGATTTATGGTGTCTGTGTGAGCTGTATTAATAAAGCCATCCAATCAAATCTGCACAATGTCTGCTTATGTACACCTCTGAGCTACAAGCCCAGCCTCCTAACCATTACACTACACTGTAACCTCTGAGCTACAAGCCCAGCCTCCTAACCATTACACTACACTGTAACCTCTGAGCTACAAGCCCAGCTCCCTAACCATTACACTACACTGTAACCTCTGAGCTACACGCCCAGCTCCCTAACCATTATACTACACTGTAACCTCTGAGCTACAAGCCCAGCTCCCTAACCATTACACTACACTGTAACCTCTGAGCTACAAGCCCAGCTCCCTAACCATTACACTACACTGTAACCTCTGAGCTACAAGCCCAGCTCCCTAACCATTACACTACACTGTAACCTCTGAGCTACAAGCCCAGCTCCCTAACCATTATACTACACTGTAACCTCTGAGCTACAAGCCCAGCTCCCTAACCATTATACTACACTGTAACCTCTGAGCTACAAGCCCAGCTCCCTAACCATTACACTACACTGTAACCTCTGAGCTACAAGCCCAGCTCCCTAACCATTATACTACACTGTAACCTCTGAGCTACAAGCCCAGCTCCCTAACCATTATACTACACCGTAACCTCTGAGCTACAAGCCCAGCTCCCTAACCATTACACTACACTGTAACCTCTGAGCTACAAGCCCAGCTCCCTAACCATTATACTACACTGTAACCTCTGAGCTACAAGCCCAGCTCCCTAACCATTATACTACACTGTAACATCTGAGCTACAAGCCCAGCTCCCTAACCATTATACTACACTGTAACCTCTGAGCTACAAGCCCAGCTCCCTAACCATTACACTACACTGTACCCTCTGAGCTACAAGCGCAGCTCCCTAACCATTATACTACACTGTAACCTCTGAGCTACAAGCCCAGCTCCCTAACCATTACACTACACTGTAACCTTGGAGCTACAAGCCCAGCTCCCTAACCATTATACTACACTGTAACCTCTGAGCTACAAGCCCAGCTCCCTAACCATTATACTACACTGTAACCTCTGAGCTACAAGCCCAGCTCCCTAACCATTACACTACACTGTAACCTCTGAGCTACAAGCCCAGCTCCCTAACCATTATACTACACTGTAACCTCTGAGCTACAAGCCCAGCTCCCTAACCATTATACTACACTGTATCCTCTGAGCTACAAGCCCAGCTCCCTAACCATTATACTACACTGTAACCTCTGAGCTACAAGCCCAGCTCCCTAACCATTATACTACACTGTATCCTCTGAGCTACAAGCCCAGCTCCCTAACCATTACACTACACTGTAACCTCTGAGCTACAAGCCCAGCTCCCTAACCATTACACTACACTGTAACCTCTGAGCTACAAGCCCAGCTCCCTAACCATTACACTACACTGTAACCTCTGAGCTACACGCCCAGCTCCCTAACCATTATACTACACTGTAACCTCTGAGCTACAAGCCCAGCTCCCTAACCATTACACTACACTGTAACCTCTGAGCTACAAGCCCAGCTCCCTAACCATTACACTACACTGTAACCTCTGAGCTACAAGCCCAGCTCCCTAACCATTATACTACACTGTAACCTCTGAGCTACAAGCCCAGCCTCCTAACCATTATACTACACTGTAACCTCTGAGCTACAAGCCCAGCTCCCTAACCATTATACTACACTGTAACCTCTGAGCTACAAGCCCAGCCTCCTAACCATTATACTACACTGTAACCTCTGAGCTACAAGCCCAGCTCCCTAACCATTATACTACACTGTAACCTCTGAGCTACAAGCCCAGCCTCCTAACCATTATACTACACTGTAACCTCTGAGCTACAAGCCCAGCTCCCTAACCATTATACTACACTGTAACCTCTGAGCTACAAGCCCAGCCTCCTAACCATTATACTACACTGTAACCTCTGAGCTACAAGCCCAGCTCCCTAACCATTATACTACACTGTAACCTCTGAGCTACAAGCCCAGCCTCCTAACCATTATACTACACTGTAACCTCTGAGCTACAAGCCCAGCTCCCTAACCATTATACTACACTGTAACCTCTGAGCTACAAGCCCAGCTCCCTAACCATTACACTACACTGTAACCTCTGAGCTACAAGCCCAGCTCCCTAACCATTACACTACACTGTAACCTCAGAGCTACAAGCCCAGCTCCCTAACCATTATACTACACTGTAACCTCTGAGCTACAAGCCCAGCTCCCTAACCATTATACTACACTGTAACCTCTGAGCTACAAGCCCAGCTCCCTAACCATTATACAACACTGTAACCTCTGAGCTACAAGCCCAGCTCCCTAACCATTACACTACACTGTAACCTCTGAGCTACAAGCCCAGCTCCCTAACCATTATACTACACTGTAACCTCTGAGCTACAAGCCCAGCTCCCTAACCATTATACTACACTGTAACCTCTGAGCTACAAGCCCAGCTCCCTAACCATTATACTACACTGTAACCTCTGAGCTACAAGCCCGGCTCCCTAACCATTATACTACACTGTAACCTCTGAGCTACAAGCCCAGCTCCCTAACCATTATACTACACTGTAACCTCTGAGCTACAAGCCCAGCTCCCTAACCATTATACTACACTGTAACCTCTGAGCTACAAGCCCAGCTCCCTAACCATTATACTACACTGTAACCTCTGAGCTACAAGCCCAGCTCCCTAACCATTACACTACACTGTAACCTCTGAGCTACAAGCCCAGCTCCCTAACCATTATACAACACTGTAACCTCTGAGCTACAAGCCCAGCTCCCTAACCATTACACTACACTGTAACCTCTGAGCTACAAGCCCAGCTCCCTAACCATTACACTACACTGTAACCTCTGAGCTACAAGCCCAGCTCCCTAACCATTACACTACACTGTAACCTCTGAGCTACAAGCCCAGCTCCCTAACCATTATACTACACTGTAACCTCTGAGCTACAAGCCCAGTTCCCTAACCATTATACTACACTGTAACCTCTGAGCTACAAGCCCAGCTCCCTAACCATTATACTACACTGTAACCTCTGAGCTACAAGCCCAGCTCCCTAACCATTATACTACACTGTAACCTCTGAGCTACAAGCCCAGCTCACTAACCATTATACTACACTGTAACCTCTGAGCTACAAGCCCAGCTCCCTAACCATTATACTACACTGTAACCTCTGAGCTACAAGCCCAGCTCACTAACCATTACACTACACTGTAACCTCTGAGCTACAAGCCCAGCTCCCTAACCTTTACACTATAACCTTTATGCTATATCAATAAAACCAAAAAAAAAAAAAAACATTCTGAAAATGTTAAATAGTACTCAGTTTTTGATTTGTTCAAATTTTGAGATCTAAAACATACTCTTAAATCCTTGTGTAAAGATTAATTCATTTGCCATAAAAAACAGAACCCAACCCATTTTGTTCTGCTTGGTTTTCCCCCCACTCCACATGAAGTGGCACAGCCAAAGTAAATCAAACAGACCATGTTGTAGCTACATTGTAGTTTATTTATTATCAAATTCACACATTTGTGTCGGTGGCCAGCTGAAGAACACAGCTGGCATCTGATGTGTTGCATATGTGTACCATAGAATGTTCCTACCTTTTCAACCTCTGACACGAGACGCATAAAAACGAAAACGGTAATTGCACTTGATGTACATTTAACGTACATTCCCTTTTTCTTTAACACTGACCCAACGGTGTCGGAGCGGCAGGCAGACATGTTCCACTCTGACACAGCCAGAAGCTCCATGATGGAATGGGTTTTTTTTTAACATATTAAAAAACGTCTGCTCTGCAGTTTATTTCAGCCCGTCCCCCTTTTAAAATGAAATGTTCATATCTCTCAATGTTTGTTTTTCTTTAAAAATGTTTCAGAATTAACTACAGTACAATAAAGTATATATATAATATTCAGGAATGCATAACTAGTAATTGTAAGGCATTTTGGCAAGTTGTGTAGTGTCTCTTTTGGCTCAAACAGAAGTCCCTTCTGTCAGCTCCTTGGTTTCATCCTGAGCAAGAGAAAGATAGAGACAGAGACAGAGACAGAGAGAGAGAGAGAGAGTCACAAACACTGTTCTGCTGCCATTCCATTGCCACACAAGCAAATTATTTACTAATAAGATACTAAGATACTTTGATACACAGTGTCTAAGTCTTTTTATAACTGATTTGTACATGATGGATGTTTACAGCGACACTTCAAGTCCCTGTGTCCCACCGAGGAATCAAACCTGCAACCCCTGACTCCTCAACCCATTTCCATGTGAGTGTCTGTGTGTAATTCATGCTTTCATCTTTTACCTGGGCTGATCATCACCTGTTCATGAGTCTGAGGCTCTTCACCTGTTCGTACACTGATGATGAACTTTCTGCTGAAAAGTTTGTGCCATTTATCTGCTGCTAATGCACGAAGCCACTCATGCTAATCGAGATATTTTCTCATCCTTTCACAGTTAAGAGAGCAGGTTTGAAGCAGTGCTGGATACTCTGCAGACTGTGGTCTAGATGTGGCAAACATCCTGCTCCTGTCATGGTTCTATGTTCTGTTCTTATGTAAGCAATGTGAGGCCTGCAGGATGGTACCTGTCCCTGATTTTGGTCCTGCACGCTCACTCCCTCCTCTTTGGTCGGTTCCTCCTGTAAGGCAGGAAACACTCAGTAAAACGCGTGCTTCAGCCTTCCATCACAAATCACATTCACTGTGCTCACATAACCAAACAAGCCCAGTCAAAGTCACAGAAATATGCACAAGGAAAAAGAATTTTGGGGGATATTTAGGAAAACTGGACAAATGTTAAGCTATGTGAAGGTTTACCATAACTGTCCAGGTTTGTGGTGTGCTTCTGTGTTTGGGGGCATGCATACATCCATGTGTATGTGCATGTGTGTGTGCATCTGCATGCATGAATTCATCTGTGTTTGCATGTGTTTGTGCATGCATGCGTGTGTGCATGTGTGCCTGCGTTTGTGCATGTGTGCGTATGTACCTGTTGGGGGGTGCTCTCTGTTTCGGGGGCGGAAGCCTCGCCTGTGACCTTCAGCAAATCCAGCTGCTCCTGCAGGTCAGTGACAGACCTCCGTGCCTGCAGGGGGCAGTGCAGCAACATTAGCCCATTTACCATCAATAATCTACCAGTATTTTACCAAATTTGGGTTTTTTCTTTTCTCTGATCAACCTGCAGACACTGCAGCCCTCCAGGACTGGAGTTAAACCTGCAGACACTCCAGCCTTCAACTGATTACAAGCCATTACCTGTTCCAGCTCCTGCTCCACCTCCTTCTCTGTCGTCTGTTCCTGTGGCAGAGCACACCAGATAGAACTCAGTTAGACATCTGCGCAAAGGGCATTGCAGGATTATGACATCTCAACAGTTGGTGGTGCAGGGTTATGACATCACAGATGGAGGCGCTAGGCCATGACATCATACGTCAGAGATGATGGGTGAAATCTGGGTCCTACATGCTTTCCCTTGCCCTGGAGTTATCAAGGGTGCAGCACTCACTGTGAAGTGTGAAGTCAAGGGCAGCTCTGAGCTATTTAATTAGCAGCTAGGAGTTTTAAATCCAGACTCAAGACACTCAAGTTGCTCAGAGTCAAATGAACAACGAAGAAGACGCTTTTTCATAACCTGCAGACAAGCACTATGCAAATCGCTAGGATTAAGTCTGCAACTGCTGCTTGTCTGTTTCAGGGATTTACCTAAGTTCTTAATCAACCCCTGAATCCTCAATGACAACTTTGGTTCCAAAAATCTACAAATATGTCAGCAATTCAATGCTAACATGCAAAGTGCTAGGAACAAGTGAAGCATCTCTGACCCAGATAAAATTCCACCCACATTTATGACATCGCCCTGCGATGGCGGCGCAGGGTTATGACATCACCAAGGACAGGATCCACACCCCCCCAATAACAGGATGCAAGTGTTAGGATGTAACCCTAGGATGCACGGCGCACAGTTATGACATCACACCACACATTATGACATAAGCCCAGACAGGATGCTGGGATATGACATCACCCAAGTCAGGAGGAAATGGAAGGAGTGAGCATTCAGGCTCCAGTCTGAGGTGAGATCAGAGGTGAAACATCACAACGTAAACATTCAGTGTTACTCGCTTCTATCATGGCCCACATTGTACTGCTTTTATGAGCTGTCCTGTGGATTAAAATGTGTGTGCCTGTGTCCTGTTACATGCACGTTTTTCAACCCATAGTGAATAAAAATGAAAAAATCTAACTTTATTGAAAGATGCCTGTAACCGACACTACCCTCAGCACAGATGACATATCAAATTACTTTAATTTGTCCACTGGGAAACCAACACACAAAGCCAGGCCCTTACACTCACTCAGCCTCACACTGACCAGCATAAAGCTTGTACACAGTTACACAAAGCCAGGCCCTTACACTCACTCAGCCTCACACTGACCAGCATAAAGCTTGTACACAGTTACACAAAGCCAGGCCCTTACACTCACTCAGCCTCACACTGACCAGCATAAAGCTTGTACGCAGTTACACAAAGCTAGGCCCTTACACTCACTCAGCCTCACACTGACCAGCATAAAGCTTGTACACAGTTACACAAAGCCAGGCCCTTACACTCACTCAGCCTCACACTGACCAGCATAAAGCTTGTACACAGTTACACAAAGCTAGGCCCTTACACTCACTCAGCCTCACACTGACCAGCATAAAGCTTGTACACAGTTACACAAAGCTAGGCCCTTACACTCACTCAGCCTCACACTGACCAGCATAAAGCTTGTACACAGTTACACAAAGCTAGGCCCTTACACTCACTCAGCCTCACACTGACCAGCATAAAGCTTGTACACAGTCTGAGGACAAGTGGCGGCTTTCCAGAAAACAGCGTTATTCCAACTAAAAAACAGAGAGACCCCTTGGGAGGTGAGAAGAGGAGGGAAGAGAAAGGGTGCCTGAAGAGAGGCAGGCATCCGTGGTTAATGGTGGTTAGGGTTAGAACGCGCACACCGACCAATCAGCAGCTGCTGCCTTAGGGAGATACTGGGTAAAGCACCAATCAGAGAGAGTTTTACTGAGAGGTTTAAACACTGGTGCTACATCCTGATGACCAGCAGGGGTCACTGTTTCCCTGCTCAACACCACACGGCCCTGTGAGAGCGAGACACCCTCCTAGACTCGGGAATGTAGACCACCTAGTTAGCAGTTGTCATGGAGATCTGTGCCCAGTATATCCCATCAGGCCTTGCAGGACATCAGGAGGCTCCTTCCACCCTGACCTGGCTGGGTTCTGGGTCTGCCTCTCCATTCTGTGGCCTGAGGGCCTCTTCATTCTCTTGTACCTGCTCCTCCTCACACAGGCACACCTGTTCCTCCACCTCCGTCAGGTACACCTCCTGTTGCTCCTCCACCACACACAGGTGTACCTCCTCCTGCTCGTCCACCTGACTCAGGTGAACCTGCTCTTGCTCTTCCACCTCAGTCAGGTGCTCACTGACCTGAAACGGGAAGCTGGCCCTTATGACCTCATCCAAAACAGACGGCTGTAACTCCAGGAGGCTGAGTGAATCCCATTCCAAAACCCAGCCAATTCAGGAAATTCATTCAAATTCAATCCATCCATTGGAAAAATAGGAGATAATGTTCTACTGATGCAAAAATCCAAATTAGAAAATGGGAATATCTTAGTTCTACTGCTATAAGAATGCAATGTGACGAAATCAGCAGTTTGTCATATGCGGAAAGGACAAAGGCAAAAACTGCCATATATATTGTACATCCAGCCTATTAAAATAACGTTCTGGTGGAAACCTTATTCATGCTGGATTGTTTATTAAATATGATTTTTTAAAGACGCAACAATTAAAATGGTAACTATTTGACTCGGTAAATTATTTATTTAAATTGGGTAATTTCCAAATTTTAGAGTTCCAAATAACCAGAACAGTTCTGAATGACCTTCATCCCGTTCTCCTTATGTGTTCACATATCATTCGTTTAATCAGTCATTGGGTGGCGTTTAAAAAAAAATTGGAAAAATGGTCAAACATTGAAACATCAAAAACTTTTCCCAAATTCCTACCATTGAAAAAACTGAAAACATTTAGCAGCATGACTAAGAGCAGCTGTGGAGACAGCAGGTCTGAAACAGGTAAGCCCTGAACCTCAACACATAGATGATGGATCCACTGTCGTTACAGAGAATCACATGACCAGGCGGGATAAACCAGGGGTGCACAATTCCATTCCCTGAGGGCCATGCTGGTTCCAACCAATTATTTTGAGTTACATTTCTAAACTACTATATAAATCAACACAGGCCACTCCTACAGCGGCCAAAACGTTAAAACCGTTTTCAACTGAGGAATCATTGAGTGAGTCTGCTCTCTTTATCTTTTCCCTGTACAAAATATGTTCAGACCGGGTTTACGACTGGGGCCAGTTAAGTGATTCAGGGGTTGGAACGGAACACCGAAATGGATCGGCCATCCTCATGCACCCCTGGGGCACAGCTAGCAGGGGGTTAACTCACCACAGCCAGCTCCTCACTCTGACCCAGAAGTTCTGGCTGGCCCACTTCCTCCGGGCTCTGACATTCACTCAGGACCTCCAGCTAAAAGCAAGGATCCACAAATCTTACAATGGGGACTTTTAATTCATTGACTTTCCCCCTTTCTCCTTGCTTTTTAATAAGCCAACTGTGCTTTCTGAAATACCATCATTATTACTATTGATTATTATTTTCACTCTTTTTCTAACAGGGATTTTTATTCTAATTTTCCCCCTTTCTCCTTCCTTTATGCACCAATGGTACTTTGTAATGGTATTTTGAAATATCATCATTATTATTAATGATTATACAGGCACAGTTTTGTTTTCGGCTCATTGTAAACTATTGTTTTTAATGAGGTTCACTACAGTAAACGCATCAGATGTGACTTCAGAACACCAGAATTCAGGCAGAACTTAAATCAACAGGAAAACAGTTCCACATCGTCAGAGTTATACTCACATTCAGAAACACTTAATTTGACGATGGCGAAAGACGGCAGGAACATCCTGCACACTCTACAAAAAAAAAAAAAAAACTACAGATCCTTTGATCTCAGTCCGCCGAGAGGCAAGTTGAAACATTTGACTGGTTCGTGTGAGTGATGTTACAGGTAACATTTGCCTGTTTGCTTTCGTTAAAGTGCAGACACCCAACACTGCTCAGAACGCAGACACAAAACCATTTATGTAAACTCATAGAATTTAACCAAACGAAGATCAAACACAAAATATAATTAGTCTATTTTCAAAATTCATCATTGCAAGAGCGGCATGGCCTCCCATATCTACCGTCAGCAACAGCAGCCTCCTGCCCGGAGTGGCATGAGATTCACAAAAAAACCACACCCTGACGCCTGTACAGCTTCAGGTTTACACATTTACGCTATTCTTAAAGTGGTTTTCTAAGAACAAGAAGAATAAGCCTTCTTAAAAAAACTCATGTTCATGAAAAATGACTCCATTTTCTGGCTATATTTAGGGGTGTTGCAGACAAAACGCATGTGCACACACAGCGCGGATTTTAAAGCAGCAAGCAGAGACGTACCACAACATGTTCAGGTTTTGGATCCTTGTAGGACAACGGAAGCTCAGCCAACAAACCACCCTAACCAGTTATATAAATGAGGAAAGACATGATTCCTTGCATGACGAGTGTAAAATACTCACAGCAAACACGGTCACTAAGCTACTGCAGTCTCCAGAGAAGGCACGCCCATCGTTAGCATGGTATCACATGCTCTGTGTGTTCTCTCAGTAAAACAAAAAGCATTGCTTTTTTTGAAGGTGTCGACGCACTTCGAGCCACCTGTTCCACCTGTTCCACCTTAACAATGAGCATTTTCACAGCACCAACTTATTTTTCAGAAAATCAATCAATAGCGTTTTTATTTTTGGCTGTTGCATTCTACTGAAAACTGACATCCAAGCGACTAACATTATACTACACTGTAACCTCTGAGCTACAAGCCCAGCTCCCTAACCATTACACTACACTGTAACCTCTGAGCTACAAGCCCAGCTCCCTAACCATTATACTACACTGTAACCTCTGAGCTACAAGCCCAGCTCCCTAACCATTATACTACACTGTAACCTCTGAGCTACAAGCCCAGCCTCCTAACCATTATACTACACTGTAACCTCTGAGCTACAAGCCCAGCTCCCTAACCTTTACACTACACTGTAACCTCTGAGCTACATGCCCAGATACCTAACCATTATACTACACTGTAACCTCTGAGCTACAAGCCCAGCTCCCTAACCTTTACACTACACTGTAACCTCTGAGCTACATGCCCAGATACCTAACCATTATACTACACTGTAACCTCTGAGCTACAAGCCCAGTTCCCTAACCATTATACTACACTGTAACCTCTGAGCTACAAGCCCAGCTCCCTAACCATTACACTACACTGTAACCTCTGAGCTACAAGCCCAGCTCCCTAACCATTACACTACACTGTAACCTCTGAGCTACTAGCCCAGCTCCCTAACCATTATACTACACTGTAACCTCTGAGCTACAAGCCCAGCTCCCTAACCATTATACTACACTGTAACCTCTGAGCTACAAGCCCAGCTCCCTAACCATTACACTACACTGTAACCTCTGAGCTACAAGCCCAGCTCCCTAACCATTATACTACACTGTAATCTCTGAGCTACAAGCCCAGCTCAGTTAAACAGTACTGTCCTGCGTTCTGTAGAAACTACACAGCCCACAATGCAATGCCTCCTTTTGACATTCAAAAAGACTTTTCCCCCCCAAAAGGGACATGTACAGGCACGCATGAGCATTTGCAATTTAACATTTATACCTTTTCCGGATCAACTTGCATAGCTTAGAGGATTTTTTCACCTCTCCAGATACAATCTGTTTATACAGCTCATACATGAACAGATCTTAGGGCTACATTTTTAAAAAAAGGGGTGTGAAACTGCACATGAAGTCCCTCAATAAACACGCAGCCTGTCAAAATCATGTTTGACTGCATTTCATACATGGTATTTGCGCATGATGGTACCAGATAAAACCGGGGAAGTCTGAAATCAGAGGGAACATTTTAAAACCCCAGCCTGTTGCACACAGGGTTTGAAATTGGCTGCGTCATACTTTGCATCCCTCTCCCCAATGATGTAACTCATGCTGCCAGCCAATCAGGGCTGGGCCTCATGAATTATGAATGCCTTTGCATCCCTCTCCCCAATGATGTAACTCATGCTGCCAGCCAATCAGGGCTGGGCCTCATGAATTATGAATGCCTTTGCATCCCTCTCCCCAATCATGTGACTCGTGCTGCCAGCCAATCAGGGCTGGGCCTCATGAATTATGAATGCCTCATGCCCACTCAAACAGCATGTTGATTCCAATGGGAGAAAGAGCTGAAGGGAAACACATTTTTAAAGGTGTATTGACCGTTTTCATTTAAAAATGCTTTTAATTCTGTAGTTGCCTGGGAATGGGTTAGCACTGACGCAGAAATGATCATGAAATTTGGACTCAGGACATTTTGGGGCACCTCGGTTTATCGTGTGCTCAGGGGGTGGATGAAAGGCATAATAAATAAACATTCTGCTTTATTTAGTGTACCAATAGCAAGCGCCACCTCACCAGACCTCCAGGCCGTTAACGTTACCCTAAAGCC
Source organism: Albula glossodonta (assembly GCA_019788955.1). Lineage (NCBI taxonomy): Eukaryota > Metazoa > Chordata > Actinopteri > Albuliformes > Albulidae > Albula > Albula glossodonta. Next base: position 835,620 of record JAFBMS010000135.1, on the reverse strand, counting down.
GTACAGTTGTAGTTATCAATTAACACTTTCCCTCTGCCTGGGACCATGGGCAGAACCATACAAAGATGGCTGCTGGCACACAGTTAGCGGACGCTGGCTACGCTACGCATCCTTTACAGGTAGACTCCAGGCTTACCTGCGCCGTCTCTTCAGAGCAGTTCTGGCTTTCTGAAGAGGCAGACTCCAGCTGCTTCTCCAGCTGTGCTTCCAGAAGCATCACCTGCTCCTTCAGCTGTGGGGGGCACAGGTACAGGTGAGCCAAATAGGGGCTCACAATAACATTGTTTCTGCAGGTACAGGTGCCTTTATTATCGGTGTTTTACATTGTATTCACCTTTACATAAGGTACTTTATTCACTTGTCTGAGCAGCACTGTGTAAACTTTTATTGTTAACAATATTATTATCATAATTTTTTAACAATTTTAATCAATGTTTAAACTGTGTAACTAACTGAAATATCACTGTAGCCAAGTACTTTGTTTACCCTCAACAGGAAACAATACCTTTTGTGCAATGTTCATACATGCAAGCGCACCCTCCACATGAAGCCACAGTAAGATAGGGCGCATATCAAAATGAGCACAGACTTCAGGGCACATTTTAAGAAAATCTCTCCTCATTTTAAAAAAAAAAAAACTTTCTGGACAAGCATTTCTTACTTAGCTTACTGTGCTAGAGACATTTGAGCTATTTGCTTTTTAACACCTGTGAGGAAAAATTAGTTTTTCCAAGTACCTGCTCTGTGTTTTGGTTTTCCAGTTTCATTTTCTCTGTGGACATCTCCAGAGCCTGGACCTGCTCCAGTGCCTGTAGGAAAAGTCAGGGTCAGAGGTCAAGGGTCAGAGGTCAGACGCCAGCTGAAGGCCCTGAGGTTCTTTAGTGTAAAGATATGACACTCACTGTTTTTTTTTTGACTGGGAAAGCAATTTAGGAAAGTCAAGTATTGCAGCATCATATAAACATCCCACAATATCTCCACACTACGAGAGTAACTCCAATAAGTTACGTCTGCTTCAGTAGTGCCCATGCCAGGTAATCTCATTAAAAAAAATAAACCAATCAGGAGCTCACCTTCCGGAGCTGCTCCTCTGATTGGGCGATCTTAGCCCTCCACACCAGCTCCTCGTCCTCCACACTCTTCTGTAGATCCTTCAACATGCCCTCCTGCAGAATCACCACACAATAGCCATAGATTTTATTTTTTGCAAGTTTTTAAAGTCCCAACCCCCCACCCAACCCCCACACACACACCACACACACACACACACACACACACACACACACACACACACCCCAACACCACACACACACACCCACACACACCAATCACACACACACCCCACACACACACCCCACACACACACCCCCCCCACACACACACACACACACACACACAACCAAAGTAAATGCAGAAAATACATGAAAAAACACCCCAGAGTGGGCCATTTTAGTTTTGTGACATTTTTTGCATCTCCTTTATAATATACACAAATGCATGGCACAGCTGTATTAAAATAGAAAGCTGCCAGAGGTCTGTGAGGGTGAAATAACTGGCTCAGCCTCTCCAGGGAAAAGGAGGCGCTAAAGGCAGTAATGAGTCTGATGCTGCCACTTCCTCCTCTGAGATATGAGACAAATCTGCAGTGCGTCCACATGATCAGGACAGCACCTGGCTCCGTCTCCATGAGGAAGAACAGAGCGCAGGGCCATTAAAGTCATCAGTGTCATTGCTCGCTAGTGACCTCTGCTGGCCAGCCAAGCCCCTGCAGGTTTTTGAACTGAACAAACGGTTCAGTTCTGCAGTTCGGGAGGGCTACTAAGGAGCGGGAAACGGGAGCTTACGGTTTCAGCCAGAACAGTTCTGTACTGGTCACACTCGGCCTGCAGTGTGCTTTGAGACTCCTCTGCTTCTTTCAGTTTCACCAGCAGCTCCTGCAAAAGGCCATATACAACATATTCAGTAAAATTCAAATGGAATTTACTCAATTAGCAAGGTAATATCTCTAAATAGCCATGAAAAAAAAACAGTCAAAGCAGTGACTTAAAGAATGAAAGCAGTGATGCTTGGGGTTATTGTGAAATAATTCTGTGACAACATCATTGCAAATAGCTCTATGGAAACCACCAAATCTTACCGATGAATCTGTTGTTGCCCCGGTTACTTGCTGTGTGTCTTGGCTCTGGCTTTGCTGGCTGAGGCATTCGTGAGCTTTCTGTGTGAATTCTTGCAACCAATTCACCTGAAGGACAAACCAGTTTCTTCAGTGCTCAATGCATACAACACAACAATTACCTCTGAAGTGTATGTGTTGGTTCCTGTGTTAGTCAAACAGCAAAAAGTATGAAGTAGAATAAAACGCCTGCAAGGGAATTTGGGTGTGTTGCTAACGTCAAACAGCAAACTAAGGCATACTTTAGAGAGTAAAGTGGTATCATGTTATGTGATTTAATGTACACTCCAGGTGACACTACTCCCCTCCCGCAGGGAACTCGCATCTTGGTTACCTGTTCTGTTTCTACGGTGACATGTGGGAAAAGTGACTGAAGGGCTTCCCTAACCTCCGGCTGAACCACGGCAGCCTGCTGTGCTACTGTTTCCTGTGGACAAAAACACACACACAAACACACACACAGGTGGGTCAGTCACAAAGGTCTCAGACATACCAAAAACAACTGAGGGGAAAAGAATTAAAAATGAACCCTTGCATGCGAATTCAGCACTGCTTACATCAAGAGAGGCTGAACCAGGTCCTGGTCAAGTCAACACAGGTGATACCTTTACACATTTTACTCATGTACCCTGGTTTCCCAGGGCTAAACTGGTTTCTGATTTTAAAGGTGGACAAAACAAAAAACCAGACACAATCTGTGTGTCCTCAGGACCAAGTCCAGCCACTCCTTACTGACATAAACCAGAGCAGCGATCTGGTACATGCTTTAACAGGGCCAGAAAAGGCCACAGACACACAGTGCCACCTCATGAGTCCGTCAGCAACACCGTACGGGCTCTAGAATGTTCCGCCCAACTACGAGTTAAAACGGTTAACACCGGGTTACCGAGATGAGAAGCTGACATTACATTTTCACATCTCGTAAAGTTCTGAGTCATGAGGAAGGACTGTTAAACCCCGTTTGATTGAGAGACCAGACAAGATCTGAACACAGAGCAGAATTAATTCACAGGACAGGTATGCTACGCATTACCAAGACAACACACAGTCACTAAGGAGCTTTTCAGGAGAACTGAAGGACAAAGAGGCAAACATTTAAAAACTGTTTCCTCTGAAGCCTTAACAAGAGGGAGAGAAGAATATATTAAAAGGGGACGATGACCGTTACTTCAAAAGAAAAACAGTTAGTGAAAATTAACAGGTTGACGGCTGAGAATACGAAGAAACCAGTAATATGCATGACTATTTTAACTATTAAAAACAAACCGATTCAATAACAGAAAAAATGCAATTTGCAGTTTTCCCCAAACTACATTCTTGGTTCCTTTGAATTCTGTAATTTGTAACAGAAGATTCCATCCCAGCCAAGTATAGCAAACCATAGATATCCACAAATATTTCTACATTTCAAAACCCAAAAACTCAATGCCTGCAATGACTACACCACACCACATGATGGCGCTGCAGATTCACACAGCAGGCACAGAGCACTCAGGATCGATACAGCTGTTGTGGCCTTCTGTGGTTGGCTGGACTTGGCCTGGTTAGGGTTGGGAGGGCTCTATCCCCAGCTCCACAGACACCAGACCGCTAGAGGACAGTGACTGGCAGCTCCCGTTCCACAGAGCAGCAGGGTCAGTTGGTTTTTAGTTTCACTTAAAAATAAATAAATAATACAATTCTCAACCCAAGAACCCAGGTTCAGGGACTTCACTATTTCATTACACAATAACACTTCACTGCTATCGCTACTTTACTATTTTAAAGGCCCACTGAATTCATCCTTATGTTTTTCATCTATATGCCAAAAATACATATCACATATGATGGTATACAGTACACAATCATAGTTTGAAAACCAGTGCCTATCTGGTGGCTATCCAGTTGGTAAAGTTACTGAGAAAATGGAGGGTTTCATTTTAAGACTACCGCCATGATCCCCAGTGTCACTGCTTGTGTGCCGCCATTTTAAAGGCGTTTGTGTGAGCAGGCTCAGGATGTGTGTGGGCCTTTAGCTGATGGGTGTGTATCTAAGGGGCAGAGACCAGCCTGGCCTGGGGCTCTGTGGGACCGGGGCAGCGGGGGGCCCTGCACGCCATTTTCCCAGCCGCGCTCTCCGCTGACCTGGGCGGCCTCAGGTGAACTGGGGTCGTCCTCGCTCACCACCTCATCCGCGGCCTCGGGCTCGGGCTCGACCTCGGCCCAGTCCGTCTCGCTGCTGTCCTGCTCGGAGAGAGGGCTTATGGGACAGCGCTACAACCTTGGGGGGGGCGGGGGGGGCAGGAACCCAACCCCAATCCCTGTCCCCCATGACCAACAAAGCACTCGGATGTTTCCAGAAACTTCATTATAGCGCAGTACCATACGTCAGGCAAGACAACCTTGGCCCTCAATGGCCAGGAGAAGCTTGGGAATATCAACTCTAACCAACTCAATCCTTCAAACATTTCACCGCTCACTTGAAACAAATGGTTCTTTACCCATACTTGAGTTTCTAGTGAAACATACACAAAACAGACAACAAAGACTCAAGTCAAACGCTTCATCTGAAACACTTTAACCCCTCACACACATGTAAAATTCTGATCACCGCTTATGAAGAAAACTGAAATCTTAAATCGAATTACCAATTTTTTTTTTCCCCCCTGATGACTGTTCCCACTGATAACCCTAAAACCGGAAAGCAACCCTACTCTGCAAGAGAGACAGCAACAAGCATGACAAGTGTAACTCTCCCTTCATTCTGCTGGAATACAACGCCCACATAAACAGCTCCACTTCAAGGTCTCTCAGAGTTTAGCACTGCAGGAAGAAAGAGATTTTATCTTTTACTTAAACTTTTGAGTCTGAAGAAAGAGTAAAAACCAGCTAAATCAAACTTAACAGCTAAAAACTTAACAGAAAAAACAAGAGCAAACTTCATTGCACAGGTGTGCTCTTTGCGCAGGTGAGTGCAGAAACAGGTGAGGTACAGGTGCAGAAAGGCCGAGTTCTTACATTGCTCTCACTCTTGATGTGCTCCATCTCCTCTTTGAGCTGCTCCAGCTCCACCTGCATGGACGACACCTGGTTCTCCTTCTCTTCCAGGCTGATGGGGGGGCACATTTTAAACAGCTCCAGTGAATGGAACGAAGAGCACTTCGGCACTGGAGTGCCTGTTCACATTTAACTCAATTCAGACTAAACTAAGGGGCTTAAGAGGAAAAAGCAGAACAAACCTCTTCTGTAGCTCCTCAACTTCAGCTGTGTGGACAGGCTGCGAATGAAGGGAAAATCCATTAGGGGACAAAATGGTGACAAAGCAGTGACGTGCTCAGACATTCGGAGGAGCAGTGGCTCCACCAGTGCTAGTGATGGCTAATCCCAGCTAGCAAAACCCTTCAGAGGGGCAGGTTGGCCAAAATAGGGAAAAAGGGCTGTTGCCCTGGCAACAATAGCACAAAGGTGTGGATGTTCTGGTGACACAATCAAACATATTATGTTAATATTCTGTCATATTAACATCTATTCATAGTTAGGTCTTACATTTTTGCGGTTATAATTCGCACAATGCCCAAGACTACAAAAAATGCATAACAGACCACATTCGAAGACCGATTTGAAGGTACAGAAGTAAAATGCTGAAATCACTGATGCTGGTAATAACAGTCAACTTTCAAAAAATCTAGAGCTCTTCAATATTCAGGATTGTATCAGCTGTAATTTAGCAAACACTCCTACTGAGAGTGACGTCTACAGCTGTCATGTTCGCATACACAGTACATTTATATTGGATATTTACATCTAGATGTATATCTGGATAATTAATGAAGGCACTGGGTAGAGTGGCAGTGAACCACATGAGATTGGAACCTGCAACCTCAGAGTTACAAGCCCAGTTTCCCAACTGTCACACTGCATAGCCACTGCCACCATTTGTGGGGCCCCTCCACTTACTGCTGTTTCTGTGCAGCTAATGATCTCAGTTTCTTTGAGCTGTTGTAGTTCTTCTTCCAGTGATGTCACCTGGTCTTCTTTCTCTTTCAAACTAAAAGAACAAGCAGAGTGTTCAGTATGACATTTGAAGAGCCAAAATGGCAGCTTGAGTACTGTATGGATTCTGAGGAGCCAAAATGGTGGCTTTTACATCAACCCATGCAGTCTTGCTATTTGCTCTGACCCGTTTTGGAGAAATTTTTACCAAGATCCTGGTGAGAGTTGATTAGTATGTGTAGAAGTACCCTGTGCTCAAGCCACATCTACTAGGCAAACAACTTTTAAGGTTTTATACCCTCTCTGTATGTTGCTCAAAGGTAAAATGACTGTCTTACCTGGGAACTGACCCTACAACCTCTGAGTTACATGCCTAGCTCCCTAAGCATTGTAATTCACATAATTGTAACTAAAGCGCTAATATAAGTTGTTGCTAAATGTTAAATGGTGATCAATGGAAAAGTACCTTTTCTGCAGTTCTTCAATCTCAGTGGTGATGACAGATGGCTGAAAACAAAATGTAAAGTTTGTTAGAAAAGATGCCGGAAAACACAACCATATAATAACCTTGTAACAGTGTAAGAAAGTGTGGGAACTCACAGTAGCCGCGCTTTTCACTTTTTCCAGCTCTTCTTTCACCAGCTTCAGCTCCTCTCCCAGTGATGTCACCTGGGTTTCCTTTTCCTTCAGACTGTGCGAAAACAACACGCCTTAAACACAATCTACTCGTACTGGATTTCACTTTAACACACACAGAGTGAAGGATCCACACTCACCTGTTGTGTAACTGCTCCATATCACCTGTGCTCTCAGACTGTAGGAACAATATTTAAACATATTAGATAAGATGGAGGACAAAGCTTCTAGTGGTGTCGAATTAGACACTAGGCTATTGAGGACCACACCTGTTTCCTGAGTACACAATTCGTCTGACTACACCTGGGTGCTTAATGAGGTCATGACATTCTGATAGGATTTTCTGATTATGGATATGTTATTATAAATGTATGGCTTGTATTCATGAGTTGTAATGTATTTCACTGCTGTAATGACGAAAGTGTTCTGTGTGTTTCCAAGCGGTGTACTTACGTTATACTATCGCTTGACTAAAATACTAAATTTTGATTGAACTACAATCTTTAACACCTATGAATTACATTTAAAAACAGTCATAAAAGCACAGCATGACTAGTAAAAGGTCTGCTATACTGCAATAATAAAACACATCTTATGCCCTGAAAAGTGGTCTGGATTTATTTATGTCTTTTACAACACTGAGCATGTTCAGGCGTCTTACTGCTCCAGATTCCTTCAGCTGTTTCAGCTCCTCCTCCAGAGAGGCCACCTGACTCTCCCGCTCCTTAAGACTGAACACAAATATGACAAAAAAAAACAAGGTTAAAAAAAAAAAAACACTTATTTACTTATTTATTCAACTAAAAGGGAAATAGTGGAGGAAAACACACCTGATTTTTAACTGCTCAAACTCAGCTGAACTGTCGACCTAAGGAGACAAATGAAAAAGAGGAGAATCAGACCTCCGTGTGAGACCACGGCTCCTAATGGCTCAGTCCAGCCAAACCTACTTCCTGATTCCACTCAAGGAAACACTCATAAAATTGAAGCGGAATGTGGTGATGCAATTGTTCACGGAACTACCTGGAAAAATATCCCTGCTTCATTTGCTATTTAACTGTACGAGCAGGATATCCACGTTAAATCTGTGAAGTACGCAAGAACACGGCATGATGGGAAATGTTTCAGGATGAGGTGAGAAAATTGACTTTTACAGTTAAATTACTCTAACCTTCGATGCCACGTCAGTGCTCTGATCAGATTCATTGTGAAACACCTTTTTCAAACCTTCACAGTGTGATACACACCTGAAACACACTGACAGGTCAAGGGGAGCTTTCGAAAAGGTTCCACTTGTATGCTAGCAACAAGCGTAACAAAATCTCAGATCAAATCCACCCAGTTTAGATTCAGCAAATTACACTTCACAAAGATCACTACGGTGATGTGACAGCTAAACCAGGTCAGAGCGAAGGATGTACTGATCACTTCACAGAGAGTATGAGAAAGCTTCCACAGAGCAGGGGAAGGAGCCTGAGGGAAGCAGCCATTTTGAAATCATTTGTATACTGGCTTTAATGGGGTAGGAGACTTACCATGTCTTCCATCTTTGCTTCCTTCACCTGGGAGCCCTCCTCCAGACTAAGAGAGACAGACACCCTTCACCGTTAGTTACTCAACCTGGTTTCACCCTTTCAACAAATTCAAGTAGATTTATTTCCTCTTAAAAGTAATTTTCCCAGCCTGGCTACCTCTCCTTCTTTCCTTCATTCCTTTGATCATTGTGAGTCAAAGGCTAGGTTATGAACGAACTGGCTTGATTTCTAAATAAATGGAAAGTGAACGAGTTAGCCAGTCAGCTAACTGAATTATGGGGAAATCATTTGATTTGGTCTGTTTGCCTTAAAATTTACTTCACAGATCGATTTCCTGGGGCTGCCTTTCTGATGTAGTTTTCATGCTGAAGTGACTCACTGTACCTCTGCTGAAGGGCCACAGTCTCTGTTGAAGCAATGATCTGTTGAGGGGGAGACAGGCAAAAGCATGTTAGCCTGCTAGTGTGGAGCTACAATTCAGGTAAAAACATCCCAAAGCGCTCGGAGACCCAGCCTCGGCCAGCCTGACTCTGCTTTTTCAGTCCAGCATTCCTGCACGTCGTTCTGAACGCGATGCCAAAATCCCCTCAGGGCGCCGGAGCTACAGAAACACCCTCCCAGGACCAGGACAGATTATCGCCGTTATCCAACAGAACGTCAGTAGATCTAGCTCCTGTTTTCATACTTTCATCTTTCATCCAGGAATCACAGAAACTAAGGCATTATCAAATATTAGAGTAAGTTTATGCAGCTGTTTTGCCACAATTTCTTCAGCTATACTGGCATGAAGTTTGGAGGATTTAGCCTGACTTAGCAGGTCTTTCCTGGATGTTTTCATAATTTTGTCATAGCTACGCAACTACTGGCTCACTTGCCTCTTTCATAGTTGGAGGAGCCAATCAGGATTGAGCCTGCTGCACATGTGACGCTCATATTTGTGTTAATGTCACATAGTGTGTACAAATCACCAAATTAAATATTACCCAGTTTTCATGGACCACTTACATACTCAGGGGCACTGAAGCTTCAGCTACTGATTAAAAAATTAAAGCAGAAAGTCTGTTGTGTAACTTTGGGATTGTCAGAAACGGCCTCTTTTTAATCTTTAGACAGCTTTTTCCACAGCTAAATCAACAGGGTGCGGGAGGCAGTAGCCGAGGCGCCAACACTTATACGAAGTATTAAAACACATTAAATCATTTTAAGTTCCAAAAGTCCATAAATAAGTGCAAATAAATTACCTAATATAGTTTCCATAAACTGAAAAAAAAAAAAAAAAGAGTAATCACTCAAGACACACCCAGCTGTGTCATAAATCCTGAAACGAAACAGCAAGCTGATATGAATGAATTAATGGTGACAGCAACTTCAAATTCTTCTCTTGAGTGATTATGGGACACATGGCTGGCTGTGCCAGGGTAAATTAGGTCAGAGCCCTCTGCCAGGTTGAACGGTCATAATGGTCATGATTATGGATACTCCTGCAAGCTTCCGGGAAGCATAGTTCCCAAAACTCGGGTGAAAGGCCTTAAGACTCTTTATAATTATGTATTACAGAAGATTTGTTTTACATTAGATTTTATTTGAACAAATATTTAATAAAAGTAATAATAGATAAACATAATATTACACTAATTATACTGTCTCAAGGTGTACTCAAAGAGTGATGCTTATTCCTCCTTGTGAAGGATTGTGGGAAATGTAGTCCAATGAGACTCACCTCTGCATCGGTCACTGGATCTTTGCCCTGCCCGGCCTCCAGCAGGGCCTCGATGGTGGTGATCTGGTCCTGCAGCTGAGCCTTCTCTGCCTGAGCCAGGCCCAGCTGGGCCTGCAGGCTCTCCACCTGGGACACCTGCTCCTTCAGCTCCGACTCCACACCAGCCAATCGCGTTTGCAGCTCTGCAGGATGGGGGCGGAGCATCGAACGGTCAGCAGTCGGCCAATCATAGCAGAGCCAGAATCATCGATTATAGGATGTCATAATGAGCCAAAGATGGCAGAATCATAGACATAATGTTCAATAGTAAAAGAAGGGGGGGGTGTAGGGGCTCAAGACTGACCATCCTGGCCTGAGGCTTGCTGCCGGACGCTGTCCAGCTCGGCCTGCAGGCTGCTGGCGCTGGCCTGGGTGGTGCGAAGCTCCTCGCTGACCTCGTCCAGCCGTCCCTGAAGGGCCTTCTCAGAGTCTGCCCGCTCAGCCTGCAAGGAGGACGATACACCCGCCCTAGAGTTAAACCAGCACATACTGCCCCCTGCAGGACTGGAGGTAAACCAGCATATACTGCCCCCTGCAGGACTGGAGGTAAACCTGCAGACACTACAGAAGACATACCCTTCAAGCGACATGGTGAGAGAGGAGAATTGCTTGACCCTCAATAACTGCTGTGTGATAACAGGCAGCACCACACAGCTGGCTCAGAGACAGCGGGACCAGTGTACTCCGACACGGGCACAAAATCGCTAATGAGCCGGAGAATTACATCATAACAGCCATAAGCGCACTCTGCTGGGCTGGTTAATCAATGATCAGAGGAAGAACTTTCACCCCATGTGGAACACTGAGCCAGTCTCTGCAGCTGCTGCTCTGCAACCGTACACACGTTCTTCCCACGAAAATACATTAGTATTTCAAATGACGGTAAAAAGTGGTTTTACTACCTAAAAATGACCAGCCAATTATTAGATTAGAAATTGTCTTAGGTAGACTTATACAACATGAAAGTAAATAAGGAATTGACATTCTAAAATTGTTTTTATAAAGCTCAGCCAGATATATTCCACAGAATAATGTTTTGAATTAAATTTAACAGAACCTCCTATCCCTGCATTTGACTCATGCAGCAATCAGAAATCAAACCAAACATGATTGTTTACAACAAAACATTATGATTATTATTATTATTCATATGACAGACATAGCTGGCATACAGGTGCATGCTGGGTAAAATTTAGGGCCACATTCTGAGAGCCTCTCTAAAACATTGACCTCCTCCCCCACCCCTTCACCCTGTCACACAATTAATGCAGCCACATTCCAGCTGTCCATGTTGAGCGGAGCGAAGCGGGATAACTGCACAGCCAATCGAATGTTCCAACGGCGTGCTCCAGAGCAGTTACGCCGCGGCTAATTCAGCCGCCTACAATCTGCTAGGCCGTCCGCCGGGCCGGACTGCCTGCGAGCTGCGAGTGGATTCGATTTGCTGCTTCATTAAACACGGGCCAGGACAAGGCCTTAAACGCTGAGAAGGAAGACGGCATGTTTCAGAAGGAGGGGGAGGGGCAGAGAATGAGACCCTGAGCAGACAGGAGACTGGTGTGAGAATGGGTTGCCATATTGGACAATGGGTTGCCAGGTGGGAGATAGGTTGCCAGTTTGGGGAATGGATTGCCTTAAAGGGATTTGGAATGCTGTAATGGGGTATGGGGGGACGGGGGAGGGTTTGATGTGAGCTCTGATTAACCCACGCTCCCTGGCTCTCACCTGGACCTGGGCGAGCTGAGCTGTGGCGGCGGCCATCTTGGCCTCCAGGGCGGCCTTGAGCTGCTCCTCAGCCTGCAGAGCCTCGTTCTTCTCCCCCAGCTCCAGGCTCAGCTTCGCACAGTCCTGCCGCAGCTTCGCCAGCTCCGCGTTTTGCCTGGGGAGTAAAGGAGGGGACAAAAAAAAGCCTGAAAAAAACCCCCCATCGCTGGATCTGTACAGTTTTAAATTGACTCATCCTACCGCCCTATAGGGTATAACGGCTTTTGTTTCCAACTTAAAAATCCGGAAACCAGGAGAGGGGAGTTCAGTTTGGTGGGGATTCAATCAAACACGCTTAGACTCATTCAGGGCATTTGCATTCTCCTGTACATAACATTTCACCCCCCCTTCCCCAAAACTGACGCAAAGCCCCATGGCAACACAGACACCCACTCCCTCCCAGTCAGACAGAGGCACAGGTCATACAGACACACAGCCTGTCCACAGCAGGGGAGAGAGAAACGACCCCGTTACTGTCGAGGTACTGCTTTATTTCTTGACCAGGGAGCAGGAAGTATAACAGAATGTCCTCAAGGACAAAAGCACCCTCATTAGCCATCAATATTGACCAATCAGACCACAGACCCCGTTGTGGTACAGAGACGCTGTGAAGCTATCACGTCTCGATCTGACAGACAGGGAACAGGGCTTTTTCTCCACACAAAGCAGAGCAGACACCGCAAAAAAGGTTGAAGGATAACGTAAATGTAATTATTTTTTGGGAGCACAGGAAGTGCAGTGTAATTAGCTGCGGAACCGAGACAGTCAGATCTGCAGAGGTGTCAGGATGCTCTCACCTTTCAGTCCGGGAGCAGTGCTTTCAGTTACAGTGACCAGCGGTCTGCCAGGCCGCCGTGCAAAGCCAAACGGTTATAAACTTCCACAACTGGAAACCTCTGCTTTTAAGGCCAGCCAGTAGACACATTTTGATTACCAGCTAGCGCTCCTCTCTTCTCTGAACATTCTGGCACAAAATGGCTGCAGCACAAGACTCAGGTGGGCACTGAACACCCCTCCCCTGGTGAGCGAATGGTGAATGGGGGCCGGGTTTTTTTTTATTTTTGGGAAGGGGGGGAGGTTTTGGGGGTTTTCCTCACTTGCTCTCGGTCTGGCTGGTGGCCTGGTTGAGGGCATCCCTAAGGATGGAGTTCTCCTGCTGCAGGCGAGCCAGCTGGGCATTGGGGCCCTTCTCCAGCTGTTCCTGCAGGGACTGGATCTGAGAGGAGACAGGACAGCAGGGTCACATGACACACAAGACTGACGGCAGGGTCACGTGACACACAAAATTCACTGGCATTTTTACTGGGGTACTTTGTTCACATGTAACTGGGGTAATATTTATCCATCAGTAATATTTATCAATTCTTCATTTACTCACTCAATAACCAAATGAAACATTTATACATTTTTATCCCAAAAACTCACATTGCAGCTTAATTTATATTAATGACAGATAAAAGATTTACTTATTATGTATCACTAACATTATTTATAAATGACTTATGACTTTGATATTAACGTAAATGAATGATAAAACCCTCTGACCTTGGCATTGAGCTGCTGAGTCTCGCTGACATGCTCCTGGTAGCTGGCCTGCATGCGGGCCTGAAGCGCAGTGAGCTCCTGATCTCGTGCGCTGAGTTGCGACCCCAGCCGCGCCTCCACCTGCGACACCTTGGCCTTCTCCGCGTTCAGCTCCTGTACGCGGACAGAGCGGTTCTAGAGGTCAAGCGGCTGTAATCTGACCCGTGTGTTTTAGCTGGACATCCCACTCAAACGGAGGTGTTTCAGTTGAGGGATTTCGGGCGGTTTCGGGGCCTCACCTTGCTGAGCTCCCTCAGGCGGTTCTTGGCGGCCGCAGCGTCCTCCTGCTCGGCAGAGAGCTGCTTCTCCTTCTCCTCCAGCTGCTTCCGCAGAGCGGTCACCGGGTCACCCTTCTGCGTGGCCTGAGCACAGACACACAGCACCGACAATATCAGCACTGACTGCAGACACAAAGCACTACAGACACACAATATCAGCACTACAGACACACAATATCAGCCCTACAGACACAAAGCACTACAGACACACAATATCAGCACTACAGACACAAAGCACTACAGACACACAATATCAGCACTAGACACAAAGCACTACAGACACACCATATCAGCCCTACAGACACAAAGCACTACAGACACACAATATCAGCACTACAGACACAAAACACTACAGACACACAACATCAGCACTGAATGCAGACACAAAGCACTACAGACACACAATATCAGCACCACAGACACAAAAACACACAGACACACAATATCAGCACTACAGACACAAAGCACTACAGACACACAATATCAGCACTACAGACACAAAGCACTACAGACACACAATATCAGCACTACAGACACAAAGCACTACAGACACACAATATCAGCCCTACAGACACAAAGCACTACAGACACACAATATCAGCACCACAGACACAAAACACTACAGACACACAATATCAGCACTACAGACACAAAGCACTACAGACACACAATATCAGCACCACAGACACAAAACACACAGACACACAATATCAGCACTACAGACACACAATATCAGCACTACAGACACAAAGCACTACAGACACACATTATCAGCCCTACAGACACAAAGCACTACAGACACACAATATCAGCCCTACAGACACAAAGCACTACAGACACACAATATCAGCACTACAGACACAAAGCACTACAGACACACAATATCAGCACTACAGACACAAAGCACTACAGACACACAATATCAGCACTACAGACACAAAGCACTACAGACACACAATATCAGCACTACAGACACACACACAAGCACACACACAGACAACATGTACACTACAGCGTAAAAAGCTGTAGTATACATCCACACTACAGAACCGCTACTTGCAAAACAGTCTAGGGCTCAATTAAGTTCTACCTTGCTCAGAAACATTTCTTCTTTATTTTTTTTCCAGTTCAAAGGGGCAAATTCCTATGTGACTGGACAGTCAATTATTCATGAGAAATACAGCAAATTGGATTAATTAAAACCACAGGGCAGGAGACAAACAGAATAAGGACCAGTTTGAAAATCCTGAGAATTGCTAAATCAGCTATTTGAGTTTTTTTTTTTTAAAAAAAGACACCATTCCTACAGATCGCTTTCCCACCCAATTAAAACTTGTTAGCAAAAATATACTGCCTCACAGCCAGACCAGCTAAAGCAGTCGCAGCGAGGTTTGGTAGGACCAAAAATAAAGTATTTCTTTGAACTCTGTGCTGGTGTATGCTGGATAGCTAGCTGACGCAGAGTGACAGGTAGAAACACACGCCCGCACACACACCTGCCCCTCAGGAACAGAACTGTCATCCCCTTCTGTATTTCACAAATTAAATATCATTTTTTTACCCATGTAAGAAGAGTGTGGGAGGGGCGCTGAGCGAGGGTGCAGGGTGCAGGGTGGGGTTTAGGGAGCTGGGTGGGGAGGTATTGGGCGTACCGTGTGCCAGGTGTCCTGAACGATGCCAGCCTTATCAGTGAGGATCTCGATGAGGCGCTGGGCCTCTCCCTCGCTGAACATCATGCTGCTCACCGTGGAAACCAGCGTCTTGTACGGCAGGTAGAGAGGAGCGTCCGCTGAGTCCGCTGCCACAGCTACGGAGAGAGAGGGGGGACACAAAGCACAGCTGCAATCACCAAAACTGAATAAAGCAGGAGCACAGCAGTCTGCTGCTTTCACCGACACAACGGAGAGAGAGAGGGGACATAAAGCACAGACACTCAGCTGGAACATCAATTTGGTGTTAGTGAACTATGACTTTCATCTGTGGAGTGGGAGAGCACTTTTGAGCAAAAAGTGGGAGGGGAACCACAAGCCAATAGTGAAATAATGATCTAGACCAATCACTGTACTTTTCTGTGGAGGAAACAGCCTTTCGATTGGTTCAAAGTAGTGGCAGTTCTTTGTAGCTCAAGCTGTTACCGGATTCTTGAAATCTCAGTCTGATCATGGCTGTTATATGATGGCCTCGTCATGAGCAGGGCAGCCAACTGAAGCACGCCACCAGATCAACACGCATGTTCTGAGAGAAGGGTCTGCGGCAGTCTAAACAGGATATTAGTGTGTGCCACCATCACAGCCGAGGAAGGGAGAAAACCTCACTGGAGATCAGTCCGAGGTTCTTCCAGCTGTTTACATACCAGAACCCCGAAGACTCCATTTTTACAGTCCAAACTTGTGACGCAAAGATAAAAATAGACAGTGTTATACGGAATCATTTTTACATCATTTTTGGAAAAAGCCCATATTTGTGCAATATTTGACTGGGGTCAAAGGTCATTTTATTGCAGTGAGGAATGCAGGCGCTGTAGCCACTTAGCCGTCAGCTTCAGATTGTGCGAGACTGACGCAACACGACCACTCAAATAAGCACAGCAGCAACGACGCTGGGTAATATTTATACTGACATACCACATCAACATCATCACACAGTACTGCACTAATATACCACATCAACATTATCACACAACACTCACAGAGTACTGCACTAATATACCACATCAACATCATCACACAGTACTGCACTAATATACCACATCAATATCATCACACAACACTCACAGAGTACTGCAATAATATACCACATCAATATCATCACACAGTACTGCACTAATATACCACATCAATATCATCACACAGTACTGCACTAATATACCACATCAATATCATCACACAGTACTGCACTAATATACCACATCAATATCATCACACAGTACTGCACTAATATACCACATCAACATTATCACACAACACTCACAGAGCACTGCACTAATATACCACATCAACATTATCACACAACACTCACAGAGCACTGCACTAATATACCACATCAACATTATCACACAGTACTGCACTAATATACCACATCAACATCATCACACAACACTCACAGAGTACTGCACTAATATACCATATCAATATCATCACACAATACTCACAGAGTACTGCACTAATATACCACATCAACATTATCACACAACACTCACAGAGTACTGCACTAATATACCACATCAATATCATCACACAGTACTGCACTAATATACCACATCAACATTATCACACAGTACTGCACTAATATACCACATCAACATTATCACACAGTACTGCACTAATATACCACATCAACATTATCACACAACACTCACAGAGTACTGCACTAATATACCACATCAACATCATCACACAACACTCACAGAGTACTGCACTAATATACCATATCAATATCATCACACAATACTCACAGAGTACTGCAATAATATACCACATCAACATCATCACACAGTACTGCACTAATATACCACATCAACATTATCACACAACACTCACAGAGTACTGCACTAATATACCACATCAACATTATCACACAGTACTGCACTAATATACCACATCAACATTATCACACAGTACTGCACTAATATACCACATCAACATTATCACACAACACTCACACAGTACTGCACTAATATACCACATCAACATCATCACACAGTACTGCACTAATATACCACATCAATATCATCACACAGTACTGCACTAATATACCACATCAACATTATCACACAACACTCAGAGTACTGCACTAATATACCACATCAATATCATCACACAGTACTGCACTAATATACCACATCAACATTATCACACAGTACTGCACTAATATACCACATCAAAATTATCACACAACACTCACAGAGTACTGCACATTGTGAGCAAAATGAAGGCCTGAGATCTTGTAAACCTGCAAGTTGCTTTGAGCTTGTGTCTGCATGAAGGCAATGCATTTTTACTGATATTTATCTGTAAACCAAAACATCAGAACAAAACAAGAAAACTTCAGCAACTACAGACAGATGCTAAAAGCACTTACTACACTCAGTCGTGTGAACACAAAGATAAACATCTACACACAAACCTCAGACTAAAACCATGAGAAACATCTCCACACCAAGCCTACACAAAATCATCGTTTTAAGACAGTGAATTCTCTCTATCTACATTAGACTAAGTCTGTGATTAGCGAGATTAGCCAGTGCTGTGTTCAGGCCACACTGCCCCTGAACTGACAAATGACAGAGGCAGAACAGAGAATAAACATCTGCTCCGCCTGCTTTTATAATCAGTTGTCACTAAATATTTATTGAAGCCTCTCATCTCCACTGTCATGATCCCAATATTGTAATTAGTGCTTGCAGTCATGATGAAGGCCAAAACAAGCAAACAAACAAACAAATTTCCCCCACACACCGTACGTGTCACATCTCAGGCAGTCAGGCCCAGATGGGCCAGGGCACGGACCAGACACAGTGACAGCGCAGGCGGGGCTTCTGCCACAGTGGGTGGGGCTTCATTTACGGTGGGCGGGGCTTCTGCCACAGTGGGCAGGGCTTCTGCCACCAGCCATAAGGTTCTCACATGGGTCATCAACACATTACAGCTATTGGTGGCAGCAATGGTACCTGCAACATGAGTGATGGAGCTCGGCCAATAGAACAAGCCTGTCATCAACGTATGCCGAAATTGGTGGATACACCAGTAAGGTGTACTGTTGTTTCCCTTACTTTACCCCCCTCCCATTATATCATCCCTATCCCACAATGCCTTGGGGCAGCGCTGGCGCAGGTGCGGGTGACTGGGACAGAATGGTTCATTGTTCAGGCACTGAGCTCCAGCACTCCTCTGCCAGTGAAGAAGACCCCCCCGTCATTGTTCAGGCACTGAGCTCTTTTTGTGCTCTGGAAGCACACAGCAGCTGGAGTGGGACATTTGTTTGGACAGCCATGCGCTGGACTCACCGTGCACTGGACTCGCCGTGTGTGGGACTAACGATGTGTGGGAACCAACCGGAAGGCCCCCACAATGCCCATGACATCTACACTCCACTCACTACCTGACCACGAAAACTGGCAGCTAATTTAAAGGAAAGCACAAAAAGCCACAGACACTGCGGCCCTCCAGAACTGGAGTTATACCTGCAGACACTGCGGCCCTCCAGGACTGGAGTTAAACCTGCAGACACTGTGGCCCTCCAGGACTGGAGTTAAACCTGCAGACACTGCGGCCCTCCAGAACTGGAGTTAAACCTGCAGACACTGCGGCCCTCCAGGACTGGAGTTAAACCTGCAGACACTGCGGCCCTCCAGAACTGGAGTTAAACCTGCAGACACTGCGGCCCTCCAGAACTGGAGTTAAACCTGCAGACACTGCAGTACATACAGCACAGAACAAAAGCCCTTCAGCACGCCGACAGCATGTGGCTCTAATGTAAGTGCATTAAACTCAGATCAGTTTAACGGCCTGTACTCACTGAACTCCACGGGGAAGGTCAATTATAACAGAGTGGAAATTCAGGCCTTGGTTTTCCAGTCTGCATGTGTGTGGGGGAGGAATAGGGTTTGGAAAGGAAAGAGTTTTCCAGCTCAGTTTTCTGTATGTTCCTAAGCTGAAACACAGAGTTGTAAATCATCTCTACCACCCCCCCCCCCCAAACATGCTCAAGGTCTGCCCCATGGCCCAGAGGCTGTACAGAATCAACTAAGCCTCTAACCATTATACTACACTGTAACCTCTGAGCTACAAGCCCAGCTCCCTAACCATTATACTACACTGTAACCTCTGAGCTACAAGCCCAGCTCCCTAACCATTATACTACACTGTAACCTCTGAGCTACAAGCCCAGCTCCCTAACCATTACACTACACTGTAACCTCTGAGCTACAAGCCCAGCTCCCTAACCATTACACTACACTGTAACCTCTGAGCTACAAGCCCAGCTCCCTAACCATTATACTACACTGTAACCTCTGAGCTACAAGCCCAGCTCCCTAACCATTATACTACACTGTAACCTCTGAGCTACAAGCCCAGTTCCCTAACCATTATACTACACTGTAACCTCTGAGCTACAAGCCCAGCTCCCTAACCATTATACTACACTGTAACCTCTGAGCTACAAGCCCAGCTCCCTAACCATTACGCTACACTGTAACCTCTGAGCTACAAGCCCAGTTCCCTAACCATTACACTACACTGTAACCTCTGAGCTACAAGCCCAGCTCCCTAACCATTATACTACACTGTAACCTCTGAGCTACAAGCCCAGCTCCCTAACCATTATACTACACTGTAACCTCTGAGCTACAAGCCCAGTTCCCTAACCATTATACTACACTGTAACCTCTGAGCTACAAGCCCAGCTCCCTAACCATTATACTACACTGTAACCTCTGAGCTACAAGCCCAGTTCCCTAACCATTATACTACACTGTAACCTCTGAGCTACAAGCCCAGTTCCCTAACCATTATACTACACTGTAACCTCTGAGCTACAAGCCCAGTTCCCTAACCATTACACTACACTGTAACCTCTGAGCTACAAGCCCAGTTCCCTAACCATTACACTACACTGTAACCTCTGAGCTACAAGCCCAGTTCCCTAACCATTACACTACACTGTAACCTTGGAGCTACAAGCCCAGCTCCATTACCATGGTGGCCCATGCAGCTGCCCTTTGGTCCATGCCGTGCTGCTGGTTGCTGTGGTTACCAGAGCAGGGTCCGCTTGGCGGGCGCTGATCTCCCACAGAGGACCTGTAAATCTCAGGCCAGTGATGGTGACGCAGCAGGCGTGGAACGCAGCTGGAACAGAGCGCCCCCGTACCCCCCCCCAGGGGCCTCAGAACTTCAGGGAAAACCGCTACTGCATAACCCCCCCCCCCACCACCACCCAACACCCTCCCCCCGCCATCGTCCCCCCCTTCCCGTCAGACACACAGCATGCAGTGCACTCTCCAGACACACAGAGCCAGGATCACAACCACGATGACAGCACTAACTACAACCACAGCCCCTACTATCGAACCAATACTACCACTACACTTACAATTAATAATACTAACTACTACTTCTACTACCAACACCACCACCTCTACTTCTTATACAGTTAATATCCCAGTAAATATGAGCATCCAATGGAAGGAACGAGTGGTGAGAGAGCGAGAGAGAGAGAGAGAGAGAGACGGGGGGAATAACAGATGAAGAGATGACAGAATGTCTGCCTGACTGTTGAGGGGTTGGGGGGGTGGGGGGGGTGGTTTGGGGCTTTAATAAAATTCTGCTTTCATGAACAAGGTTAAAAACCTCACTTCTACAGCTGTTCACTTGGTACCTAATTCCAAATTTAAACTACTATCACACAGCCAGGGACCCACGGGCAGGAAATGGTTCTCAGGCTGGCCTTTAAAACCACATATTTCCTCAGACAGTTCTGTCTTTGGTTCTCAGACTGCGTGAGCAGTCAAAGTGGTGTGTTATGATGGCTGCATTCTATGATGACTCATTCGAGTATCCTCATGACAAGGACTGCGCAGGGCATTAAATTAAGCAAATGAAATGACTGTAATGTGTAAAGAATGAAATGCAATGCAGTAGTTTAAAGGGAGGGCTGAAGGAATGACCTTCTCAAACCAGATTTGTTTCTGCAAAAGGATTAAGGTTCGGTACTTGATATTTTTTGTGATGTTTATTATTAAACATCCATATTCTTAATACTTCAATAACAAAGCCTCTTAAACCCTTCCATAAAAAAATAATAAAATCTAATTCAAATATGTCGCCCTTAAGGTCATTTTTCCCTAACCAATTAAAAAATATTCATCACCAAATATTCATCACCAAAGTGGAATGGGTTATGAGCAGCCTGGTCAGGCTCATAGTGCTGTAAGGTTATGAGCAGCCTGGTCAGGCTCATAGTGCTGTAAGGTTATGAGCAGCCTGGTCAGGCTCATAGTGCTGTAAGGTTATGAGCAGCCTGGTCAGGCTCATAGCGCTGTAAGGTTATGAGCAGCCTGGTCAGGCTCATAGCGCTGTAAGGTTATGAGCAGCCTGGTCAGGCTCATAGTGCTGTAAGGTTATGAGCAGCCTGGTCAGGCTCATAGCGCTGTAAGGTTATGAGCAGCCTGGTCAGGCTCATAGCGCTGTAAGGTTATGAGCAGCCTGGTCAGGCTCATAGTGCTGTAAGGTTATGAGCAGCCTGGTCAGGCTCATAGCGCTGTAAGGTTATGAGCAGCCTGGTCAGGCTCATAGCGCTGTAAGGTTATGAGCAGCCTGGTCAGGCTCATAGCGCTGTAAGGTTATGAGCAGCCTGGTCAGGCTCATAGTGCTGTTAGGTTATGAGCAGCCTGGTCAGGCTCATAGTGCTGTATGGTTATGAGCAGCCTGGTCAGGCTCACAGTGCTGTATGGTTATGAGCAGCCTGGTCAGGCTCACAGTGCTGTAAGGTTATGAGCAGCCTGGTCAGACTCATAGTGCTGTAAGGTTATGAGCAGCCTGGTCAGGCTCATAGTGCTGTAAGGTTATGAGCAGCCTGGTCAGGCTCATAGTGCTGTAAGGTTATGAGCAGCCTGGTCAGGCTCTTAGTGCTGTAAGGTTATGAGCAGCCTGGTCAGGCTCATAGTCCGGAAAGGTTATGAGCTGCCCAATCTCAAACCAATCATGAATCTTGGAGGTGGGTTCATTTAATGACACCCCACCCTAGCCAACAAAACAACTGGTAGCAATCTGCTGGCACCAATCAGAATTTCAGGAAGCCTCCGGCCAAAAAGGCAACAAAGCTCTCCAGACGCTCCATTAGATATTGTGCGTCTGGAGTCTAGATTAGCGTGCGCGCGATTTGACTGGAGTCTAGATTAGCGAGATTGATTGGAGGGTGAGAGCACAGCTGCCGCTAAGCGCTAATCGCTAAACACACATTCCTCGCTGAGCTCTGGCCTGCCTGCCTACCGACTCAGATCAGTCTCCACGCGCCCACAGCCCGTCCAGACAGCCCCGTCTCCCCACCTCGCAGGAGAGTTTTTATTATTATTATCGTTTTTTTTGCGTGTGTGTGTGTTTCTCCACAAATTACACAACACCCCACCGCGTGACGACACCAGCCTCCAGAAGCACAGCTACGCAGAAAGCCATCTGGCACAGATCACTGGAGCCAGCCAGGACTCTGCCAGAGAAAGCCCTGGATTTAATTGTGGAGGGCTGGAAGAGAAATGATAGACCAGGATGCCCACAGGCACCAACACTGGGTGAAAGCCTTGCCAAGAAAGCAGGCCGCCTTCTTAAAAAAAAATAAATAAATAAAAATACTCTTCACCGCTTCAGCAGTAGTTGCATTACCGCTACTGCTTCATGCATTCTGAGCACCGGAGCAGGAGCCAACTAAGGAGAATGCAAAAGCGCAGGACTTGCACCCATGCGCTTTGGGGTCTTGGGTAAATTAAGGTAATCTGCAAGCGTCTAAATGACTGGTAGCAAGTGCAAACGCTAGCATCAGGAAGCACTCAGGCCAAACGCCAGCGTTGGAAGCAGGGCCGCATCAGCAGTCACACTCCACCTGCTTTTATCCCATTCATCCTTTTACATAATTCATATGCCTATGTTTTGAAGCCACTCCTCATAGTGTAGAATTTTAATGTGCCTGCATGAAAAGATGAAAACTGAATCACAAATGTGGGTCTACCTAGGGGTATCTACACTGTGGTATTTCCTAGCGTATTAATCTCCATGGTGCTACTTGTGGGAGTATTAATGTCTGTGGTGTTACCTGGTAGGAGTATTAATGTCTGTGGTGTTACCTGGTGGGAGTATTAAAGTCTGTTTTTATTACCATTTAAAAGTATCACTTTTGAATTCTAGCCAAAGTGGCAATAAATGTTAAAGATACAATAAATACCATGATATAAACAGGTAAACAATCATTTTTAAAGTATCGGTGTGGTATGGTAATTACATGTGATTGTCACATTTTAAAAAAAAAGAGTCCGTGCAACCTCAAATTCTGCCGTTTTAACTGTTAATCTCACACAACTCACAAAGACGAAAATGGCAAAAATCTGATTTGCTGAACTGACTACAGGCAGCAAAATGGACACCGTGACATCACCTCATAAAAATATCAGCACAATATGAAATAGTATCATTTAATCTCCAGTCCTACGCTCTGCAGTGAGCTCTACCCACAAGCCACAGCGTCTGAGCTACAGCAACCTGCAGAGTAACACCACCAAGCGCAGAGTCATCAAACCTGCGGTATTATTTTGGTGATACATATAGAGCATTCATTCTGCTGTCACATCGAGCCACAGTTACAATGTTTCCCCTTACTAGTGAATATACAGCAAAAATGAAATATTAATGGGTGCCATAAGCTTAGTCATAGAACACCTATCGTTTTGTTGGTCTTAATTCATGGCCAGTATTATTCACTATTTAATATTAGTTTCCTTGCCTTACCATATTAGCCAGCATTTTTCCCCTCATAATCGATTGACAGACACTGCATTTACTGCATTCTGTGTAAGGCCCTACACCACTACGCAGTGGGAGCATGTTTATTTTTCACAGAGTGCAGAATGATTACCCCCTGCGCAGCTGGCTTTCTCGTTTAGATTTTTCCCCCTCAGTCTGTCCTCCACTCAGCGGAGCAGCTAAGACGCTGCAGGAAAGAAAAGCTTCACAGAGAGATGCAAGCAGCTCCTCCAGACGATAAAGCCATGCTTGTGAACCAATTACATGCCAGTCCAACTTGGATGCCACTGTATCGCTATGTGTACGTACACATATACGTACATAAACATACATACAGCGTGTTCTGACACACCCCAAAACAAGCTAGTGTTCACTCCCTTAAATTCCACATAAACATAGCTTAAAGACAATCTTTTTTTTTTTTTTAAAAACTCATACACACACATTTAGTAATGGGAATGAGACAGGGAACCCCCACCCCCCCCTTTACCTGGCTCTGCCTTCTTCTTAGAGGCCACTTTCTTCTTGGATGGGGGCTCAGCCTTAGGTTCCTCGGCCTTCGCGGGGGCAGGCGTAGGGGCGGGGGCTCCCACGGGAGGGACGGCCATGACGGGCACCTCTTTGGTGACGGCCTCCAGCACCGGGGCGGGTTTTGGTGGGGGGGCAGCAGACTGGGTGGGGGCAGGCTCCACTTTGGCCACCTTCTTCTTCTTCTTGTCCTTGGGGGAGGGGGCGGGGGGGGCCTCAGCGGCCAGGGGGCGGGCTACAGCAGTGGCGACCACGGCGACGGGTTCTGGAACGGGCTCGGGGTCAGAGTCGCTGACGGTCTCGACGGCCTCGGAGACCTTCTCCGGCTCGGGCAGCTTCCCGTTGGGCTTGTCCTCCTTCTTCTTGCTCCGGCTCTTCTTCTCGGACGCCTTCTCCTTCTTCTTCTTCTCGGCGCGGGCAGGCTGGGGGGCCTGCATCTTGCCAAGCTCCTTGCGCTGCTTGGCCAGGGCCTCCTCATACGACGTCTCCTTCATGGAAAAGGTGGAGACCAGCGCGATCCCGATGGCCGAGATCACCATGAAGCCGCCGAACACCACGATGCCAAGAGTCTGGGGGTCGTAGATATCCATGTCTGTTCAAGGCCTGGCAGAAACACACACACACAAACAAGATCCATCAGAATACAGAGAACTAACACAGCCCACAGCAGAGGGAAGAGGAAGTGGGTGTTAATCAGAGTCCCTGAGAGATGCTCCTTCAGAAGGTCCACCTGTTTACTGCTCAAAGCTTGATTCACCTTCATGTTGTGACATCACTGATTTTATTTTTTTAGATCTAAGATAGGCTAAATGAACTGTTCATTTGGCCATTACATCATTTCAGATTAGATGGATTTCAAGAGGATTCATAAGGTTTATGTACTGATTCAGGTAAACTGAAGATGGGCAGTGGTATAAATTATCTATATTACCATGAATCAGACCAAAAATGTTGGTAAAATGTGTGGGTTTGGGACGACATGATCATCGATGTGAGCGCTGCCATGGAGGGAGGCTTATTAAGACGGGGGACGAGCAGCACATATTTCACTGTTAAAAGCGCTGGAGGTACAACTGAGGCCCAGCTTTATTCATATGAAAATAACGTGCGGCTACGCCACAGCTAGAGTCACAAAGAATCCAAAATAAAATGTTCCACACTGCTGGGGCAGCCCAGCTCCATTCCATGCCCTGCCCTACATGGCAGACGGAATCAATACAGGGTCTAATTCAGAGGAGGCCATTTGCACATTTCTGCACACAGGGGCGCCTGCAGGATTTGAGGTTATGGCACGCACAAAATGATGTTAATGCTAACCTAATCGGTTGCATTCTTCGGGGGGGAAAAGTTGCGTGGTACGCTAAAGCTGTGCTGAAATTTGTTTTAACCTGGTACTTACCCTTGGACACAGTTCCAACCAATCAGGTGTCAGAATGCTAAACAGCTTGCTAATAATTGCTACTGGTCAGCCAATCGTTTCATTTATATCGAGGCTGAAAATGGTGAAATGCAGTTCCAGTTTCATACACAGATAATTAAAGGCCAAAGACAAAAAAAACCTAAAGCCTTAATAGTGCCTGCATGCACACTCAGACTATCACCCATTCTCATTCAGGTCCTGCAGGGCCAAAGCGTCTTTCAGCAGATGTCAGGGCCACACTACCGCATCACATGCAAGCCTGCTGACTGCAGCACGGGCACAGCCCCAGGTTTTTCTGTGGGGTAAACATCTCTGAAAAAAAGAAGCATTTGCTACCCTCTTGCACACTGGTGTTAGTATCCAGTCCTGGAGTATGTGGTGGTGTGTGGTGTGTCAGCATGTACATGTGTCGAGCTCAAGTTTACAGCCAAAACTGGCTGCCGATTTGAAGGAAAGCACAAAAAGCCACAGACACTGCGGTCCTCCAGGACTGGAGTTAAACCTGCAGACACTGCGGCCCTCCAGGACAGGAGTTAAACCTGCAGACACCGCGGCCCTCCAGGACTGGAGTTAAACCTGCAGACACTGCGGCCCTCCAGGACTGGAGTTAAACCTGCAGACACTGCGGCCCTCCAGGACTGGAGTTAAACCTGCAGACACTGCGGCCCTCCAGGACTGGAGTTAAACCTGCAGACACTGCGGCCCTCCAGGACTGGAGTTAAACCTGCAGACACTGCGGCCCTCCAGGACTGGAGTTAAACCTGCAGACACTGCGGCCCTCCAGGACTGGAGTTAAACCTGCAGACACTGCGGCCCTCCAGGACTGGAGTTAAACCTGCAGACACTGCGGCCCTCCAGGACTGGAGTTAAACCTGCAGACACTGCGGCCCTCCAGGACTGGAGTTAAACCTGCAGACACTGTGGCCCTCCAGGACTGGAGTTAGACCTGCAGACACTGCGGCCCTCCAGGACTGGAGTTAGACCTGCAGACACTGCGGCCTGCAGGACTGGAATTAAACCTGCAGACATTATGGCCCTCCAGGACTGGAGTTAGACCTGCAGACACTGCGGCCCTCCAGGTCTGGAGTTTGGCTGCACGTTCCATGTTAAAAAGATCAAACCGCAGTCAGGTATAAACCACAGTAAAATCTGAAACCCACAGCACTCCTCCTTGTGTAATTACAGCCTCTTATCATTGGAGCAGGGAGGGGGGCATTCCACATGGATCAAAGTACTAAACAAACAGCCTAATCTCCCCTGTGAAACTGATGACTAAGGACTCTCTCCACTCACATTCATACGCACAAGCTACAAAACACCTTTTACAATCAGGAAAGCCCAATATCTACGGCAGGCTGGAACCTCTCAAACTTCCCAAACATGCCTGACCCGTGGGTAAACGGAATTTAGAAATCCGTGTGCACAGGAGAGCTGAAGGCCGGGAAAAGCAAACATGGAGAGAAAAGGGCCGACAGTATCCCAGAGCTAACTTAGCTAACAACAATGTGCAAAGCAAACAGCCTGAGCCCGTCTCAAACACATGCCGCACTCCCGAGTGCTACTTGCACCTCCTTAAAAAAAAAAAAAAAAAAAAAAAACAGATGTCTAGGGAAAGGGGAAGGGGTGGGGGGGGGAATACAGCCGGCCCAGAACTTTTTACGCTACCTCAGAAGAAAAGTTTCTTTCATTAAGATATGCAGTCTCAGTCGCTTCCCCCTCATTGGAGGACCCGAGTTACGCAACGCGCGGCGCGGGGCCCTCCTCCCTACCCACACAGCCCAGCGGCTTCAGCTCTACACGTCGGCAGTAGCTATCCCCCCCCTCCCCACAGGATGTATGTGTGGATCTTTACTGCTTGGCTCCCTGCATGCCGATGCTCCGGCCTTCTGCTCCGCCCACCGCCCCCCCCCCCCTTTCCATGGCATTCCAGAGGGATTCCGCGAGAGTGGCAGCCTGTCCTCCATTCCGATCTTCAGGACAGGGCAAAGGGGGAGGTGTGTACACACAAGGCCCCGGGAGGGAGGCCTCAGGTGAGGGAGGAAAAACAGCCATGACTGCCTCCCCCTGGAGGCATGTGGAACTGCTCCAGTGCCCAGATACAAGAACCCCCCCCACCCCCCACCTCCACCCCATAATCCACATTTACATTTTTTTTTTTTTTTTTTTAAAAACACTATTTGCAAAGAGTCAGAAGTGATCAGGCTGCACTGAAGAGGAGACAGAAGGAACACGGTGTTCCCAGAAAGCTGCGCAGTGCAGACCCAAAGAACTTCCACTCAACCGATTCCCAACCCTGTTCAACAGATGCTACCCTGGCACATGATCGCACAAGACAGAATGACGGTGCCCAGTTTCTGCTTGAACATTTATATTAAAAAAAAAAGACAGAAAGAAAGCTGTGCACTGGGGAACTATGCTTCCCCTCCCCCAATTGCACCTTTAAAAAAGGCTTTTCTTACCCCAAAATCTCGTCTGAGCTCTCTCTAGCACAAGGCCTGCAGTTCTGCGAGGTTCAGCACAGCAGAGGATAGAAACATGCAACCTTAAAGAATATTAAAACTGAGACCAGCACTGTCGTCCTGGGGAAGTCGGGAGTAGTGCAGATCTACCTGGGCGGGCAGGAGAGATTCCGCTGAGCCTTATTTACCTGGACTGTTAAACTACTGTACCTCACCTCTTATGCAACAGCCATTACAGTAGGACCCTACACCGCTGAAATAACACGTCACTCTTCAAGCCCACTCTCAGCACTCGCATTGACAAAACCCCAATAACGCAAAATGTACATTTGTTTCTTCACTTTGTGAAAGGCGCTGCAGTGTACTAAATACAGGCTGAGACTCCCAACGTTAACCGTCTGTAGCAATGCAAAGCTTCATAATGGCAAGTCTGCCAAATGTTCCGTTATTCTAACGCATTCTTTTACGCCATAGTTTTGTGTGTATTGGGGGAATTCGCTGTAGATATTATACCGACAGAGCCCAGTTTCTTGCCAAGTAAAACGATGTAAACTCAACACAATCGAGAATCCTATCACGCAGTGTCATACCATGAAATAACGATGGATATGTCCACTGCCGCCGAACTTTCAACTGAGCAATCACAAAGCCGACATTAAAAATTAAGGAACAACAGATTACATAATAATAATAATAATACAAATTATAAACAACATTCCGGGTTCAGATAGGCCCCTTATACGATAATAGCCCACTAAAAACAGACATTTTTGTACGGGGCCTTAAAACAACTGAAAGGGAATGAAACACCTAAAAACATCAACAAAACTAATCGTGTCTGTAAAAAGACTAAGCGTAGATTAGGGTATGGTTTCACAAAGCTCAATCATTTTAGTCGGAGGTTCAACGGACACAACAATGGCCCTTTAAAACGGACCCGCTGCCTGTGCAACAGATGAACACGTAGTCATTCCCGAGTCACAGAAGCGTGCATTCTTTCACCTCCAGGTAAACTACAGCCGCACGAAGACGACTCAACACACCATATGCAACTGAGCAGCAAAATCACCCAAATACTGAAACACCGATTGCTAACGGACAGACAAAAGTAACCAATTGTCTCCCACTATAGCGGACAACAGGTAAAGTTTAAAAGTTTAATTGAGGAAATCAAAGTGCATCACTTCTCAAACACATGATGGTGATTGTTGGATAGCTAGCTAGCCAGCAGATATCTACGCAATACATTAAATAAAGTCATACATTATCTGAAACGGAAAATGGAAATAAAGAACACCACTCCTGAGATTAGAAGCCCATAGCTGTATTTCCATTTCATTTCTGGCTTCTTAACTAGTGATTAAGTTTTCACATTAGTGAACAAGCTATTAAGGCTACCTAGCAACCTACAAAAGTACCAAGTCAATCAAGAAACAACTATAACTTATAACTTCTTAGTTGGCTTTGAAGTATGCTAACTAGCTTATCCAGAACCTTAGCAACCAGTAGCTTTTAAAAATGAGAATTATCTCGATATCCATGCTTTAAGTCCAACGTGTTTGTAGCAGATCTGACAAATACATTCTTAAAACCTGGCTATGAACATAAAAATATACAATTCAACTTTTTTCAATTTGCATTTAATTCATTTAAGTAGCTCGTCTGCTTGTCAGGCAGCCAAAATCTAGATACAATAAAAACCGATTCACAGCTGGATCTTTAGCGACAAAAGTCACAATTTTGGGCAAAAAAACGAGCTGAAGAATTAGACTTCCATCTCACCGTATAAACTCTCTGCAGTGATTGTAGACTGCTTCAATAGATGAGACACAAAGTTAGCAGTGTTTTCAAGCCTCTGGTTTTCCCTTCTTCCTTTTCTCCGACACAAAATATCTGTCCCCTGGCTCCAGTTTCCAGTACCTCAGTGTAGCCGCGGTCTGTGGAGTCGTGGCACTTTCTGTGAGCTGGCAAAAAGCCGGCCCGTGGCCCACATACAACTCAACTTGCGCACTTCCAATTGGCTAGAATGTAATCAATCAACCGAATGTAACCAACCATGTCACCGACTTCACAGTCAGCGCCTGAGAGATGGTCGATAGTATATCGGGAGTTGTAGTCTTAAAACTGGTCCAGAAGCCGTGGAAACGAAAGAGCTGCTCCGAAATTGAAAAACTACAATAGCCATGTGCCCAGAATCGAAAATCACAGCAGGAAGATTTTTTGAAGTATTACGTCTTCTTAACTGCATCTCTTACCGAATGTGTGGGATTTAAAAAGTTAGCACTGTGTACTTACTTATTATTATTACTATTTATTTATTTATTATTCTGTAGTAGTAGAAGCAGTAGTAGTGTCATTAGTCTTGGTTTATTTTATTTCTACACGGTTCTTTGCCTTTCTTTCAATTTCCGACGATTATACTGAATACTTAAAGGAACTGTTCGACAGCTTTGTCAGCCACCAGACCATTGCAGATAACCGCTGCATAGACGCTCTTTATGAGCCATTTTCAATGAATCCCTGGCAGCAAGTCTGCTAATACTGAGACAAATGACATTCCCAGTTATGCTAACGGAGCTTAATTTACACATTAAGCTTCACCATAACTTCACTATAGCACTTAAGTTGGGACCAAGGCGGCTTGGATGGAACAGAAATCTGATGAAAAAAAAGTTGAAGAAATATGATCATCGGTTTCACAAGTAAAGAAACGAAATGTACAACAGAAACTATAGCAGCTTTTCGTAAGACTAAATGTCACCAGATGAAGTAATAGTTTTACTTTGCATAACATTGTAATGCTGTCATTTAAAAAAATGTGTAAGTTGCCTAATAAGATGGTGACCAGAGTGATGTTGTAAATTGTTTTTCTTATTGAAGATTCGCCCAATTCATGCAATTGTCTTACCCACTCTTATTAATACCATGAAGCTCAAGCAGCTCTAAAGATGGGTGTTCTGTGCCTTTTTTTTTTTTCAGTTTTCTCCACAGACGCATTTACATTCTCACGTGTGCCAGCGGGTACTACACTGATATGGGCCTCCTCAAACTGGTTTCTGAATTTGTTTTTTTACATGCTGTGCTTATATGTTTCCTATATGTTGTGATTACTTATCGCTATTAAATAAATATATCTTCAGAAATATTAATTCACAAGGTATTGGTGAAGTACCAAAAATTCTTGCATTCTCTTTTTTCAGCTGATGTTTTTTAGCTGATATTTCTGTATGATTCAGTATTGCTTTAGTTCCAATGCCAGTTATGTATCATGTGTGGACTTTTCCATTGCTGGAACACAGGTATTATCTACAGGAGAAAGTCCAGTGTGCTGCTGGGATACCTTTGCCGGTCTGCCCTCACCAGTGAGACATTTCAGCAGATGGTATGAGCAGCTGTGCTGTTATCAATGTGTGTGTGTGTGTGTGTGTGTGTGTGTGTGTGTGTGTGTGTGTGTGTGTGTGTGTGTGTGTGTGTGTGTGTGTGTGAGTGTGTGTGTGTGTGAGTGAGTGTGTGTGTGTGTGAGTGAGTGTGTGTGTGTGTGTGTGTGTGTGTGTGTGTGTGTGAGCATATACATGTGTACATGCACGTGCATGCATGTGTTTGTGCAAACATGCATGTGTGTGTGTGCATGGCATGTGTGCATGTATGCATATGTGTGTGTCGGTGTGCGTGCATGTATACATGTGTACGTGTGTGTTTGTGTATGTGTGTGTGTGTATGCGTGTATGTGTGTGTGTGTGTGTGTGTGTGTATGTATGCATGTATGTGTAATTATCCATGTGTATGTTATGTGTTAATACTTTGTGCAGCAACACAACACAGCAGGGCCAGATTGTGTTGGGGTCAGTGTGTGTGTGTGTGTGTGTAGTACTTTGTGCAGTACAGTAGGCCCACATATTGCCACTCTTTCCCAGGCCCTCTTGCAGCCCCAGGGCATTGTGGTTGGCATCTTGTCTCCCGGGTAAAATATCTAACAATTAAAGTACTGCAAATCAATTAGCTGGACGCTCAGCAAGGGCTGCCAGGATACACCCGGTGATCTGGCTGAATGAGCTTCACACAGGGGTGGAGCCGCACACTTACCCCATCTCAAATTCCCCTCCCAGCAAGCTCTCGCTGCCTCCCCAATCAAAAAAAACACACTTTAATTTCGAAAAACTTTAAAACTTTAAAATACCAAGTAACCCAAACCATGTGTCTGATATAATAATAAGAACATAGTTTTATTCTCTCATTTCCTGAAAAGCTGTCTTTATGTATATGGAAGTTTTGGTTTTTTGACAGCATACAATTACGGCTCCTCCATAACCCCAACTAGCTGGTGGAGCAAAAATACATTCATTAATGAAACAGGGGGAGGGGGCTAATCCAAATATCTGCTGCTGGATTTTCATGAACTCTGACCCGCTGCCACCTACATTTGCTCTAATGCAGAATGTTCCACCCCTTTGAAAACATCCAGCGATTCATTTATGTTTTCCTGTACTCTCCCTGAGAGACGTCCGTATGGGGGCCTGTTTAGTTACTGCGGAAAGCCTGAATCACCTTCTCATTGCGTGGACACCATTTTTTTTTTTAGGTTCAGTTCTGTCAGCAGTACAGTGGGGCACGGGTGAAAATTAAAGGTACATTCCTGTACTGATATCAGATGGCACTGTTTTTTGATTTTTGTTTTTTTTTATACACAGAGTCGGGGCTTGGAACAGTTCACCAGGTCATGTAGTACAGGCCGAGCTCTTCAGAATGCTCAAGCCCAGGACACACAGTGCTGGACTCTCTCTAGATTGTACATAAATAACAAACCCGGATAGGTTCTCCGTTCTCATCACCACATATTCTTAAAATCTTTTAGCTTCACACTGCAGAATTAGGGTTAGTGTAGAATAATGGGGCTGTTTCAGAGAAATGTCCGTCCATGTAAATGGGTAGTGTGTAAAAGTGTAGGCAGGGTAAATCACCTGGGGGTTGCGCTGGATAGCCCTGAATTAGCAGCAGAAGCTACACAGTGTGTCACTAAGGTTGCATTGAGACTGCCTGAGACTCAAAGTATCTCAGGTCTGTTCCCCATATGCAGTTTGCATCTGATTCTCTGTTGAGGTCTAAGCAGCAGATAGTCACATGCAGTATGATTTTATCGATCCAAATTGAACCACATTTGTACATAGTTCAGATCTGATATATATCTGCCTCCTGCCCAAGTGACCTTTATTTAACTAATCAAATCAAGTTCTTTTGCCTCAAGTTGGTTTCTGTTTTACTTATTCCCCAAGCAACACAGCAATGACTTACATTATCACTCCATGCTAAAGACAATAACAAATACAGCTGTCTGCACACATGAAGCCAAAAAGAATGGTGATTTTGAGAAACGAATCATATTTTAGCACTAGGGTTCTCTTTATGCAGCAGACCTTGATTGGATTTGTGTGTTCAGATACGCTGCTGTCTGGTGATTATTCACAGAAATTGTTACACCAGTTGTCATTATTTTTGCAATGTGGTGGTTATATACTGTATGTCAATGCTGTTTCATGTACGAAATGTCACAAAATAACACTGCTGGGCAAAAGATCTGTTTCGATCGTTCAGCCACAATTTGTATGGACAGGAATTCGGATATGATTCATTCATTTATTAGACATATTAACGTGTTCGTATGAATCAGAATGAAAAAAAAAATGTGAATCCATGTGAGCATTTGCTGTCTAGACCTCAGATCAGATATGAGTCACTCCAGGTTTGCTTTGTAAAGGGAGCCGTAGGCCTGCTGTGTGGATGTGGTCTCAGTCCTCAGCCATGCTGTGCGGCTCACCTAGGGGCCAGAGAGAGGGGGCGGACTGGGGCACGGCTGCCCAGGTGGAGCACCCCAAGCCAGGGCACAAAGACAGGCCCAGCTGCCTGCTGCTCTCAGTCTGCCCCTGGTTTTATCTGCCTGGGCAGAGCTGTGGAATTCGGCCCCCGGTGGATCACAGGCCAATGTAAACACGCTCGGTCCTTTCAGAAGGGTGACCTGGCTTTCAAATTCTTACCCCCACCCTCTCCTCCCCTCCCCTCAGCGCCCTGCCGTCAGGCCCACACCCAACGGGGCTGCAGGCCAGCCCCGTTTGTTCATTCGTGTACTTCTTTGTTGGCAACACATCGGGAGACCAAGGCAAGCCTGCCATGAAATGTGGAGCTGTCGACTCGTTAGGAGTGTTTACTGCTGGCAGCCAGAGACACTGTGCTCGCAGCCCAGATTACTGCACTGAGAGGAACAGGGTGGCACCATTTCATTAAAAAAGAAACAAAAATCCATAGCTAGATTCAATCAATCACACCTCATTTCTTTCAGGGAATATGCTATTCTATTTCTGGATGAAGAGAACACATTCCGAAGATCCTGATTAAACGCCTCTGATAAAATATTCCACATTATTCCATTCCAGTGATATTCTAATGTACACACTGCTTTCACTGAATCACATTTGCCCCTTAAATAGACGAAATGCGTTTTATTGAATCTCGTCCAAAGTCTTTCTTTTGGATGTGCCAAAACTTTGCGCATCAGTCTAGCCTTGTCCTTTGAGTCACTATATTATTGGAATTTCCATAATAAAAAAACCTTCAGCAAGTTTCATGTTAACAGTTTTAATTACTGTCATCACAGATGAATCAATTTCAGATGCCTGTTAGATAAACATGTAAAATAAAAATAGTTATGAATGGTAAGTTACTCATTTAGTCAGTGAGTATCGCTGCATGCTCTTTAATTGTACCTAAATCTCTGAGGATCTGCAGAGAAACAAGGATACAATGATTTGAAGCAGAAGCATTTGTAAAAAAGAAAAAAAAGTGTTGGAAATTAAATCAAGTTAAGTTCTTTTTGGCAATACTTACTGTTTTTGTATGGGTCTCTGGGTAACTAAAGTTCTTGTAAATCTTTGTAAATAATCCCCTAGTGATTTTAACACCGCTGAGCAGTTTAGTGGGGATTAATTTGCCTTAAAATTAGCATTTACTCGGAGCTGTGATTGTCCGTGGTTTAAACCGCTGCTCACAAAGTCTCAAGGTAAACATGAGGATCTCGTGCATTACAGTCCGTTTGGTCGTCCCTATATTAGTTTTCAAAGTTATGGGAATAGTTCATCCAAATGGATTACTTTTGTGTTTCATTAAGCCTGACTGCAAATTTGGGAAAGGCAACTGTGTTTAAATGATTTGTATAATGGTTAAGGAGCTGGGCTTGTAGCTCAGAGGTTACAGTGTAGTATAATGGTTAAGGAGCTGGGCTTGTAGCTCAGAGGTTACAGTGTAGTATAATGGTTAGGGAGCTGGGCTTGTAGCTCAGAGGTTACAGTGTAGTATAATGGTTAAGGAGCTGGGCTTGTAGCTCAGAGGTTACAGTGTAGTGTAATGGTTAGGGAGCTGGGCTTGTAGCTCAGAGGTTACAGTGTAGTATAATGGTTAGGGAGCTGGGCTTGTAGCTCAGAGGTTACAGTGTAGTATAATGGTTAGGGAGCTGGGCTTGTAGCTCAGAGGTTACAGTGTAGTGTAATGTTTAGGGAGCTGGGCTTGTAGCTCAGAGGTTACAGTGTAGCGTAATGGTTAGGGAGCTGGGCTTGTAGCTCAGAGGTTACAGTGTAGTGTAATGGTTAGGGAGCTGGGCTTGTAGCTCAGAGGTTACAGTGTAGTATAATGGTTAGGGAGCTGGGCTTGTAGCTCAGAGGTTACAGTGTAGTATAGTGGTTAGGGAGCTGGGCTTGTAGCTCAGAGGTTACAGTGTAGTGTAATGGTTAGGGAACTGGGCTTGTAGCTCAGAGGTTACAGTGTAGTATAATGGTTAGGGAGCTGGGCTTGTAGCTCAGAGGTTACAGTGTAGTATAATGGTTAGGGAGCTGGGCTTGTAGCTCAGAGGTTACAGTGTAGTATAATGGTTAGGGAGCTGGGCTTGTAGCTCCAAGGTTACAGTGTAGTATAATGGTTAAGGAGCTGGGCTTGTAGCTCAGAGGTTACAGTGTAGTATAATGGTTAGGGAGCTGGGCTTGTAGCTCAGAGGTTACAGTGTAGTATAATGGTTAGGGAGCTGGGCTTGTAGCTCAGAGGTTACAGTGTAGTATAATGGTTAGGGAACTGGGCTTGTAGCTCAGAGGTTACAGTGTAGTATAATGGTTAGGGAGCTGGGCTTGTAGCTCAGAGGTTACAGTGTAGTATAATGGTTAGGGAGCTGGGCTTGTAGCTCAGAGGTTGCAGTGTAGTCTAATGGTTAGGGAGCTGGGCTTGCAACTCAGAGGTTACAGTGTAGTGTAATGGTTAGGGAGCTGGGCTTGTAGCTCAGAGGTTACAATGTAGTATAATGGTTAGGGAGCTGGGCTTGTAGCTCAGAGGTTACAGTGTAGTGTAATGGTTAGGGACAGACTAGTTCAGAATGTCTCCTCCTGTCTCTTGTTAGCTTATCCACAATGTTGCTGAACTGGCAAATAACTCAAATGATAGATTGAAATGGCATGAAAATCCAGAAATAGAAACCCCCGCCTGCCCCTAACATACAATATTGCCATCATCTCTCCTGGTGAGAAAAAGGTCTCACACACCTTGCAGAATCAGGTGACGTCTCCAAAAACGTCACCGGCTCATGGTGTTCTGTGCCTGGAGAAAAAGCGTTCTGCATCACAACTCCACAGTCTCTCGCTGGAGCACAAAGGGCCCGAGGGTTAGGGACACCTGTAATGGAGACACCTGTAATGCACTCCGGCTCTTTATGTCAGGTGAAAGAGTTTAATCACCTGGACGCATCAATGCAGAGAGCCACACCCACTGTAGCACTTACGCCCCACAAATGCTAACATAACACAACATACCCATTCCCTGCATTCTTTAGGTGCTACTGTATTGTTCATTACCAAAGCCCGTAGAAAACCCTGACCGTGTGACTCCATTTGAAAGCAATCAGTGTTTTCACTCTGTCCAAAAACAGCTTCCTTCTCACTCTGTTCTACATTACATAGGGAGCTGGCCTAACCTGCACCCAAAAGGTTGCACTAAGTGAAGTGCTTTTATCAGATTAGACACTCAGGAGCTCATATCACAAATCTTGTCATTTGATTATGACATTTGTTCATTTGAGTCTGAAGGCAGAACTGTCTCTTGGTAATTCATTAGTGATTGGTAATAACATCTTGGTAATTATTTTGGTAATTAAACAGTGTATTGTAATTATTAAAATATTTACCCCCACCCATAGGGTTTTATCAGAGACGGCTGGCACTCTGCTCTGGAAGCGTGCTCTCTGAGCCCACGGAACATTCTGTCCTAACAATACGTAAGATGCCTGCTGTGAGTCCCTGCGTACTGAAGTAGGAAGCACTATATCACGGCCCCCGACAGAAACCTCTGCAGACGGAAAAAAAGAAACATTCCTACACGTGAGCCTGATTAGCCCATTAAATGTTATGTTTTGCGCTTGTCCAATATATTCATTACAAGTGTATTCAGATCCAACAAAAACTTTACGCTGCCACATGCAGTAAAGAGTGTACACAGCAGCTTGGCCAAATCCCGGGGCAAACAGGCATAACTGATATGGCAAGGTTGTTGTGGTCTTTTACTTTTACTGGTATATGAGCATAAATACGGCGATGCATACTGAGCTTGTAGAAGTCTGTTTGGGGAACTCACATTAAGTGGTAAAAGCTCCACGTGTGACAGTGCGGAGGAAATGTGAAAGGTTTGAACTTTCTGTTCGAAATAAACCCTGTTACGTAAGCACAATTTAGACTGCCAGTGCAGTGGTGCAGAGAAACCAGAAACACAGCAAAGGTCGAAGGTCAACCAAATATTGGAAGACAAAAGGGCGAAAGTTCCTTTTTTTAGCAAAGGAACAGAGAAAGTTCTGGGTGAACCCAGAGACTGAAATGGTTTTATTATATTCTATATGGCGATGCAAAGAAATGGCTCAGAAACTCTCCTTCTCAGAAACTATCATCATTTAAATTATGCAATCATTACATTCATGTATGCATAACCAAAATTACAATTCACTGTCTGGGAAAGATTTCTGCTGTGGTCTCTGCACCTGGAAGCCACTGTCAGTAAGGTGGCGCCCCTGAAATATGAGTAGATACTTTTTATGTTTAAAATTAAGGAAATCTTTATCAAATTGTATTTCACATCAAACAACCATACTCAATAACACACAGGGGTTTTTCTTTAGCCTAACAACTTGCACAGCCTGCATCTGTCCCTTTAAACTGTGTTGGATTTTTGCTAAAGCAAATTCTAGTTAAACCCCTTTCTCAAGGTAACAATACCACTGTCCTTCTTGAGAATTGAACTTGCAACCTCTCAGCTCTATGCTGGCTTAATAACATCATATGACACTCTATAATCTATAAAATTTCCAATAAAGGCCTAGCCTCCAACCATAGCCTGTCTCTGTCTGGGAGCACTTCATATTTTAGCAAATAAAGGCCTGGTCAAAAACACACAACTCGGACACCTCACACAGTCACTGCATTACACTGCCATGCTATTATCACCGATTCCTGTGGATAAAGATATTGTATACCTTGTAGATTAGTGCAAATATTTTACCATATATTTATATCATATTCAGAGTGTACCGTAGTCAGCTCTAACATCTCTCTGTTTGATGTGCAGTAATGTCAAATGGAATAGAGACTCGTCTCCAACAACAACTGTTGCTAAATACAAGTATGGTGCATTTGGCTGTTCAAAACAAATAAACTCCTGGGCTTTTATTGAAAGTTTTTATGGTATTTATTTTTTCTGCCAGATTTAGCTAGACACAGCACAGAACTGGGAACCGTTTCGTTTTGGCAAATAAGGAGCGTCTCCTCTGGGAAGGAAAACCAGGACGGCTGGCTGGAATGCAGATCACTCACCGAGACCTACAAGGACGAAAAAAATACCGAAACTTCGGGCAAGGGAAAAGAGCGCACCATAAATCTGCATGCTGGATGAAAAAAATGAAAGCTGTTGTTTTGCCAGTTTGACTTTTTAGATTTTAATCTATTTCCTGGTTGGGGTTGTTGAACAGGATACAGAAGCCAACCTCTACCACACACACACACACACACACACGTTTGTTGAATCTGTATCCTGGAGCAAAGTGCTTCACCTGTACTGCATCTTTGAATTCCCAGCTGTGTAAACAGACAGTGCGTACAGTGTGTAGAGTGTGTACATTGCATACAGTGCGTAAAGTGCGTACAGTGCGTAAAGTGCGTACAGTGTGTACATTGCATACATTGCATACAGTGCGTAAAGTGTGTACAGTGTGTACATTGCATACAGTGCGTAAAGTGTGTACAGTGCGTACATTGTGTACAGTGCAAGCCATGACAGTCGCTCTGGATAAGGGAAACCACTTAATGCTAAGCTGTAATATCTGACTCCATAGCTGGTCTTGATTTGCCACACTCTATCAGAGATGCAGCATGCACGGAAACATTTTTTAGCATATTATTTATGAGTGGGTTTGGTTGGCAAAGGAAAGTTTGCCTATGTCCACATTTACAGAAGAACCACAGATTTTTACAGCTCTGAATAAATTCATCCACACAAGGTTGTGATTCAGTCAGAGGTAGTAAAACTGACCACTGGTTTGTTGCAAAAGAGGATCCTCTTAGCTGGGTGGATTCATTCATTCATTCATTCATTCAGATTATTTGTATCATATTAAATACATCACTTCATGTTATTTCATGCATTTATGATGGTTGTGTCATTGCCTAACAGTGCTTCAGAGGGTAAGAGTGCTTTGAGCCCTCTCTGGAAGGTAACTTTTGAGCTCTGGACACTTGCCAAGCTCGGCAAATTTAGTGATATTGCATTTGCACATGACAATGTTCTTGAGATGGGGCAAAAGAAAAACTAAGGGGCTTTCACAATGGATGGATAGCCCGTGCCCTCCTCAAAATCAAGGGCTCTTCTCCTGCATAAAAAAAGCCCGTGCCCTCCTCAAAATCCATGGGCTCTTCTCCTGCATAAAAACAGCCCGTGCCCTCCTCAAAATCCATGGGCTCTTCTCCTGCATACGAGTGCACTTACTTGTCTCCCAGCTCCCCTGCTTCTTTTATTACACTGTGCATACATCCTCACACCTCAGGCCGGTTTTTAATATCCTTGCGGAAATTACGCCTTGCGGTAGAAGTGTAGTGTTCTGTGATAACACTGTCTATACTGCAGGGAGAAGCCTTAAGCGGCCGTAGAGTTACAGCATGGATATCTCTTCAGTTGCCACTTCAGCTCAGCTGCTTCTGGTCAGTTTCGTATGACATAACCAGAAAGACAAAGACCTGTGGAAGAGACTGCACTGCGTTTGATATAAAACAAGTGCACAGGCAAGACAAACGCAGCGCATTCACTGCAGGTCAGTACAAGAAAATCTGTATGTTTATTTCCCTGTCCCTCATTTATTGGCAACACCCTTTGACTGCTTTTCTCAGTATTGCAAAATTGACATTGTCTTTGAAAGAACAAAAAGGTGAAGAGGCTAAGAAACTCATACTTTTCCCGTGTGACGCAGTGTGCACGAGTATTTTAGTGAGAGATGGATGACTTAACACACTGTTGGGTAATGAACAGGTGACTGTGCGTGCCTGCCCCCACCAGTGTGGGTGAAACAATGCTGTCACTCAAACCAGCTGATGTCAGCCGCAACGATTCCAGGATGTGACATATCTCAGCTGGCAACCACAGAAAAGGAAACTTCACAAAAACATCCTATAAATGAGCTATATGTCATCACTGGCTCATTACAAAAATGCCTGACCAGGCTGCTCATAACCTTACAGCACTATGAGCCTGACCAGGCTGCTCATAACCTTACAGCGCTATGAGCCTGACCAGGCTGCTCATAACCTTACAGCCCTATGAGCCTGACCAGGCTGCTCATAACCTTACAGCACTATGAGCCTGACCAGGCTGCTCATAACCTTACAGCACTATGAGCCTGACCAGGCTGCTCATAACCTTACAGCACTATGAGCCTGACCAGGCTGCTCATAACCTTACAGCACTATGAGCCTGACCAGGCTGCTCATAACCTTACAGCACTATGAGCCTGACCAGGCTGCCCATAACCTTACAGCACTATGAGCCTGACCAGGCTGCTCATAACCTTACAGCGCTATGAGCCTGACCAGGCTGCTCATAACCTTACAGCCCTATGAGCCTGACCAGGCTGCTCATAACCTTACAGCACTATGAGCCTGACCAGGCTGCTCATAACCTTACAGCACTATGAGCCTGACCAGGCTGCTCATAACCTTACAGCACTATGAGCCTGACCAGGCTGCTCATAACCTTACAGCCCTATGAGCCTGACCAGGCTGCTCATAACCTTACAGCACTATGAGCCTGACCAGGCTGCTCATAACCTTACAGCACTATGAGCCTGACCAGGCTGCTCATAACCTTACAGCACTATGAGCCTGACCAGGCTGCCCATAACCTTACAGCACTATGAGCCTGACCAGGCTGCTCATAACCTTACAGCACTATGAGCCTGACCAGGCTGCTCATAACCTTACAGCACTATGAGCCTGACCAGGCTGCCCATAACCTTACAGCACTATGAGCCTGACCAGGCTGCTCATAACCTTACAGCCCTATGAGCCTGACCAGGCTGCTCATAACCTTACAGCACTATGAGCCTGACCAGGCTGCCCATAACCTTACAGCACTATGAGCCTGACCAGGCTGCTCATAACCTTACAGCACTATGAGCCTGACCAGGCTGCTCATAACCTTACAGCACTATGAGCCTGACCAGGCTGCTCATAACCTTACAGCACTATGAGCCTGACCAGGCTGCTCATAACCTTACAGCACTATGAGTACAGGACGGCCACTGAAATATCAGTGTGGGTGGGGCCTGGGTTGCAGGCAGTTAGCTCTGCTAGCAGAGACACAGCCTCAGGCTGCAGGTGGGGCTTTATATCAGCCATAAAGACCAGGCTGTAACTGAGCGTGCCTTCAGGGTAAATAAACAGCTTCACACCCGTGCACAAACCCTGTTTCCTCTCCTCCTGTCCTGGGAGGAGATGCTAGGTGTTGATCTGAGTTCCAAACCTCTGTTCAGGTCCTTAGGGCTGATCTGATGAACTGTTCATTTAGAATGGAGCAGCGTTGGAAATGTATTTCATTCATTCATTCATTCATTCATTCATTCATTCATTCATTCATTCATTCACGGGAAAGTAGCTCCAAAGATGACTCTGTAGTGTTTTTTGGGGTTTGTGATCTGGTCACACATGTCTGAGTCAGTGAACTGCACAGCTGCTGCTGTGGGAAAACCCCCTGCTGTCTTTATATAGCCCTCCACATCTCACACAGCATCTTTCTGTTTCACAGCTGGGTCCACAACTACAGCATGGGTTTCAGGCTCCTGTCCTGGAGGGCCACAGCGTCTGCAGGTTTAACTCCTGTCCTGGAGGGCCACAGTGTCTGCAGGTTTAACTCCAGTCCTGGAGGGCCGCAGTGTCTGCAGGTTTAACTCCAGTCCTGGAGGGCTGCAGTGTCTGCAGGTTTAACTCCAGTCCTGGAGGTCCACAGTGTCTGCAGGTTTAACTCCAGTCCTGGAGGGCCACAGTGTCTGCAGGTTTAACTCCAGTCCTGGAGGGCCGCAGTGTCTGCTGGTTTAACTCCAGTCCTGGACGGCCGCAGTGTCTGCAGGTTTAACTCCAGTCCTGGAGGGCTGCAGTGTCTGCAGGTTTAACTCCAGTCCTGGAGGGCCGCAGTGTCTGCAGGTTTAACTCCAGTCCTGGAGGGCCACAGTGTCTGCAGGTTTAACTCCAGTCCTGGAGGGCCGCAGTGTCTGCAGGTTTAACTCCAGTCCTTGAGGGCCACAGTGTCTGCAGGTTTAACTCCAGTCCTGGAGGGGGCAGTATCTGCAGGTTTAACTCCAGTCCTGGACGGCCGCAGTGTCTGCAGGTTTAACTCCAGACCTGGAGGGGGCAGTATCTGCAGGTTTAATTCCAGTCCTTGAGGGCCACAGTGTCTGCAGGTTTAACTCCAGTCCTTGAGGGCCACAGTGTCTGCAGGTTTAACTCCAGTCCTGGAGGGGGCAGTATCTGCAGGTTTAACTCCAGTCCTGGAGGGCCACAGTGTCTGCAGGTTTAACTCCAGTCCTGGAGGGCCACAGTGTCTGCAGGTTTAACTCCAGTCCTAGAGGGGGCAGTATCTGCAGGTTTAACTCCAGTCCTGGAGGGCCACAGTGTCTGCAGGTTTAACTCCAGTCC
Organism: Albula glossodonta; assembly: GCA_019788955.1. Classification (NCBI taxonomy): domain Eukaryota; kingdom Metazoa; phylum Chordata; class Actinopteri; order Albuliformes; family Albulidae; genus Albula; species Albula glossodonta. The sequence goes on along the minus strand of JAFBMS010000135.1, from coordinate 791,762 downwards.
TTGAGGGCCACAGTGTCTGCAGGTTTAACTCCAGTCCTGGAGGGGGCAGTATCTGCAGGTTTAACTCCAGTCCTGGAGGGCCACAGTGTCTGCAGGTTTAACTCCAGTCCTTGAGGGCCACAGTGTCTGCAGGTTGAACTCCAGTCCTGGAGGGGGCAGTATCAGCAGGTTTACCTTACCACAGGGGTTGGGCCTCACCAAGTTCTGTGGGTGTGGTTGAAAAACAGAAGAGGGTTTCAGTGGGTCTCGTTGACCGTTAATCGTTGATGTTTTAAGCGATGCACAAATCCACCAGCGTTTCTACAGCTGTGAAACAATGACAACAGAACCCAGTTGCATTTCACACACACACCCTAAAACACTAACCCTAAACCCTAAACACACACTAAAAACAGTGTTAGAGGTCAAAATATCACATATTTTCAGTGGTGTGCACAATAGTATCTAAGTATAGTAAATTTGATGGCAAAACTGTTGTAGCAGTAGAAAATTGTAATTTTCTACCGAACATGGGAGAAAACATTTTATCAGCCAATCCCATTTTACCTTCTCAGCAGTTCTTCTGGTGAATAAACATATCAAACATATGGCATTATTAATGTTGATACCTGTCCCATAATTAGCCTCAGGAAATATAGTCACTCCTGTCATGTTTTATAGTTCATCTGTCTGCCCTTCTCTGAGTCAGTCAACCCAAACTGGAGTTCAGAGACTCAACTCTTCAGCCGCCAGCAGGAAGCTCTAAAGAGCCCAGTCGGGTATAGAAACCAGTCGAGTCACACTGAGACAGCGACCCTTCAGTGACAGCAGTGGTTTCTGGGTCAATATTGTGTCGAGCAGGTGTTTGAAGGGCTTCAGGTCCTTAGTCAAACATTTGAAAACACTTCTATAGATCTATATACGTAAACATGCCATCCATGAAAATGTGAAATCACATTTCTGAGCAAATGGTGATCAAATTAGAGCATCCCTTTTTTAAATAAGCATTGTCCTTAATCAGTAAAAATTGTTCTAATCTGCAGAAATTTTGTTAATGTGTCTGAGGTTTTCAAATGCAGCCACTGACCTCCTCCTCTGATGCTGATGATAGCCTGGACATTCCAGAGGAGTGACATCATCACAAGACCCACACATCACATGATCAACCTCCAACCATGGTGGGGGTTGTGTTTGGGCAGGGTGGGGGTTCAGGTGGGGGTGTGGGAATGATGACCTCACTGGCAGATCGAGATTCAGCCCCCGCTTGGCCACTTCCTGAGCCTGGGGATTTTGGGCATGCTCAGTGTGGGCCGTTCCCATTCCACTTCCTGAGCCTGGGGATTTTGGGCATGCTCAGTGTGGGTCGTTCCCATTCCACTTCCTGAGCCTGGGGATTTTGGGCATGCTCAGTGTGGGCCGTTCCCATTCCACTTCCTGAGCCTGGGGATTTTGGGCATGCTCAGTGTGGGCCGTTCCCATTCCACTTCCTGCCCAGGGGGCAGGGATTAGGGGGTAGGGGTATCCCCCCTCTCTCTTTCTTGCTCTCTCATTCTGTCTTTCTTTCGCTCCCTGTCTTTACCACTCTCTCTCTCACACCTCTTTCCTCTCCCAATGTCTCTCCCTCCATTTCTCTCCCTCTCTTCCTCTCTCTCCTCCCCTCTTTCCCATTCATTCCCTCTCTCTCATTCTCTCCCTCTACCTCTCTTTCCCACTTATTCCCTCTCTCTCTTCCTCTCTTTCCCACTCATTCCCTCTCTCTCCTCCTCTCTTTCCCACTCATTCCCTCTCTCTTCCTCTCTTTCCCACTCATTCCCTCTCTCTCCTCCTCTCTTTCCCACTCATTCCCTCTCTCTCCTCCTCTCTCCCTCTCCTCAGCCTGGAACTCATTATCAGTCTCCTTTGAACAGAGCTGCAGTTTGCAGGGGCGCTTCCTGCAGTGAAACAGAGCTGAACACAGAGGCCCACCGAAGGCTCGCAGTGCTCTCAGCTACGTCTGTCTACTCTTCTTCCCTAATCCTGCTCCTCCTCCATCCTCTTCCTCCCTAATCCTGCTCCTCTGCATTATGAGGCTGACGTGTCTCCTGACTGGCTTCTGCTTTGGTATTTTTATGATGTATTAATATCATACTTTAATAATCAGAGCAGAGGGAGAGTATGAGCTGAGGGACCAGTGGAGAGGCAGCTGATGAATGCAGCGGTGCTACTTCACTGCATGTTGCATTTTTTAACAAATATTTAACATTATGTTCAGGCCCAGTTATCCAGGCCAGATTTTCAGGTTACAAAACACCACAATATTTACAAAATCAGAGCTGAGAAATTCAAATTATTTCTAAATTTTGTCTGGACGAATGTTTTCGGGCCAAAGACGAGGATGACATGTACGGAAATGTCTATGCATGTTAACCCTAACTCTGACTGACCACATGAACTGAAACATGAGTTATGATCTGAGACGTGAGTTATGATCTGAAACGTGAGTTTCTGCTGCTGTTTCTGCCCTCCCCACATGTGCTCACATGTCTGCATTTCCTTAAAAAAAGCTTCCCTTAAAAAAGAGACACTGTGCGGCAGGAAGTGGATGAGGGAAGCGTTTCAGCGCTGCAACGTCTGGTTTTGCACTGGTTTGGATCCCCCTGGGAACCCAGTTATGTAACACTGGGCTGTTATGGAGGTCTTTATGGAGAGCTGAATCACAGTGAGGCCTAAAGGCCGAATGGAGCTGAGTCACATGGCCATAAATTTCGCACAGCGCAGCCTTTTAAAGCAGGATCCAGAAACGGCTCTGAATACGTGCTTTCCTGCTGGGTGAAGAAATGCTTTATCAGGAAGTAAACAAATACAGACAGCAATACCACAACACTTCTGCTGTGATTTCACAGCCTTCATGTCATCTCTTTTTATTGGGTATGTAGTCTTTACAGCAAATATTCAACAAATTATATACAACAACATTCTGACATGCTGCACGATGACTATTGTCGTATTACATTTAAAAATTATGCCTCCAACTCCACCAAGCAGCTATTAATATTTTATACACAGAAAAAACAAACTTGCATAATTAACTGAGGTGAAATGTAACACAAATGAAGAAAACGCGATAAAAAAAACAAAATGAGATGCCTGTATATGATCCCGATGCTGGCAAACCCCACTGAGAATGTTGACAATCTTTATTTATTTGCGATTTTATGCCTTGAATTAACTTTAGCAAAATTGAGAAAATAGAAAAAGGTGCTATTTTAACTGTGCCCCGTAACACCACAAAGTAAATGTAAGCTAACAACTTTTTCCCTTTTCAGTCTGTGTACTCTATCTTTCTCCAGGGTTATGTCACAGCCGACTCTGCGGGGGGTGGGGGGGCGTGGGCTCAGACTGACCGGAGCTGCCGGACACGGGCCTGGAGCTGTTTGAAATGGGGGGGGGGGGATTGGCAGGGGAGAGGATGGGGTTCTGCTTTAGGAGAAAGAAGGAATGTGCTTTTCTGTGCTGTAACTTAACACACTCACATGCTCACATACACACACACTTACTCACACACATACACTCTCACACACACTCACACATGCTCACATACACACACACTTACTCACACACATACACTCTCACACACTCACACATACTCACACACACACACACATACCACACACACACACACACAAACACACACAAACACACACAAACACACACGCACACACAAAGCATGAAGCCATTGTTAGAGTAACATTTATTCCCCCCAGTTTAAAAAATTGAAGTTTTAAAAAAGAGGAGTATTTTTTTGGTTCAGGACTGGACATCAACAAAACCAGTCAGTTGTCAGTGATTGTTATACAAATTAATTCAGCTTTGAATTAATGACAACACAGCACAAACCATGCGCAGGTAAGAGTTAAAATCACGTGCAGATAAGAGTTAAAACAACACACAGGTAAGAGTTAAAACAACGCACAGGTAAGAGTTAAAACCACACGCAGGTAAGAGTTAAAACCATGCACAGGTAAGAGTCACAACCACACGCAGGTCAGAGTTCAAACCACACGCAGGTAAGAGTTAAAACCACACGCAGGTAAGATTTAAAACCACACGCAGGTAAGAGTTAAAACCACGTGCAGGTAAGAGTTAAAACCACACCCAGGTAAGATTTAAAACCACACGCAGGTAAGAGTTAAAACCACGCGCAGGTAAGAGTTAAAACCACACCCAGGTAAGAGTTAAAACCACACCCAGGTAAGAGTTAAAACCACGCGCAGGTAAGAGTTAAAACCACACGCAGGAAAGGGTTAAAACCACGCGCAGGTAAGATTTAAAACCACGTGCAAGAGTTAAAGTGATCAATGGGTATTGCCTGCACACCTCACAGGCTCTGTTCAGGGAGCTCCACATTCCTTGTGCTGATAGAGTAATCACTCTCCATTATCTCTCCCTGAGAGGAACCAGATTGTCTCTCTTCGAGTCCCTCTGAGGGAAGAAAGTGCTGACGGTGCGTATTTTTGGTGGTGCGGCGTGGCGGGGAGGGGCGGGGTTACGTGGCAGGCCCCTGTGGTGGGGTACGATCTGCAGGTAATGATTTACCTGCGTTCCTCTGATCCTGCAGGTTAGGCTGATCTTTGGCTCTGAGCCAGGAGCTTTCCCAATCTAAGAGAGTTTAGCAGCTCCCTCTGGCCTAATACACACACACACACACACACACACACACTCACATTCTCACACAAACACACACACACACTCACACACGCTCACACACGCTCACACACACACTCACACACTCTCACTCACACACACACTCACACACACACACTCACACACGCTCACACTCACACTCTCACACACACACTTACACTCACACACACTCACATTCTCACACACACACACACACACACACTCACACACGCTCACACACACACTCACAAACACACACTCACATTCTCACACAAACACACACACACACACTCACACACACACACACTCACATTCTCACACAAACACACACACACACACTCACACACGCTCACACACACACTCACACACTCTCACTCACACACACACTCACACACGCTCACACTCACACTCACACTCACACTCTCACACACACACTTACACTCACACACATACACTCAAATTATTTCTAAATTTTGTCTGGACGAATGTTTTCGGGCCAAAGACGAGGATGACATGTACGGAAATGTCTATGCATGTTAACCCTAACTCTGACTGACCACATGAACTGAAACATGAGTTATGATCTGAGACGTGAGTTATGATCTGAAACGTGAGTTTCTGCTGCTGTTTCTGCCCTCCCCACATGTGCTCACATGTCTGCATGCTCACACACACATGCACACATGCTCACACACACATGCACACATACACACTCACACACACTCACACTCTCACACATGCTCACTCACACACACACACTCACACACACACAGACACACACACACACACTCACATGCACACACATTCACACGCACACACTCACACACACACACTCACACACATACACACTCACACACACACACTCACATGCACACACATTCACACGCACACATTCACATGCACACATACAAACTCACACACACACTCACACTCACACATACACACTCACACTCACACACAAAACACACATAACATACTGAGGTATCTTGACTCCACATGTTGTTGATGTTGTGAAAGGGACGGCACGGTGATACAGATGTGTGCTGGTCTGAATGTCTCACTCAGGGTGGTTTGGGGAGGTTAAGCTGGACTGTCCGCAGCACAGGAGGCCCATGGGGGAGAGAGCAGCACACAGACTGTGCTTTGTGCTGCTGTGCCACAGACAGGCAGCAGCAGAGCGGTGTGAGCGAGTGTGTGTGTGCGCACGTGTGTGCGTGCGTGTGTGTGAGTATGTGTGTACGTGTGTAAGTGTGTGTGTGTGTGTGTGTATTCTCTCCTCCAGGGATGTCAGTTCTCCATCATGGCTGACTCCTACATGCGGGGAGGGGGCGGTTGGGGGGTAAAAGCAAACAGCTCCTGGGGCAAAGGTGTACCTCTCATATATCACTGCCACAGAGCGCGCCCCCCACTCCATCCCGGCCCCCCTCCCTGCCCCCCCACCCGATAACAGAGTCTATCCTGCCACAAAACACAGCACTGCACAGACAGCAGGACTTTAACCAGGTCACTGTTGACTTTGGATGGGAATTTCTGACCCCTGGGCCACAGCATGGTTCCCAGCCTGACCCGCACGGCCTACTGTACAGATCTCTAATGTGGCCATCCAGTGGGTGTAATCCACGCTGTCACTGACTCCTGTTTACAGAATGGACCGATGGTCATCACAAATACAAATACAGGATAGTACAGGCTGTGAGTGCGAGCTGCGTGATCTGGAGAAACAATCTGGAAGAAGTACAGAGAGAGAGAGAAGGAAGGAGGGAGAGAGTGCGGGAGGGAGGGAGCCTGGACTGTGAGTGGCAGTGTGAGAAACAGCTCAGTGAGCTCACACACACACACACATACACACACACACATAAACTCACACACAACCTCACACACACTCACACACGCTCTCACACACACACACACACACACACACACACACATAACTCACACACAACCTCACACACACATAAACTCACACACACACTCACACACACATGCACTCACACACACATAAACTTACACACAAACACACACACACTCACATACACACATACTCACACACACACGCACTCAGACATGCACACACTCACACACGCACTTAAACACGGACACACACATTCACACACGTACGTGTACTCACACATGCACTCACACACGCACGTGCACACACACACTCACACGCACATACTCACACACACACACACACACACACATATGAGCACATCTTCCTCTCTCTAAACACACCCCAAAGGGACCCCTCCCGCCCGCTCCACAGCCCAAACCGCCAGTCACACATTGTTCTGGCAGAGATTTGGCGTAACCGTAGAAACTTCCTGTTTTGGGTTACTGACTCTGAGTGGCTCTTTGCCTCCCAGCACAGACTCCCCCACGCTGTCGCCAGCTTTTCTCAAGAGCTGCCATTTTCCTCCTCACAAATGAGAAACTAATGGAAATGTTTTGGGAAAGAAATGCCCAGAACTTCAAATATTCTGCAACACATCACAATATATGCATCTATCTATGGGCTTCCAATATTGCAATGCATTTATACAACTGTAATTCAGTCAAATATACTTGTCTTCCGCCAAAAAGCCCCTTATTGTCATTATGTATATTGCACATTGTATATTCGTTTGGGGGACCTCTTCACTACAACTGTAGTCAAATCAGAAGAGTAGAGGCCCTCCTGACCACTAGAGGGCCCTAAAGCAGTTCTTTACACCGTTTATGCCACAGTCTGGCCTTGCCAATGTGTTCCTTTTCTGTTCTATTTGTGGAGATGGTAGCCCCAGAGGATGATGGGAAATTTGCCATCTGGCAATGACTGCTGCAAGAATCCTGCAGACTCCCCACAGGGGGGGCGGGGCTAATCTGCACGGAGGATACCAACAACCACCCAGTGGTGTGGTGGGGGGGTTAAGGCAAACATGGGGTCAGGTTTCACTTGCTAAACCACTAACATCCACATCACTCATTATGTATTTTTAAGTTATATATATAACATCCTGCAGTTTTAAAATTGTGTTACACAATAATCCAAGTCTTTAAATTGTTAGTGAAGTATGAGAGTATATTGGCTGTATAAGTCAATTATCTGACTTTATCCCACATGTCATTAAGACCTTTCTTATATTACAGATGTCATGTATCCTGTTTGTAAAGTTTCTGAGTGAACTACGTCTTTGACTAGCTGTCCATCAAAGTACTCCCCCTCTGAGATGCTTTAAGAACATGGCTCCAGATCTAGAGTCAGTTTTTGCCTTTTCCTAAATCATGGATAAGGTGAAGGTGTGGATCCTAGACCAGCGCTCCTTCTTCCAGTCCCAATGGAAGGCAGTCACAGGGCCATGTAAGGTACAGAGAGGCTGACTTACCAGGGCTACAAGGCCAAGTACATGGAACAAAGTTTAGTTTGGCAAGGGACCAGCTCCAACCCAGACCTATGGGGTCTGTATTTGGCAGGGGACCGGGCCCAGCACAGGCCGATGGGGTCTGTATTTGGCCGGGGACCGGGCCCAGCTCAGGCCGATGGGGTCTGTATTTGGCAGGGGACCGGGCCCAGCACAGGCCGATGGGGTCTGTATTTGGCAGGGGACCGGGCCCAGCACAGGCCGATGGGGTCTGTATTTGGCAGGGGACCGGGCCCAGCTCTCAGTCCCTTTCAATGGGGAGTTTATTTGTTTGGGGCTGTTACCGAGCGACATGACTGAAGCAGGAAGTGCAGCGTGCGTCTTGGTGGTGGCTGTTCCCCCGGGCGCACTGGCATTTCCTGTCGTCTTGATGGCTCACGCTGAGCTCACCTAAAGTCATAGCTGGTCCCTGCACTCTCCCTCTCTCTCCCTCCCTCCCTCCATACTTTTAGCAGACACACCGCAGTACCTGCTGGTCTCTTGCACTGGGTCGATGCGTCCGACACTCCAGACAGTATGGACCAATCAGAATGCGCCATGCAGACCATAGTGATGAGGGTTCGGTTCATAGATTCCCACAGGTATCTGACTCTGTGAGAGGATGTTATTGTATGGCACCTCAATCACCATAGATAAGGGGTCCTAAATGCTGGACCCAGAGAGACAGGTTTTTGTGCTTTTACCTTAAATTATACAACCAGCTCATTCTGTGGCTCTCAAGCAGCACAGAGAATTCACCCAGTTGTGTTTATTTGCATTATTGCATCATTATTGTTGACTACACAAGGGTCTGGTCTTGAGTCCACTGGCCGCTGTGATGCCGGGTGGTGTTTGAGTGCACTGGCCGCTGTGATGCCGGGTGGTGTTTGAGTCCACTGGCCGCTGTGATGCCGGGTGGTGTTTGAGTGCACTGGCCGCTGTGATGCCGGGTGGTGTTTGAGTGCACTGGCCGCTGTGATGCCGGGTGGTGTTTGAGTCCACTGGCCGCTGTGATGCCGGGTGGTGTTTGAGTCCACTGGCCGCTGTGATGCCGGGTGGTGTTTGAGTGCACTGGCCGCTGTGATGCCGGGTGGTGTTTGAGTGCACTGGCCGCTGTGATGCCGGGTGGTGTTTGAGTGCACTGGCCGCTGTGATGCCGGGTGGTGTTTGAGTCCACTGGCCGCTGTGATGCCGGGTGGTGTTTGAGTCCACTGGCCGCTGTGATGCCGGGTGGTGTTTGAGTGCACTGGCCGCTGTGATGCCAGGTGGTGTTTGAGTGCACTGGCCGCTGTGATGCCGGGTGGTGTTTGAGTGCACTGGCCGCTGTGATGCCGGGTGGTGTTTGAGCTGTGGAGCTTCTGAGGGTTCTATCCATGGCTGCGGGGCTGCTGCTCGTCACCCTGAAGCTGAATAAAGTTCTGCAGCTAAAAGCCATCGGTCTGCATGTGTCACGATGTGAAATATTACGCTCAGTATATGTAATAGTACGCGCGGGCCTGCTAAGCTAATTACTGACTGTTCCAGCAGATGAAGGACATTTACACAGAGGGTTTCGTGTTTGTTTCTGTTTTAAAAAACAAAACAAAACTGTATATAACTGTAACAGATGGGGAAAGCAAGAAATGAAATGAAGTGAGAAATCGCAAACTTGAGTGGTAGAGCTGATCTCTCATCAGCAAAGGGACTAATATGGGAGAAAGAAAAAAACACACAGAGTCTGTAAAACACACACACACACACACACACACACACACACACAGTCTGAAAAACACACACACACACACACACACAGAGTCTGTAAAACACACACACACACACACACACACACACACAGAGTCTGTAAAACACACACACACACACACACACACAGAGTCTGTAAAACACACACACACACACACACACACAGAGTCTGTAAAACATACACACACACACGCACGCACACACACACACACACACACAGAGTCTGTAAAACACACACACACGCACACACAGAGTCTGTAAAACACACACACACACACAGACAGTCAAACACACACACACACACACACACACACACAGAGTCTGTAAAACACACACACACACACACACACACACACACACACACACACACACACACACACACACACACACACACAGAGTCTGTAAAACACACACACACACACACGCACACACACACAGAGTCTGTAAAACATACACACACACACAGAGTCTGTAAAACACACACACACACACACACACACACGCACACACACAGTCTGTAAAACACACACACACACACACACACACAGAGTCTGTAAAACACACACACACACACACACACACACACACACACACAGTCTGTAAAACACACACACACACACACACACACACACAGAGTCTGTAAAACACACACACACACACACACACACACACACACAGAGTCTGTAAAACACACACACACACACACACACACAGAGTCTGTAAAACATACACACACACACGCACACACAGAGTCTGTAAAACATACACACACACACACGCACACACACACACACACAGTCTGTAAAACACACACACACACACACACACACAGAGTCTGTAAAACACACACACACACACGCACACACACACACACACACACACACACAGAGTCTGTAAAACACACACACACGCACACACAGAGTCTGTAAAACACACACACACACAGAGTCTGTAAAACACACACACACGCACACACACACAGAGTCTGTAAAACACACACACACACACACACAGAGTCTGTAAAACACACACACACACACACACACACACACGCACACACACACAGAGTCTGTAAAACACACACACACACACGCACACACACACAGAGTCTGTAAAACATACACACACACACAGAGTCTGTAAAACACACACACACACACACACACACACACACAGAGTCTGTAAAACATACACACACACACACACACACACACAGAGTCTGTAAAACATACACACACACACACACACACACACAGAGTCTGTAAAACACACACACACACACGCACACAGAGTCTGTAAAACACACACACACACACACACAGAGTCTGTAAAACATACACACACACACACAGAGTCTGTAAAACATACACACACACACACACACACACACACACACACACACGCACACACAGAGTCTGTAAAACACACACACACACACACACACTCACAGTTAGGGGTGCATTTCACAGTGGACAAGAGCAGGCCTGTTCCCACAATGCACTGGGGCTTAGGTATGCATGATTTTCTGCTGCCGGACAGGCTGCAAGGACTGGGGGGGGGGGGGGGGGGGGGGGGTGTTCTTACATCATGGGGTCAGAGAGAAAGATCCTGAGAGAGAAATGGAGTGAGCAGGGCCATAAGAAACACAGGAAGAGAAAGAGAGGGGAGGACCGAGAGAAACACAGAAAGAGAAGCGAAGCTGAGTCGGTCCTGTCCATGGACAGTGGCCATAAGCGGAACACAGAGAGAGGAAGAAAGAGAATGAGAGACAGAAGAAAAAGAAGAGAGAGAAAGAAACAAAGTTTAGTTTCTCCTATGCAGCATTCCACTAAGAGTGTGGGGGCATATAGACCCCGCCCCCTTAAAAAAAGGGAAAAGAAAAAACCCTCCAGCTCCTCTAAACAGCTCCAGTGTGGAGTCAGCACATCTGCTGCCCCCCCCAAAGGCCCCCAAAAACCAAACCTGGGGGGGCGGATACAGGACACAGGGAGAGGTGTAGGCCATGGAAAAACATCCGTGTGTGTGTGAGTGTGTGCGGGTGTGAGTGTGTGTGTTGGGGGGGTTGGGTTGGACGGGGGGTATGGGTAGGCTTTTTTTTTTGGGGGGGGGGGGGGGGGGGCGTCTGTCCCTCGCAGCAAACTGTCACGTTCTATATGTACGCACTGTACATTCTTATGTAAGGCTTACATAAGTGTGCCGTACAGGAAACTCTCCTGCTGCTGCTGTTCTCTTAGACTCCGCTCCAAACACAGACGCTGAGTATTCAAATGTGCTGCCGTGGCGTTACCACAGGGCCGAACACCGGACCCCCACAGCAAGCGCTCGCTTCAGACTACAACCCACTAAAACGGCAATATCAAATATGCAACACATACGCAGAAATTCATATTTTACGAAAGAATCGTTAAGTAATTAATTGTTTAATTCATTAAAAACGATAAACATGTAAATACTTTATTTACCAAAACATGAATATCTATTGTTATTTACTTTGTCATTGTTCCGTATGAACAAAACGGAGGGGCTTCCCCACTGGAAAAACCACTTCCTGTAGCAAGGAATGCCACACCAGGAACATAGCAACTCAGATGCTGGTCACATTCTCAGACAGACATTCACGTTAGTGTAAGTGTGTGATCTCTGTCTCTGTGTTTGACACACCTGACACATGCTAACCCTAAGTGCAGGCTAACCACAGAGGAAGAGAGTCTGAAGTTGTTGATTCCTCGTGAGGCTGGTCCACATTGAGCTAGTGTGATTGGTTATAAACCATCTGTAATGAAAGTGGGCAGCTCGGCTATTCTGAACTGCACTGCTTTCACCAGGCTTATAGCAGAGAGGTATAAACCTGTCACTTTAACAAGCAGCACTGCTAACACTGCTAGCCCTCTCACCCCCCCATTGTTTGTGTGACGGAATGTGTGCAGTCTGCACAGTCAGTCTGTCTGCCCTTCTGGTCCGTCTGTCAGAGACGGGACAAGAGAGTACTGCACTCTCTGAAGTAAACTGTTTTTAAACTCCCAAACATCCTTTCAGCTTCAGCGAGGGCAGTTGCCGGATGGATTTTCCGAGTCTTCAGTGGGCAAAACAAAACAAAATAAACACAACACTGATTTCCTGGACTCTGTGACCATTGGTTGTGAGCAGAGATGGACATGCACACTTGTTTCTCTGAATTTCAGTGAAACGGCCAAAGCGTTGGGGCTCTGTGCAGTGGCGGGGGCCTGGATGGAAAGGGCCAATACAGAAATGCCACACTGCATTTCCCCTTTGACACGCAGCTGGGGCGTCGTATAAACAGGTCGGCTGGGAGAGAGGAGGCCTTCTCAGAGACAGCACAGGCCCTGTTTGTGAGAGCTGTGTGCCCTCTACGTGCTGCTCTGGATAACAGCATCAGCTAACTGCTACAGCTCCACAGTATCAACCGCTGCTGCTCGAAAGGACACTTCTAAAAACACAGCTAGCAATGGCTGCTGTTTTAAACTACCCATGTTCTAGAACACAGGAGTACCAACAGCTGGTGTTCTAAAGAATGAATGTTCTAGAACACAGGACAATCAATGGATGATGTTCTAAGGAAGCCATGCTCTAGAATACAGGGCAACAATGTCTAGTGTTCTAAAAAAACATGTTCCAGAATGCAGCAGTATCAATAGCCAGTGTAAGAAAGCCATGTTCTAGCATATAGGGACGTCAATGGCTGGTGTTCCCAAAAATACCGTGCTACAGAATATAGCCATATCAATCTTTTATTTTCTAAAGCAGCGGTTCTCACACACTGCCCTGTGACTGACAGCATTATGCTGCCTTTTGTTCAATGTCTTGAAGAGTCATTTACATTCATATTTTAGGGCATAAAATAGGTTGGCCACATATGGGAGGTGTGATTACCTTATTGTATGTTCACCATTACATTTATGACTGGGCCACTTAGTCAAACTACATCTGATAAAGAAACAAATAAGCTGTTACAATTCTCTTCACTTCTCTCCTCCGTTCATCTCAGCCCCTCCTCCTCATACAGAATTTCAGGCAGGGGGAAAGTGGGATAGCAGGAGAGGAGGAGAGGAAGTGAGGTCAGAAGTGAGAGGTGTTGGGGTGCACTCTGAGTTTCCACACTCAAATAGGACCCAACTGTGAATCACATGTCGTGTCAGAAAGAAAGTTCAATAAAATCATAGCAGATCTGTAAAATATTTTGAAATTCTAATTCAAAAAGTGCTTTATTGGTATGACACGATAATCTTGGGATGCTAAAGCATAAAATACAAAGAGCAATAAATGAAGACAATAACACCACTCCCCATCCCTACTCCACATTTACCCATATTGAACATACTCGTGACAGAACTGACCTGAGTGGCTGTTTAAGACCGGCAGGTAAGATGTCATCAAAGCTGACCTCACGGTTATTGATGACCAAGCTCAGTTCTGGTCAATTAAATTTGTGCCTATGTCATTTAAAAAAAATCTATGTTAAAATTACAATACTGATCTGGATCTGTGGGAGACCGCTAAAAAAAAATATCAGCGACAGAAAACTCGCCCGCGTCTCCTGGGTTTTCTCCGCATCTTCTTCCTTAATGGACTTCATTGTTGAGCGCGCGAGAGCCCTCTAACATTGCAGAGATCCCATCAGCCCCGTCATTACTGCGCGCTGGAGTCCCGGAGCGCAACACAGGACTCCATTTAATAAGGTACGGCGCGGGAGTACTGTGTAACCCAATCCAGGATGATGTGACGGCCGTCTCCAGGCGATTATGTCGCGGGCTTCCAAATGCTTACGATAAACCAAACAACTGAGTAAATACGGGAAAATACGCGAGCATTTACAGAGATTGAGCAAACATCTATATCCTACTACGTGCGGTAAGATAACAGGATCTGCTAAAAGGAGCTATTGACAGAAGAGAATTTTGGCAGTCTCCTCGTTGTTGACTTAACTATTAACTCAAGGCCCTGTACCCTCCGAGCTTACTTTGCACGTTTGGTAAACACTGGAACTGACGTAGCTGAAGATAAGGAAAGGAAAGCCGCCAAAGACCTTACGAGCCATTCCAGAAACAGGTTACGGGGTCAGGCGCAGAAAGTACACGAGGTACAGAGAATATGCAGGCGGCTCCCCCTGCCGGTTAGTCTGTTTAGTACAGTTACGATGTCGGGGTATTGAAGCCACAGAAACGGGGGTATCTTTTGGGTGTGGGTATTGCCATACCTCAGCTTCATGGAAAGATATTGGAACTTTATTCCATGAATCCATTCCAGTCCATTACTTTAATAACATCATTGCAAATGAGCCAAATATTGAAATTTGAAATTGATTTTCCCAATGTCATAATCCATAAGTACATTTTCCATACCACATGACTAACGTCCACAGCACACTGATGACACAAAACTGTATTTTAACAAAGACATTCAACTCATGCATTCTGAAAGTAGGACATTTATTGTTATCACTGTAAGTTTCATTTTTTAAAAAATCTACAGACTCTCTGTAGAAAAAGTGTTATATAGTTATCCAAAGAATTTGTATCAACTGCAAATACAAAAAAAATCATTCCTCAAACTATCAATCTTAGAAAGTAATTATTTACTCTGTACTGCTTCCATGTTTTTATTGCTGTCAAATCTTACTGAATTACCTGCACTTGAGAAAAAACTTTTGGTCCACCCCACAGTTCTACATCTGCATCGCTAACAAAAAAAGTAATAAAAAAAGTATAAACCCTAAAAAATTTTTAATGCACAAAGATTTCATACAAAAGGGGCATGATCACAGAAAGGAAAGAGTGGAGGAAAACACTGCTGGCACTTGTGTGTTGGCTGCTGGTGGAGAAACATCACAGGAGGGAAAAGCATTATGGGTATTGTGAAAAAAGCTGCATCTCCATGAACAGCTGGCATCTTCAGTGGTGTACTGTCAGTGTTCCATGGCTCTGCTACCAATAAAGTTTATTCAAAACTCCCATGTAGCACTTCACATACAGCTGTAAACCCCAACCCCCTCATTTCCTGAAAATAAGTCTTTCTTGAGATACAGTTCTTTTTTTCACAACACACAAAATAGAGGATTCATATTCAGTTATATTTTTTTTAGCTTTTTGACACAGTGGCATAATTGTAAAAAAAAAAAAAAAAAAAAAAAAAAAAAACAATCACTGGTGTTATTTCTGTATTCACAGACTGCACATGAACCAAGGCATGGACGAGGTCATGACACACCTCCACCTGCACAGGTGTGTAACACGGAAGATCAAGGTCTCTGAGGCAGGTCATACGAACTCAGAGGTCACACGATAACGGTCGGCATGCTGGTGTACACAACAGAGAGGAGCCCCACCAATCACAGGCTTCATATTTACACTTAAGACGAAAGCACTGGGTCTGATGGACCCTGAGCTTTGGAACAAAAGCATGGCAACCAGACAGGCATGGGAAACTGCCACTGAAACCGCCTTCACGCAAAATAATCTTACAAAAGCAGAGAGCTCTGAGACCTGTGACTGGTTTGTGTTAATGTCGGAGAGCATCTTACACAGCCTGTGTGCAGCATGGCAGTGTTTCATGACTAGAATTTCAGAGCAGATTTCCCGGGGTCTGACATTTGGCAATCCATTTTCTTCTTTCAATATTAATTTTCTTTACTGAACTCAACGGAATTTTCCTGGGTTTAAAATGCTTTAAAATTCTAAAAATTAACAGCTTTTACAGGTGGTGGGGAAAAGAAGTACAGTTTCTAAGAAAACCCTACAAAGAAGAAAAGAAAAACTCATCCCCCCATACATTATCAAGCTCAGTGGTGTCCAGTCTTCTCAGAGGTCAGTTTGGGTGCAGGATTTTATTCTCGCCTGGCATGAAAACACCTCATTGAACTCATCAATTTATCATGATGTTTGGTCAACACCTTGATTAGTTGTATTTTAGTGTAGGCAGTAGTGTACTATCATGGTTAAAGAGCTGGGTTTGAAACGCAAAGGTTGTAGGTTTGATTCCCACAAGCAAGGCACCAACCTTGACTTGGCTTTAGTAGCTTATGGGCCAAAATGGGTTCAGAGAGAATAGAGAGAGATAGAAAAAGGGGGAAAAGGTACATTTTCCACCATGACTGATTTAAGGGTAACAAGGCACACCAGGGATAGTAAAACAGGGACTGGACTAACACGTCTTCACCATATTTGCAGTAAACAGGACTTACTGTGTCTCATAGTTTATGTTTGAAATGCCAGTTTGAATAACCACCCTCTCCCTTAAACCCACCCCTAACAGAGTTAAAGGTAGTGATGGCTTTCTTTGTGAAAATGGGGGAGGTTTTCTGATCTCTGATCCGTGAACTGCTCTACTTTGGCAAGGCCTATAGCCGAAGTGTACAAGAGTATTCTAGCAGAGAAACCTGAAGATGTGACTGTCTGGTCCCTGTTTTAATATCTCTGATTGGCAAAAAGACACGATTCTACAACCATGAAAACTCCTTTGATGGGTAGACAAAACTGGGTACAAATTCAAAGGTGTGTCAAGTGCACTAAGGGGGGGGAAACTCATGGGGAGTAAACGCAAGGTTTTGGGGGTGCAGCCCACAGCTGCATTTGTGCAGGTTTTTCGGGGATGGCAGTGGGGCCCCTTGAGAAGGGGGGACAGGTCACATGACTGTGGTCTCGGGTCACATGACTGCCGCGTCAGTTGCTCTTCAGAAGCTCGATGCAGCCCTGCAGCAGGGACACATTGTTCTGTGGAGGAAAAACGGGAGGAACAAGGTCAGACTTCTGGAATTTTCCCACACATTAAGTCAGAGCTTCACAAGCAGACCGGTCTCTGCACACTACCTCAAATTGAGCTTCCTAAAACATTTCTGGCCAAGGCTTCATGCAATCTGATTGGTGCCTGCAGACTTCTGAGAGTGGATTTGATTGGCTCAATATCAACTATATCAATATCTATCCATCCCCTAGGCTCATGATTGGTCAGAAGTAGTAATTGCCCATAGGACACAGGACACATCCCCTGTGTGTGTCTGTGTGTGTGTGTGGCTCTCCATGCTCACCTTAGCATGTTTGATCTCCAGCTCTGCCATCTCGATTAGGTTCTTCCGGAAAGCTATAACTCTCCTTCCTTTGAAACTGGTCAGCTCTGCAGAAGAGAGAAAAAAAAAATCTTTTTTTTTTTTTTTTTCATAATTATGAATCCACAGCTGAAATTTGCATGAAATGTCTTTTCTCCATTGTTCCGCAGATAGCATAGGTCATTCAGTAATTCAATAACTGTGTGTCTCTGGGCATCTGCTGATCTCCACAGCTTCAAAACGTTGCTGAAACTTCACTGCACACGGGCCCGTTTGGGCCGACTGTATTAATCTGCTGAACTGAGAAAAATGAAATGTTGCCTTGCCAACGCAGGCTGTCAGCCATAGCCGGTGAAGATGCGGCCGGGACTCGAAGTCATCGAATTTAAAAAATAGCTCGCACGCTATTGCATCAGCGTCTTACTGCTGAACAGTGACCCCTGTTGGTCATGGGTGGAAAGGCAAGGGTTAGGGTTAGGGTTAGCCACTGGCACGGGAAGTACCTTTCTTGCCGGACTCTGAGAGCCGGTCAAACTTCTGCAGGCACTGCCGCTGGTGCTCCTCGGCCTGAGCCACGTCCTTGCTCTTCAGCCGGGCCTTGTCCAGCGCCTTGTTCGAGTTTTCGTAGTCAGCCAGGGCACGTGCGCGCCTGTATAAGAGGTCCTGAGGGAAACAAAGCAAATTAGGTTTGTGGTCCTCAACATTCTTCTTCCTTTCCTTTGTTTGAAAAGTGGTGGAAGCCAAGGGGGATCCTCACCTTGGCCGCCTGGATGTCCCTCATGTAGTATCTCAGCAGCTCGGTCAGTTTCAGCTCCTGGTCCGACGCAACCCTGCCTTCCACTTTCTGTAAGAAAACAGAAACAAGGGTCAGAAACAAGCCATAAGCAGCCTTAACCAATTAGAAATGTCATGCGTTGCCTTAACCAAGAGACACATCAACACACCCTTAACCAAATCAGACACAGACATACGTTGCCTTAACCAATCAGAGACATGCCATACACTCTCTTAACCAATCACAGACATACACTGCCATGGCCAACCAGAAACACACATAAACTAACCAATCAGAAACATGCAATACATTTACTTAACCAATCAGACACAGGCACATATTGCTTTAACCAAACAAAAATGTGCACACATTACCCTGAGCTTTTCAAAGAGGTCTGCCAACTTCTCCAGATGCCTGCAAAGAAGACAGAATAATAAGCAGTTTCCCACAGTCCTTCAGTGCAAAGTTCTTGGAGATAAATATACTTTTAAATAAATATAATACATTTTAAAACCCCTTTATGCCAGTCAGTATTACGCAAGGCATGTTTCCGGGCAGAAACAGTAGTTTCAAACCTTGAGCAATCGAGTAAACTATGAGTGTTCCCTTGTTATGTGGTTACAGAGTTAGGCGGGGTGCGCTCGCTGTTGTGTCAGCTTTGAATGATTATGAATGACGGACATCCCTTTCCTGGAAAGCTTTGTGAAAACAGCTTAGTGAATGCATCCAGTGAGCACAAACAGTTACAGAAAGGTGCAGAGGGGGTTTTAGGAAACATGGGGAACACGCTGCAGGCAAAAGGGACTGACTTTTTCAGCGGTGTGTTGTCCTCTGCGGAGAGGCTGTTCAGTGTGGCGGAGACATGAATGTAATCATCAGCTACATCTGGGGGAAAAAAGGCAAGAAAAAAAAAGTCAAGAGTCAATTCACATAATGAAATACACCTTAATACAGAACATACAGCAGGTCCAAATACACACGAAAGCACAAACCCATTCAGATTTTTGCCAACAACTACAAACGCAAATACATACACATGCACACATAGAAATTCATGCACAAACACATAAATGTATGAACATATACTCAAAAAACAGAAACACATAAGCAAAAGCACAGGTATGCACACTTACTGTCTCTCTCACACACACACACGTCCACAGATGCACACGCACACACACGCATACACACACACAAACGCACGCACATGTATGTACACACTCGCACATTAAGGATCACACACTTTTATGTGCTCGTGTCATTTTCTCTGCTTTGGCGGTGGAGTCCTTGATCTTGCTGAAATAGTCCAGCAGAAAGGTCTTTTCTTGATCAAAGAATTCATCAACTTCCTGTGCAGAGTGAGAGAAGAGAGCACAACTTCTCTCAGCTTACAGCTCAAACACAGAAACTCTCGAAGGATACAGCAGGTAGCTAGTTTCTATCACAAACCATGCAGAACATGGGGGTTAGTGGTGGCTATGAGCATTAGCCTAGCATGGTGGCTAAGAGCATTAGCCTGTAGCAGTGGGTATGGGCATCAGCCTGAAGAGGTGGCTATGAGCATTAGCCTAGCTTTGTGGCTATAAGCATTATCCTAATGCAGTGGGTAACAGCATTAGACCGACATGGTGGCTGACCTTTATTCCCGAGATGATGACCTCATCAGCTGTCTTCACCATGTTCTTGAAGAAGCCGCCGAACATCTCCTTCGCATTCTTTCTGCGAACACTTAGCTACAACAACAAATGAAATAAGAGGCGGATCACACACAGTGTTAAGCGGAGTAAAAATGCACAGAATTTGGCTTTACATAACGTCCAACTTTCTAATTACAAACTATATCACACAAAAAAAGAAAGAAATAAACATTTTTCATTTAAAAATGAAAATAATGTCAACCCATAATAACATATTCTATACCATATGCTTTTTCCATCAGCTTCACAATCAACATACACATAGACCTTGTCAATCCAGTACAGACTGGGACATTGTGCACAGAAAATGCTATTTTCTCCTTTGGCTTTACAACCAAAACACACACACTCACACACACACACACACACTCACACACACACACACACTCACACACACACACTCACACACACACACTCACACACACACACACACACACACACACACACACACACACACACACACACACACACACACACACACACACACACACACACACACACACACACACACACACACACACACACACACACACACACACACACACACACACACACACACACACACACACTCACACACACACACACACACACACACACACACACACACACACACACACACACACACACACTCTCACACACACTCACACACACACACACACACACACTCACACACACACTCACACTCACTCTCTCACACACACTCACACACTCACACTCACACTCACACTCTCACACTCACTCACACACACACTCACACACTCTCACACTCTCACACTCACACACACTCAGATTCAGCCATGATCAGCGCTGACATCAGCAGGATGTATCTGTCAGGGTCTCCCCTCTGCACTACATTTCCCATTTCCCCCCTCTGTGACCTGCAAGACCAGCACTTTGAACAGGAAGTCCATGTGCAAGGCACGAGGCAAAAGGACTGTCCCTACTTCCTGTCCCTCACATCAGAGAAAGACAGAGAAAAGGAGAGGAGGAGGGTACTTACGTCCTGGTCATACTCCAGAAAGATCTGGAAGTTGCGGTCCGTGCTCAGGACGGGGTGAGAGGAGAGGCGCTGGAGGAAGATTTCATGCACCTGTACTGTCTTCTTAAACACGGCCAGGTACTCACTGAGAAAGAGCAGACGCAGGTGAGCACTCTCAGGTACTCACTGAGAAAGAGCAGACACAGGTGAGCACTCTCAGGTACTCACTGAGAAAGAGCAGACACAGGTGAGCACTCTCAGGTACTCACTGAGAAAGAGCAGACACAGGTGAGCACTCTCAGGTACTCACTGAGAAAGAGCAGACACAGGTGAGCACTCTCAGGTACTCACTGAGAAAGAGCAGACACAGGTGAGCACTCTCAGGTACTCACTGAGAAAGAGCAGACACAGGTGAGCACTCTCAGGTACTCACTGAGAAAGAGCAGACACAGGTGAGCACTCTCAGGTACTCACTGAGAAAGAGCAGACACAGGTGAGCACTCTCAGGTACTCACTGAGAGCACCCAAAATTGTTTACCTGCCTCTAAAACACTGATTTTGACAAATACCTCAATGCGTGTGGGGGGGCAAAAACTATTTGTCTTATTAGTACTCTAATATCATTCTTTAGATCTATCACCTTTGATTCTTCCCCACATTTTACTCTGTAATTCTGCAATGTTGCAAAGATATGCCTTTTTATCTAGATTTTTTTAAATTACATCACTGGAGGGTGTGATTCATATCAGTTTGAGAAGTGATTTTTGTATCAATGACAGTAACATGCTGCTTCCTGGTTCACCCCTGCATTCAGTTGACTGGTCAGTCAGCAACTCATATGTCTTAAGTTCTACTGTACAGCTGCAGTCATTTTGTTTCACCCTGGGTAAAAGGTGAAAGGTGAAAGGTCACTCACGCCTCCAGCTCCTGCTTCATCTTGGTATACTCCTCCTTGGTCATGGTGGTCTCTCCCTCCCCCAGCTTGTGCATCTTCTCCCGGGGACTCTCAAAATCAGGCTTGGGCGGAGCCGGGGGTATCTGGGGCAGAGAGAGAGATCTCACCTCAGTCATGTGACTATGGGGTAAAAGCACGCACGCACACACACACACACACACACACGCACACCCACACACACACACACACTCACACGCAGTCACACACAGACACACACACACACACACACACACACACACACACACACACACACACACACACACACACACACACACACACACACACACACACACACACACACACACACACACACACACACACACACACACACACACACACACACTCACACGCAGTCACACACAGTCACACATACAAACACACACACATGAACACACACACAGTCACACACACAAACACATACACAAGCAAAAACACACACACGCACGCACACACACACACTCACACGCACGCACGCACGCACACGAACACACACACACACATACATACACACACACACACACGAACACACACTCACACGCAGTCACACACAGTCACACACACACTCACATGCACACACACACACACACATGCAGTCACAGACACACGCAGTCACAGTCACACACTCACACGCACGCACGCAGTCACACACAGTCACACGCACGCAGACACACACACGTATGCAGACACACGAACACACACACACGCAGTCACACGCAGTCACACACACACGCAGTCACACGCAGTCACACACACACACACTCACATGCACACACACGCACGCACACTCGCACGCACACTCACACGCACACTCACACACACATACATACACACACACACACACACAGTTCTCAGACGTGCTCCAGCATGTATAGCCAAAGGAAAGCCCAAAAGCACAGGCTGTGTACTCAATGACAGTGAAATGTGAGGAGAGAGGTCATTACATAACCCTCCACCCCTGTGTAACTCCACCCAGATTACAAAAGGAGATTTGCTACGCTTTCGCGCCCTGCTGCAGGCTGAGTTTGGAGCTGAATATAGAGCTATGCAGCGCTGCAGTGCCACCAGCAGAGTTTAATATTTCCCTCTGTGTGCCTGAGAGACCAGCTCAGCCCACGACGCTCCCCACACCGCTAACGAGCCGCAACGTGCTCTCCGCACTCACGATGAGCCCAGCGTAGTCCTCCGTCTCCACCAGCGTGTCATGGAGCCAGATGAAGTCCTCATGCTGCCGGGGGACTGAGAAGTCTGACTTCTGGAAGGTTCCCAGCGTCGTCTGCAGAGAAGGATGGAGAGATGGAGAGAGAGTTTCACATCATTGGGGTTCCCAAACAGTTCCATGTACCACCCACACAAAATATCCAGCTGTATGAGTGTGTAATAATATGTATAGTGTGCAATATGTAAGCAGCACTGAATAAGAGCAGTTAAATGCTGCACTCTGTGTGTGTGTATACAATAGTGTCTTAGCTGGGAGTTGAACCTGCAACCTCTGTGTTACAAGACCAGCTTCTTCAACAATATACTGTGCTGCCACTCTATAACCTAACGCACTCTATTCCCATGGGCCATTAAGTAGGCAAAAACAGCAACCACAAAACAGCATTATGGAGGAGATTGTGTTTATCGTTTTCTCCTCCCCCTGAGGTGGGGACTCTTACCTTGGTGTGGACGGTGAACTTGACCTTGTCACGTTCACAGAGGGCATCAGGAATGTCGATGAGAAGAGAGGCATCGTTGTTCAGGTCTACAGACACTGACCGAGCCTGAGAGCAACAAAGAACATTAAAGAGGAGCTGTTTCTCTTTTTTTGGCAACTGGTGCTTGAAATGTTCATACACTACATTCCTTTTCTATTTCAAAGAAATGTTTTACTGTTGTCTTTCCTTTACTTGCATGGTGTTATATGTACAGGAGCTATATATCTATGTAATGTATTATATACATAAATAAAATTAATGTAAAAAAAAAGAAATGTATCACTGAGCTGAAACACAGGGCATACATCTTACAGAAAGCCACAGAAAGTACTGTGACTGGGGGCCAGGGCTGGGCGAGCAGGGATTCACAGAGAGAATGCACTCCCAGCCAAACTAACCCTCGGATCAGCAGCACAGACTGGCAGATCCACAGAGCTGTCAGCCCTGTCTCTACATGTCAGAGTGTGAGAAATGTGAGCCGCCCCCCTCCCCCCAGAGTCAGGCAAGCACACTTCCTAGGGGGCCAGCGACAGCCAGCCATGGCTAGGAGGCTACGCCCCACCCTTGGGTGTTTCACTGAAGACTCGCAGATATCAGAGACAAAACGCAGCAAGACCTGCGGCTGGCCTTTACTGACTGGTAACATTAAACTGATACTCTAACACTTGGGCAATTAAGCCCTTTGTCTACCTAGCCAGAGTAGAGAAACCCTTCCGGTTCCATTTTGATTTCTGCTTGCGTATTACAGAGAAACCTTCAGAACAGTGCAACAGACATCACAGAGCATTCACACTTCTGATCGGAGCAAATATACATTCCCAGAACTTCACACAGGCTTCCATTCATTGTGCTCATGCTAAGTGAAGTCTGAAGAGCTGCTCAGGAGAACTCACGAGCAGAAACTGAAACAGAACCAATGTGTTTCTCTGCTCTTGGTGAACTGACAGAGGGGCTCAATTTCCAAATTCCCCTTTACAAATATACAATAAGAACAAGATTTTACAATCACGGCAGGCGAGGAACACAGGGGGTTAGAGATTATCCCTAAATGTACACTCAGTTCCCTCTGTGTAGTACCAAAGGACCTGAAGCCTCATTCCCTTCAGACAAACTCACTCCTGAGAACCACAGGCATGCTAGCTCTGTGCCAACAAAAAAAGTTTGAAGGATGCTGGGTAATATTAAGGCTAAAATTACACTTCCCCAAAGGGTTCAAAAATGTATTTATTGTTCTAAAAAAGTTCTGTCAAAGTAGCAAAATACTTGTAAAATGGTGCAGCAATACTGGTAAACATTTCGTCTAGAAATAAGTAACTTTTTATCATTTTTCTCTGAATACAAGTGCTGAAGTGCACTTACTGAATCTTACTTCCATAAGACATTCAATATTAATGGTCATAACCATTAATAACACCATTCAAACGTTTTATTTAAGCTGATAAAACAACAATGAATAAAGGTGTAAAACCATTTCCACCCTGTTTGGAAATGTACATATACTATACATTTACAGCAACCTTCCGGGAACTAAAAAATGATTTTAAAAAATGTTAGCTGGGATGTGAGGAGCAGACCATAAGAAGGTTAGGTACAGTAAGCCAGAGCAAAATCTGCTCCTTTTGCCAATGCAGTCACAGACAGTATGGCTTATTCTGTATGTTAGGAAAAAATGATGCGTGTTAAAGAACAGAGCAGTCAGGAATGTCTTAAAGACAACGTCTCTAATTCTGATAGGGGTAGCCCCAGCATCTGGCCCAGGGACGCACAGCGATTTTTGACAATTCCAGATGTTTGACTGCTTTTAGAGGGCCTGTTACACAGTTTAACCACCTACCAACCCCCCCCCCCCCCCCCCCAATAAAAAACTGAACTAAAACCTTCCCTCCTGCAGTATATTTAAAATACCAAGACTCATTCATCAGCATTTACAAATGTACTTTAGCATAATAAATCAAATTATGATTACAAAATATGATTACAGATTACAAATAGATTACATTCACGGCAGGAAGGATAAAACAAAACTAATCCTACACGTATCAAAGCAATCCTGCTTTCCATAGCCTTGATACATTAAAACTCGAATACATGATTGCAGACCAAAGCGTCCATCCACATTAGAATAAAACCAAATAACCAGTCCCTGCCTGTCTGGGTAAACCACACACTTCAGCTCATCCCGTCTGAAAGTGAAACTGTTAGCAAATTTTTTCATCATGTCCCACATAAACAGGTGTTCCTCACACAGGTGGAGCTTTAAAATGTTGTAAATAAATCAGGAACAAATATGTTCTACAACTGACCTCCAGAACACAAGGACCGAATAAGCAAAAGAGCTTTCTGTTGTCAAACATCCTGATCATCATGTAAGAATATAGGATCAATATTTTAAACATCTCAGAAAAAAAAACAAGCAAAAAAGCAAGTAGAATAGAAAGCTTATAACTCATGGGGTGGAATGAAAAAAAGGATAAGCTAAATGAACTGGAGTGTGAAAAATGACCGGGTATCACTAGCTGTGATCAGTAAATTAGGTTTACTGATCAGTAAACCTTATAGTGATAATCAGTAAATTAGGTTCTAAAAATGGGTGGAGCTTCTGTCAACCAATGAAAGATGGAACTCTTCACAACATCGCACAATTGTTGGTTCAAATCAGTGGGTTTACTGGGAATTTGGTAGTAGCTCTGAGTCATTCTACATCATTCTTGAATCGCTGCTTGCTGCCTCTTTCCAATGCGGTGAAGCGGGAGCCCCAAGACTGCATAGTCAGCTAAAACGAGCCCCGCAGATAAACTGGAAGTCCCCATTTCCTCTGGAATGTCTCTCAGGAAGCTTACCACACAAAAAAACGGGGCTCCAGAACCCTTATAACAGAGCCCAGTCATACGGCTCAATTTACTCTCACTGTCCGCTAATTCAAAACACAATACTGCCCACTCACACGCAGTGTATTCTGAGTTACAATCTGTACGATTCAAGACTGTGAGGAATCCGACCAGAACAATGCAAGATTCATAGCACCAATGTGGGCTGTACTTACCATGTTATATAAAAACGTATTTTAATATTCTGAACTACAGAAAATGTGCATAGCTAGTATAAATATTTAGGTAAATATGTTGCACTTTATCGATGCATTCCACAGTGAGTGATCCGCTGATTGCAATGCAGGCCATAAATAACCTGATCAAAACAGTGCAAGACTCACCATCAACAACGTGGATTAAACTCACTGGATTCATATATCATAAATACCAAGGTTAATATACTGCACTTCAGAGATCAAAAAAGCTTACATAGAAAAATAGGCCCACTGTTCATGAGGATCTTACGCTTGTTTTGACACTGAAAACAGAGAAAATTAGTTACTTGAGAAAACAGAAAATAATTTTCCCGAGGAATACAATAAAGGAGATTTGAAGAAACAGAGCACACATAACTTATGAATTAAGAGAACAACTTATTATTGCACTGTTGAATTTTCTTGTTGTACATACTTAAAGTCTACTGCTATAAAAGACCATTGTAACTTGGTGCAATGAACGTCGTAAACACTTTCCCAAGAGCTCAATCTGACAGCTAGATAGTGCTAGTACATTGTGTACATTGAACATGACGAAAAGTTAAACACATAAAGTAAACGGTAATGACAGTACTGTAACGCTCTAACTAGACCTGCATTCCTGTGATCGCTCCGTTTAAATATATTAAATTTACAGTTATGTTGGCTTGTGTTGTTGTATGTGAAACGGCCGAAAACGTTAACTATAGGTATCAAAATGTTGCCAGCTTAGCTACCTACTGCTGATACACTGAAATGTGGCGAAAGAGTTTGCCTTTAGAGTTTTAAGATCGTGTTACCTAACGTTGGATGAGTTCAGCGAGCAGGAATGTGAAATTCCCTATTAATCTGCACACTAAGATAGTCTTTATAGCCAATATGAGAACATCTACGAATGCATTTGCAGGTATCGTACGTGATATCTCACCAGTGGGGAAGCACAGAACGAACAATTTTATTGATTTCAACTCTCATGTGACACGTCTTTCAAAATGCAAGCTAGTTGGCTAACTTGAATGGGAACCCAGTGACATGATGAAAAAATGGCAATTATGATAGTTGCATAACCAAAAACAAAGCATTAACATTAGTTTATTGTTTCCTACAATGTAAATGAACAACAAAATTTGCATAATGTAGTAAGTCAGTTATTTGCTGGCAGTCTAGCAAAGTTCCTAATTTCGAAGAGGCGACTCACCTTCTCCTTTTCGTTTTCTTCGGGTGTAGATGCCATGCTTTGATGGACAGTAAAACTATCTAGCTAGCTAGATGAGTTGCTGAACAATTTGTTTAGTGTAAAATCATTAAATTACTTTCATACACTTACATAGGAGCGCTACTATTCAGCCAACCACTCTATGCTTCCCTGTTAGTCAACCTCTTCCAATAACTTCGATTAAACTCCGACCAAGGACGCTTCTGATTGGATGAAGCGTCGCTCTATCACCATTTCCTAGTACGTTTTCTACTTATCAATCAAACTGCAACTTCTTATCCGTGGGTTCCCTCTTTGGATCGGGAGACTGGGAAGAAACGCCACTTCCGACTGGTCGGTTTGTCATGTGCCCAACAGAAAGCATTGCATTTCGGTTAATGTAGTTTATGAAGTTGGAATGTAAACCAAAAATGGGCACACCAAAAACTACAAATCCCACAGTGGCCAGTAGCCACAGACCTGTTAATGTATGCTACAAAGTACACAAATAAGAAGTTGGTCGTTTATTGGCGCGCCGTTTTGAGGAAGAGGGTGAAATGGTAACTTTTCATTTTGTTTTCTTCTTAATTTTGTAAAATGCATTCAGCTCACATGTGCCAGTTATCCTACAAAGGTAGAACATGCTGTTAACTTGCTGCTTTATTCTTCATTCCAGAAATGTTCTGATCACTTTGTTTGTACTTGAGCGTTTAGGCTATGCTAACGTTGTAGCTAGATGGTTATGGAAGGTTACACTGGTTTGCTCTACGGCCAGCTTCCTTCTTTTTGGATTTATGGCGGAAATCCCCAGCTAATTCTGCACCTGACTAATCATCACATGTTATTGTCATTACAGAAAGACACTCCTTCCCAGATAAGTTGAGAGAGCGTCAATGCTATTGCAGCGTAATCAACCTGATTAGAGCTTACTATCTGTAGTGTCCTGTGTCTGGATCCAGAGTGAATTGATAAGGATGAGGAGAGAGCCATCGGAACAGGATATCACTGTTATATATCGCTGCCCGTGAAGAGAGAATGAGATTCAATCAGCTGTTTAACAGAGTCAGGCATACCAGGCTGGTCACTGGGCTATTTCCCCTCACGGGAGCCAGTGCTGTTGCCCTCATCTCGACATCTTGCCCCAGCAATGCCCGCAAAAAGGACAGCCAGTATGGTTCAGTGGACACTGAGAAGTATTCCTCCCTCGTCCGGTCGGTTGTGTCATCGAGAGTCAGCTGTCAGACACCGGCGAGCCTGGAGGAGGAAGATGAGCATATTTATGGTCCCGTGGTGAAGTCTAAGCCCCCCACCGAGCGACCTGCAGCGAAAGCTCCTAAGAAGCACTTCCCACTGGTGGCAAACCCTGGTGAGATTTCAGACCCGAAGCCAGAGGCGGAGGAGGGGCCCCCGACCCGTATCGCGCTGCAGAGGGGCGCAGGGAGAGGCAGCACGCCGAGCGTGACGCGCATTCTGCAGCAGACCATGCCACCTGAGCAGGCGTTTTACCTGGAGCGCTGGAAGCAGAGGATGATCGCCGAGCTTGGAGAAGAAGGCTTCAAAGAGTACACTTTTAGTGCGTTCCCCTCAACCCCTCCCCATACACACACTCACACACAGACACACACCCACACACCCCATACACACACATACTCACCAGTGCACATTTCACCCTCCCCAGCAGTGTGAGAGCCTGTGGAAGCCTTTGGAAAAAATGAAAGCAAACATATTAACAACATTCAGCTGAAGCTGAAGGTCACTACACAGACCTGGGCTAAATCTTGACATGAGAACACATTAAGAGGAGAATAGGTCATTCAACCCATCTACAGCAGGGGTGGACCAAGAGAATGATTGTACATTTGTACATTTATTGATAAGCGTACAAGCGTTCATTATGCAGTTTAAAACACAATATGTCTGTAATATGACATTCTGTCCAGCTATCAGTGTGTCCTGAGAGTGCAGAGGAGTACATGGGCGGTTTCTTTTCAGATATCTTCAGGCAGGGGAAGCAGTTCCACTCAGCCCTGGAGTCCGTTTTTATGCCAGACTCAGCTCCAGCGGAGGAGGGAGAGCGTTCGGAGGCGGTGGAAGGCTACATGGAGAGCATCAGCCATGTGCTGGAGGACATCGGCGGCGTCCGTGCCATCGAGAGCGTGGTTACCCATCAGCCCCTGGGCTACCTGGGCCTGGTGGACTGTGTGGCCCAATACAGGTGGGTGTCTCTCCATAAACGCCCATCCAAAACCATCCTCACTTGCCTGGCTCGCCACTATGACATCATCACTATGAGAAGGCATGGTGTCTCATTCTAGAGGGGTATAAGCCTGAACCAAGTTCGTTCTGACCAATCACAATTTTTGAGTGCGTGTGTGAAATAAGTGAACGACCCCATCCAATCAGATTCACCTGCACAAATAGGACTGTAAGAAGAAAAGATCAGAATGGGTAACAGAGCTAGACAGAGACTACCAGAGTTTTTAATCAAATCTTGATTGTCTGACAGGGCAGTACTTTCAGCTAATCAGCACACACAATGGGCCACATCATCTGTCAAAGTTGGATGGAAATTAAGTGTTTGAAAGAAACTTTGCTAAATGACAAAAATGTAAATACTGAATTATTCTTTATTTTCGATACAGGGGAAGGCTTTGTGTGATTGACTGGAAGACTTCAGAGAAACCCAAGCCCTACCTTCACAACACGTATGACAACCCCCTGCAAGTGGCTGCCTATATTGGGGCCTTGAACAGCGATAGCAATTATGCATACCAGGTCAGTCAGTTTGCAGTAGTTTACCCAAATTCCTAACCATTACACTACACTGTAACCTCTGAGCTACAAGCCCAGCTCCCTAACCATTACACTACACTGTAACCTCTGAGCTACAAGCCCAGCTCCCTAACCATTATACTTCACTGTAACCTCTGAGCTACAAGCCCAGCTCCCTAACCATTACACTACACTATAACCTCTGAGCTACAAGCCCAGCTCCCTAATCATTATACTACACTGTAACCTCTGAGTTACACACCCAGCTCCCTAACCATTACACTACACTGTACCCTCTGAGCTACAAGCCCAGCTCCCTAACCATTATACTACACTGTAACCTTGGAGCTACAAGCCCAGCTCCCTAACCATTATACTACACTGTAGCCTCTGAGCTACAAGCCCAGCTCCCTAACCATTATATCACACTGACACTGTAGATAAATCCAGTCAGTTTTGGTGATATCACTTTGCTCTCCATGTTCCTCCATGCAGGTGGAGAGCGGTTTGATTGTCGTGGCCTACAAGGATGGTTCCCCTGCCCACCCTCACTTCATGACCTCTGACCTTTGCCAGCAGTATTGGAAAAAATGGCTGCTCAGACTGGAGGAGTTTGTGGAGAAGAAGAAGTGAATTGCCTCGGCCTTTGTTCACTGTTCAGGGAATACACTATTTAACCTGGGTTATGTGTCCTTGGATGGACTCATTCACTCCATCAAAATTATACAGCTGGACCTTTCTGTGATAAAATGTGTTAAATTACATTTCAATTTTTTTCTTTTATTAAAAGGAAACAGTTAAATATTGCTTCAGTGTGGTAATTAATATTCCATTTCCCATTATTATTGTCTCAATCGCTATCGCAATACCATGAGCACACCAGTAGTGTTGGTAAGCTTTGGTAGATAGTTACACTGTTTGGCCACTAGATGGTGATGTATGACAATTTAAGAGGCTGACAGTGCCACTGCTGCTCATCTAGAAGCAAAGTAACTTGGTCAGTGTTAATATGGAAAGAAATTAATGTCAATTCATGACAAACAATATTCTGCAATAGGGAGGAAAAACAAGATTTAAAGATGGAATTTGCATTAGTTTTTTCAGTAATCAAGATGGACTGCTGGTTGAAATTAGCTGTTGCTAACTCAATACTCAAAAGTGTATATGGGGTTCCTACCAAAGGACTTACAAGTGCAATAATGCTGCTTATGTTGAAAATCTTATAAACAAACTTAAAAAAAAAAGTATATATGGGGTTACACAACCTTGTCCTTAATGTTGATAGAGTGGCCTGTGATTTCTAAAATAAGTTCTGTGGTCCAGGACATTAGTGAGGGCTGTGGGTTAAACGTATCTTTAGATCCATGATTGGTAAATAATGCTGAGCTTCTCTGAGGAGTCAGAATGTGGAATCCGTGTTTAGCCTGCCCTTCCCGCGCAAGGACAGAGCTATTTTAGTAAGGCCGTCTTTGAGTAAACTTCTGTCCCCCTCAAACCAACACAAGCTTTAAAAGCCAGGCCACAGAACATACCGAGTGTGTACCCACTTCCTAAACTGCAATGGTTAAAAGCAGATGTTTTAGTTCAGAATAACACCATAAATGAGTCCAAGGTAAAAACATGTTTATTATGGGTTTCCTTGGACTGCACAAGTTAAACCAGAATTGCATTCCCTCAAAAACACATAACATGATCCCATAATTAAATCAACAGGACTGGCACTATGCATGGCAGTCTAATTTCATACACAAGTTTCATACATAAATGTGTAAATGTAATAATCTTGTATTGTGTATGCGTCAGATATGTCTTTGGAGTAACTGTAGTGTACTTGGTGCTGGTGGTAATATCTGAATGCACTCCTGTTAATCCCAGAGAATCTCACAATGTCCATACCACCACATGAAAATAGTCCTGTTTATCCCAGAGAATCTCACAATGTCCATAC
Source organism: Albula glossodonta (assembly GCA_019788955.1). Lineage (NCBI taxonomy): Eukaryota > Metazoa > Chordata > Actinopteri > Albuliformes > Albulidae > Albula > Albula glossodonta. The sequence continues at coordinate 758,863 of JAFBMS010000135.1, read as the reverse complement.
CACCACATGAAAATAGTCCTGTTTATCCCAGAGAATCTCACAATGTCCATACCACCACATGAAAATAGTCCTGTTAATCCCAGAGAATCTCACAATGTCCATACCACCACATGAAAATAGTCCTGTTAATCCCAGAGAGTCTCACAATGTCCATACCACCACATGAAAATAGTCCTGTTTATCCCAGAGAATCTCACAATGTCCATACCACCACATGAAAATAGTCCTGTTTATCCCAGAGAATCTCACAATGTCCATACCACCACATGAAAATAGTCCTGTTAATCCCAGAGAATCTCACAATGTCCATACCACCACATGAAAATAGTCCTGTTAATCCCAGAGAGTCTCACAATGTCCATACCACCACATGAAAATAGTCCTGTTAATCCCAGAGAGTCTCACAATGTCCATACCACCACATGAAAATAGTCCTGTTAATCCCAGAGAATCTCACAATGTCCATACCACCACATGAAAATAGTCCTGTTAATCCCAGAGAGTCTCACAATGTCCATACCACCACATGAAAATAGTCCTGTTTATCCCAGAGAGTCTCACAATGTCCATACCACCACATGAAAATAGTCCTGTTAATCCCAGAGAATCTCACAATGTCCATACCACCACATGAAAATAGTCCTGTTAATCCCAGAGAATCTCACAATGTCCATACCACCACATGAAAATAGTCCTGTTAATCCCAGAGAATCTCACAATGTCCATACCACCACATGAAAATAGTCCTGTTAATCCCAGAGAATCTCACAATGTCCATACCACCACATGAAAATAGTCCTGTTAATCCCAGAGAGTCTCACAATGTCCATACCACCACATGAAAATAGTCCTGTTTATCCCAGAGAATCTCACAATGTCCATACCACCACATGAAAATAGTCCTGTTAATCCCAGAGAATCTCACAATGTCCATACCACCACATGAAAATAGTCCTGTTAATCCCAGAGAATCTCACAATGTCCATACCACCACATGAAAATAGTCCTGTTAATCCCAGAGAATCTCACAATGTCCATACCACCACATGAAAATAGATTTTTTTTATGAATATTGATGACACCCAGATGTGTCAGTAACCTGAGGGAATTTCAGAAAAGTCTAAAAGGTTAGAAGTTTTCAGGTCGTTATTTCCCTTTGGTTTTTACCAGAAATGACGGCGGTGAAAGAGGAACCATCTCGGTTCGGCAGGTGGCTGGTCGTGAATAATGCGAGGGTTGAGTAACTTCACCTCTGGACACAATAACCCTCTCACATCACATGACCACACAGCCACAACTTCAAATGTCAAGAGTCAGAAAAACACCGGCTCTGTTCAGGTTACTGGAGTAACAGTGACGGGGGTGCAGCCTGTTGGATCCCTGGTTCTGATGAATGGTAACAGTAACAGGGCTAAGGCCTGGCCCTGGTGAATGCTAACAGTGACAGGGCTAAGGCCTGGGCCTGGTCCTGATGAATGCTAACAGTGACGGGGCTAAGGCCTGGCCCTGGTCCTGATGAGTGCTAACAGTAATGGGGCTAAGGCCTGGCCCTGGTGAATGCTAACAGTGACAGGGCTAAGGTCTGGCCCTGGTCCTGATGAATGCTAACAGTAACAGGGCTAAGGCCTGGCCCTGGTGAATGCTAACAGTGACGGGGCTAAGGCCTGGCCCTGGTCCTGATGAGTGCTAACAGTAATGGGGCTAAGGCCTGGCCCTGGTGAATGCTAACAGTGACGGGGCTAAGGCCTGGCCCTGGTCCTGATGAATGCCAACAGTGACGGGGCTAAGGCCTGGCCCTGGTCCTAATGAATGCTAACAGTGACGGGGCTAAGGCCTGCCCCGGTCCTGATGAGTGCTAACAGTGACGGGGCTAAGGCATGGCCCTGGTCCTGATGAATGCTAACAGTGACGGGGCTAAGGCATGGCCCTGGTCCTGATGAATGCTAACAGTGACGGGGCTAAAGCCTGGCCCTGATGAATGCTAACAGTGACGGGGCTAAGGCATGGCCCTGGTCCTGATGAATGCTAACAGTGACGGGGCTAAAGCCTGGCCCTGATGAATGCTAACAGTGACGGGGCTAAGGCATGGCCCTGGTCCTGATGAATGCTAACAGTAATGGGGCTAAGGCCTGGCCCTGGTCCTAATGAATGTTAACAGTGACGGGGCTAAGGCTTGGCCCTGGTCCTGATGAATGCTAACAGTGACGGGGCTAAGGCCTGGCCCTGGTCCTGATGAGTGCTAACAGTGACGGGGCTAAGGCATGGCCCTGGTCCTGATGAATGCTAACAGTGACGGGGCTAAGGCCTGGCCCTGGTCCTGATGAATGCTAACAGTGACGGGGCTAAGGCCTGGCCCTGGTCCTGATGAATGCTAACAGTGACGGGGCTAAAGCCTGGCCCTGATGAATGCTAACAGTGACGGGGCTAAGGCATGGCCCTGGTCCTGATGAATGCTAACAGTGACGGGGCTAAGGCCTGGCCCTGGTCCTGATGAATGCTAACAGTGACGGGGCTAAGGCCTGGCCCTGGTCCTAATGAATGCTAACAGTAATGGGGCTAAGGCCTGGCCCTGGTCCTAATGAATGTTAACAGTGACGGGGCTAAGGCCTGGCCCTGGTCCTGATGAATGCTAACAGTGACGGGGCTAAGGCCTGGCCCCGGTCCTGATGAGTGCTAACAGTGACGGGGCTAAGGCATGGCCCTGGTCCTGATGAATGCTAACAGTGACGGGGCTAAGGCCTGGCCCTGGTCCTGATGAATGCTAACAGTGACGGGGCTAAGGCCTGGCCCTGGTCCTGATGAATGCTAACAGTGACGGGGCTAAGGTCTGGCCCTGGTCCTGATGAATGCTAACAGTGACGGGGCTAAGGCCTGGCCCTGGTCCTGATGAATGCTAACAGTGACGGGGCTAAGGTCTGGCCCTGGTCCTGATGAATGCTAACAGTGACGGGGCTAAGGCCTGGCCCTGGTCCTGATGAATGCTAACAGTGACGGGGCTAAGGCCTGGCCCTGGTCCTGATGAATGCTAACAGTGACGGGGCTAAGGCATGGCCCTGGTCCTGATGAATGCTAACAGTGACGGGGCTAAGGTCTGGCCCTGGTCCTGATGAATGCTAACAGTGACGGGGCTAAGGCCTGGCCCTGGTCCTGATGAATGCTAACAGTGACGGGGCTAAGGTCTGGCCCTGGTCCTGATGAATGCTAACAGTGACGTTAATAAACCCACGCCTAGGAAATCCAAATGTTGCTGTGAGTGTCTGTGTTGCGATCAGAAGTCAGAACCTCAGTACAGTATCCAGTATCTCCTCACTGCCTTAACTGTGAATGCAAACAAACATCCAGGACTTCTACAGGCAGATACATGAACATTTAGCCTACTGTCATCAGTTTTATGGGTGACTTACATTACACAAGGTGCGGCCCTGTCTGGAGGAGTGACTCTGGCCTCACCCTGGATGCCAGAGAGGAGTCATGCTCTTTACTGCTGTTTTTCCCCCGTTTCTCCTCTCTCTGGAGGTTTAATAGGGAGGCCTGGGATGACTCCGAGAATTGGGCTGTATCGGGCTAGCTGGCCAGTGCCAGCCGTGGGCGGCACACCAGGCAGCTCCGGGAATCACACCGCCCGAGGGTCGATGGTCAGTGTGGGGGAAGCTGTGGCCGGTGTCCTGTTTGTGCAGCTGAACCCGTCATGTCCACTGTTTCTGTGGGGGGGTTGTAGTTGTGGACAGCCAGCACAACTGTGGGTCACCCATTCCAACCGAGCAGAACACTCCCAGCTCCACTACCTTAATCAAACAAACTCAATACTATCAACAAGAGAAACACACACAATTATACCTTAATCACCCTGTGTCAGGGTTCAGAACTGATTATTCTTGTTTAGTGTTGTGTCGTGCCATGATTTGCATTCACAGTAAAATGTAGTCTAAATCCAAACTGGATTAGGAAACAAATCTGATTCAATGTGATGATTTACAGTCACTTTTCAGCAATTTGAGTTGCTTTTTAGGGACATATATCTCATTTGAGTCTCAGGTGTGGTTAAAGTCATACCAGGCTGCCCTGTAGGAGGGTTCCTCAGTAAAGCCCAGCTTTTTAAAGAGCTCATAGGACAGCTGGTTCTCCTCCTCGATGAAGCAGTAGACAGGGTAGCCCTGAGCGTGAAGCCTGGTAGCCATGGTGCGTATCAGGGCTTTGGCGTAGCCCTTTCCCCTGTACTCCGGGAGGGTGTACAGCATTCCCATGGCGCAGGAGGGGTAGGTTAGGACCCATGCCACCGCCCGACCTTCCCCGTCCATCAGACAGCAGGAGGGGTAGTGCCGGATCATGTCACGGATCATTCCGGAGCTGCGTTCCCCGCAGCCGAACTTCCAGGTCCCGTTGACTAGGTCGACGTGGGACTCATCCAGAGTAGATACCCTTAGGGGCAAACTGCAGGGAGAACGCAAAGGAACCGACATGAGGCAGAGAAATACGGACCGAGGCTGCGTTCTGTTAATGCAGAGTTCTATGTAAAGTAGAACAGAAACCAGTCGCCTATTTGTAATTAAGTGTAATTTGAACCAGAAGTGTGCAAACAACAGAGATATGTTCACACTTACTTGACAGGACCAATTTTTTGAGTACACTTCAACACATGCTTGTACGAGCTCATGGAGAATATAGAAAATACAGCAACTATATTTAACCTTCGTAACCACTGGTGAAACACATATAAGCTACTTACTAGTTGCAAGTTAGTAATCCTAATTATGCAATTTTTTATGTTATGTCTCATTTAGCTGATGTAATAAAAAATACAATTAGATTAAAAGTATTCTGAGGATAGTGATGATATCAGCATGTATGTTCCAAATTAAATAATACTGAATTGTACCAGACTCGCTCATGCTTTGTGTTATATTCTCACCATGTGGAGGAATGTACGAGTGTGGGAGTAAACACAAAGTATAGGCCAAACTCCTGGTACAATGTTAAAAAAGGCTGTATTGTATTGAATGATAGGTACTTTGTTTATTCAAAAACATAGATTTGTGTGATGCCAGAGTCAGGGCAAAGTTAATTTTATAACAGTGTGGAATACAGTCATCAACTTGTTGCATTCTAGTTGAACATAATTGACATCACACAGTTCTGAAGTAACCGTGGCAGCAGTCACTCGAGGTGATACACACTATTTTGACCGCTGTGCCAATTAACTGACCATTTTCCATCCTTGGGGGGAGGCTGATTGACAGCCAGCATGTACAGTACCTGTCCACCAGGGGGAGACAGCTGGGGTCTTGGAGCTTCATTAAGTGGCATACAGCGATTCTCTTCCCAGGTATGCCCTTGTTCCTTGCCACACCCAGCAGTGTCTCCCCATGACACAGGTCTGCGGCTAGGAGGCAAACAGGTTTGTTTTGGTTCATTTGAATAGAAACAAATACAAACACACAGACAAATCATCATTAATCACACCCATAATTCACACTAGTACACATATAGCCCTTGCTAATATTCTGCACCTGTCCCCAGACAGACATCAGTATTAAGTTAAGGACAGATGAATTAAATGACGGGTTTTAGCAGGAGTTAAACGGTGAGTGATGTATCATTAAGAGTGAATTAACTGAAACTTCAGTTTCTTCCATCCTTTAAGTCCACAGTGCATGCAAACACACACACACATACACACACACAAACACACATTAGAGAGAGAGAGATCAAATAATGTCAAACGATAAGAGACTGTCATTGTTTCATGTTTCCACCACAACAAAAATGCTTTCACAATTGACATCCTGAGATCTACAATACAAGCTGTTACACAAACAAAAAAAAAAGGTTTGAAAAAGAGACATACAGTTGAGATACCTATGCAAACAAACTCTCCACAATTTAAAAGGGCATTCTCGCTGAAGATCTTCACCAAAGTGGTCTCATCTTTCGAAAACACACAAAGGTCTTTGAAAAAATCCCCTTCCTGTGAACAAAACACAATCGGTGAACTGGATCTGTATATGGAATCCATTTGAAACTTTGGCAATAATTAATTTCATTCTCTACTGAAAGCAGGACAACTATCATTAAAATAAATAAAAAACAATACATTTTCTGTACCTCCTTACGTTGTGGCTGGCAGAGAATTGTTGTATAATCTGGCCAAGAGTCCACAAAAACATCCAGAGATACAGACTTTACTCTGTTAACGATGGAAATGTAACCATACACCTCAAGAGGAGAAAAAAAGAGAAAACTACTATTAGAAATACATGTTGTCCTGTCCAGAATGCACATATAACGAGGCTAGCAGAAGTGCTGGACCAAGCATAGCCAAGACCTCGACACAAGAAAAGTGTCGGTCAGCTGCAGGCAGGCAGGAAAACAATCTTTTTACTGGTCAATGTGAAGCTTAAGTTTGCTAATGTTAAATGCTTAATCTACCTCTTGAAGGAGAGTAGAGGTAAGCAGTGAGACACTTGTTGATGTTCATGAGTTTTTACGTAATTCGTGATAATGCACATATGATTGGAAATATTGCTCATATGTTAATTTTCCTAACTTTCCACCCTCAAATCTCACGCCAGGCCGTAGATTCACCTGCATTGAATGGGGGAGGAAAGCCGTGAGGGCGGTCTCCGCAGCCTTCAACTCTTCTTCAGTGAGAATCTTCATCGCTTTCCAGTGTCGGACACCTGTTCGCCAAGACCACAAACAGGGTTACCTAGCCAAGCATCAAGTAACTGCAAGGCAATCTGCTCTGTACATTCATTCGGTTCAATGTTAGATTAAACTATGACAAGCTAATGCAGAGCATGTTGCTATTTTCCATGTTAAATTCTCCGTGCTAACATGCACAGCAGGTTTCACTGTCAGCAGTTTTCAAGCAGATAAAAGAATATGTTGTGAGACGTGACTATAGTAGATTCACTTCACTGGTTTTTACAGAAACACTGATCTCATGGCCACGGGTAACCAAAAGAGCCGGAAAACGGTGAACGCCTTAAGAAAATTACACAGGTATCACTTCTCTCACCTTACTCGGTTCTCCAGTGATTGTGTTATATGGCTATGTGCTTACACATTTAGTTATCTCAGATTGGCATGGTTTCACAGCCACCCTATTTCATAAGAATGAGTGTACTGTACTTTGAAACTAGGAAGGGAGCCCTGTATACGGGTCTGTGCCAAAAAGGACTATGTTATGCAAAGTCGTTGTGCTTGCTTTGCGTTTTTCGAGATGACTGTTCGGTTGCAAATACAATGTACTACAGCTATATTGAGCTGAATATCTCCTAATTTTGAGTAACCTCGCTAGCTACTATCAAATATGTTGTTCTTATATAGATAACCATACATATATTTAGCAAAAGCATAGGCCTAATGCAAAAAATGTACACAGCTGTAATATTTTCGTGGATGTTAACGTCAACCGAGCTCAAACGAATCCTGCGTCTATGTCAATACTGAAGATCTATAAACATAACGATACACTATGGTGTGCACTTTGGGTGTACTTCAAATAAATGTTAGCGGTCAGAGTTCGTAAACCAGCTAACATACATCGCTAACACTTCAGTTATTTATGCTAATTTAGACACAGTAATAACTAACACTGGCGTTATATTGTTATTGTCACAAGATTAGATTAGATTAGATTAGATTAGAGAAAGTTAAGAGAAAATCGCGTCCAAACCCAAACGTATAGTTACTCAGTTATCCAGCAAGTGGTGGGTAGCGAGTGAGCAAGCAGGCTAAGTTGGTGAAGTACCCTGGTGACAGCTAACAGACCGTTGTTGTTTGTAACTAGCAAACTGCACCAGCAGCACTTCGTCTGCTTCTTGCTAATGTGGCATTTGCAGCGGATAAGTTGCATGTGTGCCAGTAATCTTAGCCCGCAATCATTTAGTGTCGCAAAGCCCCCACTGTCCAAATCTATCAGGGTACATGTCAGAAGTGGGCTACCTCCAGTTCGGTTGCTAGAACAACTGTATGCATCAGGACGGAAGAGAAAATCTGTAAGAGGACAGACCTCAAACTAACTACGACTTTGTTGCACCTCCCAATGCTGCGATTGACACAGAATTGTAGTGTGAGTGTGGTCTGGCCAAGAGTCCACAAAAATATCCACCTAGTTTAACTTTATTCTATTGATGAGTAAAATCCAAACATGCACCCTGACAGATAGAAGCGGGAAGACAAAACTAGACAGATATGCCTTAACATCATTACAAAATTACTCTAACCATTTATGATCATGGCATACATGATTGGAAATTGAGTTGGAAGGGAAATTTGTGTCAGCACAAGTACTAGGTAAGTAATTCAATGAAAGCAAGTAAGTAATAGCTGTCAACATAACAATCATTTGGACTGATATCCTTGGTACTCAAGTAGATTACGTGGACTGTACAGGATTAAGACTGTCAAGCAGCATTCGAAAACACCAAATGCCCGAATTGCTGAAATTTTGACAGGGACTACAAGATTGTAGATAGATGGCTACAACCAAGCAGTCTGAACTGAGTGTAAGTCAGCAGAAATGGTCTTGTAGTTACTGAATTCAGCACAATATGTACAAATTTCTTAGTAGGCTTTAGTGTCTCTTTTGTTGCAGAATATGGATAGCACCTTCTTATTTTAATATGCACCTGCAGTAAGAAATTCATATTTCTTTATTGAGAACAAAATTCTTTTCTAGTAGTTGAACTCATACCAGGCTGCCCTGTAGGAGGGGTCCTCAGTAAAGCCCAGCTTTTTAAAGAGCTCGTAGGACAGCTGGTTCTCCTCCTCGATGAAGCAGTACACAGGGTAGCCCTGAGCGTGAAGCCTGGTTGCCATGGTGCGTATCAGAGCTTTGGCGTAGCCCTTTCCCCTGTACTCCGGGAGGGTGTACAGCATTCCCATGGCGCAGTAATCATACGTAAGCACCCAAGAAACCGGCTGGCCATTCTCATCCTTGACACAACACGTGGGGAAGTGGTTTATCAGTTTTGTGATTTGTCTAAAGCCCTGTTCGTTGCCCCCAAATTTCCAGGTGTTGTTCACCAGGCTGACATGGGATTCATTCAGGGAGGAGATCTTGGCATCTAAGTCACTGTGGGAAAGAACAGTGGAGGGTGGAAAACTGAAGGACAGCAGGAAAAGACCTGTTTTACTGCTTGGACATTCATTTTAGATTTAATTTAGTCAGTAACCTTAATCTGTACCAAGTGACATGTGAAAACATGGAGTGCTTTATGCCAATGATAGTTGTTTTAGGCTGTCTAGCAAATTCACCCCCAGTTCAATCTGTAGCTAAATACAACTACTCGACACAAACTGGCACAAATCAGTGCTTACACATTACATTTTCATAAAAGGTATCCAGTTAAGGTACATGTCTGTTCTCTTGATTCTTTGTGGAACTGTTCTGTGCCCATTCCTCCCAGAAACTGCCAAAGATTCAGTCAGTATACCTTGTGTGATCCCACCCTCTGACAAGTGTTTGGACCCATTTAGGCACAAGATGGTGTACAGTGGAGTACCTGTTCGCTGGGAGCTGAGGAAGGAGACAAGGATCTTGGAGAGTCATGAGATGAACGTAGGTGTACTCTTTGACCGCAACACCCTTCATGGCTGAGAGCTCCTTCAGCATGGGAGCATGACGGACATCGAACCCTTTGAGAAGCAAAAGCAGAGGCTTATGCAGAAATACAGCAGGGGTGCAAAAATGGACAGAAATGGCCAGTTTACAGAGGCCATTTTGTTTCTGGCCCAGGAACATTTCATACAGAGGTAAGTAAGGAGGATCGATCTGTTTCCTTGTGTGATATCCAGGAATAAAAACATGGCTAATGCACACCTGATTTCATATTCACCGTTTTCATGTGCATGCATATTCACAAACAATACAAATATGCTTTTGAGTTTGTTCAAATCTTAGCATCTCAAGAGCAGATCATGTCAGGATATCCCTGGACTTTTGATAGTTTTCATCAAGAACATTAGAAAGACAAAAAAAACCTGTACCCCCAATTTGGAAGTATGTACTCCAGTCAAAAACATTTCCTTCTGACATCAGTCTCTTTAGAGTTTGGTCATCAGTGCTGAAGAAGGACCCTTTCTTCGTGTATAGTGATGTGTCTTCATTCTGTGCGTGAAGTTTACACATGATGAGATCACTCAGACGATAGGCAGATAAAATAAAATGTGTACACACCTCCAGTCCTGAAAGCCAAATGTACATATTTATTTATTTATTTATTTATGGTTTTACAGTAATTTAGGCATTGGAAACAACATGTGAAGACTCTCCATCATGGCCAATCTTTGAATTATATTTAGGCGTTTAGGGTGTGTTTAAAACAGAGACCCCAACACCCAGGCCTACCACAGTGGAGTTGTCTCCCCTTATCTCTGCAGAGCAATAACCAAACTGAGATGATAAGCAGAGGAAATGACTGATAGCTCACATAAAGTATTCACCTTTGGGTCCGGTCGACAAATGATGGTTTTAAAATCAGGCCAGGAATCCACAACAACTTCTAGGGTATTTGGTTTCTTTCTGTTTATACCAAACAGAAATCCATACACCTACAACATACAACACCAAAATGATGTCCAGTCCCTCTAATGCGCTCCTTTGTTTGCAGCATAGCAAACAGCTTGTTTAATTTGCCCTTGAGTTTATGTGGGTATCAAATGGTGAAATATACAATCATTTCATAGACATTAATCTGTTTAAATTGCAATAAAGCAACATTTTTTTCAAATGTATACAGTTCTTCACTCAAAATATACCTCTGCACATATTTATTTTCTCGTGATAAAATACATTTTACTGGCAACTTCGTCAAACACGTATGAGCCAGTTACCTTCGAGCTATTTGGTAGATGTAACTGCAGAACTTTTTCCGCTTGCTGTAATTCATGCGTATTTAAAATTTTCATCTTTTTTGCATAGAAGACGATACGAAACCAACAATCTGCAAGAAAGCACATATTAGGTCCACGTTCACATGGTATACAGCAAGTCGTTTACAATGGAACATTTCGCAGCTATTGGAAACAGTACAGCTCCTATGAAAAATAATTCCGGATTTTGATTTATACGAAATGTTGACAGGATTAAGCACATTCTTTAGCCTTTGCTTATAGGGAAAATGATTTTAGGGACCGTGAGATTCGATTCTTGCAAGACTGTGCAGAAGGAACCGCATCTCTTCAAAAAGTTTTGCTGACGTTAACAAAAAAAATCATAAATACATCAAAAACGTACGTCACTCCCACAAAAAGTATCGAAACACAGTAGACAAACAAGATTTGCGCAGGCTTGTCCTAAAGAGAACAAAGACATCGATCATCGAAGTGCTCAGCATCGAACGTATTGTTTAAAAACAATATGAAAATTTCAAACATTACAAATCACATGACTCCGCCATCCTGACCGTATTAAAAAACAACCTTCCCAAGGAATGAAAAACAGAACGCCTGACTCTTCCTCCAAATCTTTCCATACATCGTAACACTCCCGTTTTTGCCTGCGGGTGGAGGTCAGGGTTTTGGCACAGACTGACATCTATCATAGTATATTCTGAAGACAAGAGGCGATAACCTGAGCCGACACGGAGGTATTGCTCGCCATATTTGTACGAAAACTAAGGTAATACCGCCTAGTTATGATTAGAGCAAGTACTTACAATCGTAATGTTTCTTCCCCGTGTTTCACCAGAATATCACAGTTAATATTTACCTTCACAACCAGGCTATATCTATAACATGATTTCGTACTCGTTAATGTTTAATACAAACTGTGAACTTCAGTACCACGGCAAGGGTAGACTGTATGAAAGGCTTCAGTTATACAAACCCAATGTTAGACGTAATAGAGGGGGTGGCCAAATATCGTACATTTTCGGTGAATAAAAGTTATTTTGATACTGATAATGATTTCAACCCACCGTCTTTTTGACTGGAATTTAAGGGATGTATTAACAATCTACAATTCATATTGAATAGTCTGACTTTAACATTCTTACCAATGTTATATAATATATGCTATATATCTAGAGTTCCATTGTAGGTTGCAATACGATAGTAAGTATACCCTATTAGTCTGGTCACCAGATAAATATTTTCGAAATTAGATGGCAGTTATAATCACTGCACATTGTAATCTTTGATTATCGCTATGTGCACATAGCGGGTGTGATTAAAATTACTTTCCACCAATGGGCATCAGCAATTATGAATATGCAAATATAGCACAATTCACTTTTTAAATCTACCTTTGACTTTATTGGGGGGAATGAAAAACACAACTTTGTGTCACCTGCTGAACTCAGGAACTAACATCTTTGGCAGATTGCTTACATCCATGTCCAGCAAACTATGAATTATCACTGACTACCATCGTGAGGTTAGAACAGTTGCATTAATCAGTGATATACATCTGTACCATGTAGGTGTCCTTGAAAAATGTAACACATTATAGCAGGTAGAAGGTGTATTTCACTGGTCTGATGAACAGATGAACTGCCAGAACAAAAAGGGTGTTTTTTTTTCCCCAGCAGAACTCTTCATTGACATTTTATTTTAGACTAGGACTAGGCTTAATTCATGTCTGGGGAAAAGGGACCTTAACATAAATATAGTCTAGGACATTCCATAGGAAAGCACTCATAATTCTATAAATAATCCTACCAGAAAACATTGTCCATTTCCTCAAATGATGTTTGGTTTGAAACACACAAGAGTAAAACGATAAAAATGGAAGGAGAGACACAGCAGTGTTTTAATAATTGTTTACTTTATTCAAATTGTATTCATTTATTTGCATAGCTCACACTTTCAGTTCAATTTGTCTAAAAACAACCAAAACCCAAAACAATCCTCAAACTAAAAGTACTGATGAGGTTATGTAACCCTGGTTAAGCAAAAGAGTCGTACATATCTAGTGGGTTAGTTTAGTCTCATAGCAAGGGCAGGGAGGATAACACTGTTAAAATTCCAGGTGAGTGACGTTAAAAATTACGCGGTCCAGCCCCTCAGTGGTGGCACTCCTGCTTGGTGACGCTGATTTCGTTCAGCCAGGGCTGGCTCCACACATGGAAGGTGCACAGGTAGGGCTGAAACAAAACAGGAGACTAACTCAGTCAGACGGAGGCTCTGTCCCAAATCGTTTCACCCCTCACCCCCTTACCCCTCTACCTCTCCTACCCAGAGGAGGGAAATGGGTGGAAAGAGAGGTGGAGAGGACGTGAAGAGGATTGGGACACCTTAGCAGCTTCACCATCATCAGATTCAACCCTGAGTATCAATGATGCAGCTTCATCATAACTTTGACTGACGCCAAAACATTCATAACCCAAACATGCTTCCTACACACCGCCAGCCCTTTTTAAACTGTGCTATCAATTCACCACTGAAGCAAAGCATATACAAGCAGATAAATGTACAGCTTGAGTTTACAGGATTTAAATGTCTATAACTTGGACAACGATGCAGACGGTATTTCAGGAATGTATCGGCTGTTTGAGCACGTTACTCATTACATGCACCGGGCCATAACTAACAACACTCCAGCAGCTTCTGTTCATTTTTGCGGCTTTTGCCATTTTTTTTAAAACTTGCAAAAAAAAAAAAAAAAAAAACAGGATTTGAATTTACTGGGGGGTGGGGGGGGGGGGCGATTAAGCCACAGCAGAGGTCTCTATCTCTCCTGTGGGTTATGTGAGAGGGGACTGAGTGTACGTGCCAGGGGTGGGGGGGGGGGGGGGTGTGGAGCATCATGGACCCTTACCGCTGCCAGCTGGGGATCCTCATGGACTGTGCAGACTTTTTCCACATCGCCCTTCCGGCACGATGTGCGGGCCATCTCCACGGTGATGACATACTTCATGCCAGAAACAACCTGGGGCGGAGAGTGGTGCATACACCAATCAATCAATGCGATCAATATTCACCGACTAATGTTTATTTTAGTGTATTGGTTTATGTAATGGGGACCATGTACAGCATATTGATTGTGGCATAGCTAGCTGGACGTCCAGTTTTAAACCAGCAGTCCCTGGGCAGGAAGAATTATATGAAAACTGCTAAATACAACAGAATTCAAGACATTATGACATCATATTATACCATACAAAAGGCACCTCTGCATTCTGAACCAAATCCACCAAAATGATATGAAATGGTTTTGTGTAAGGGTGAAAACCCGCTTCACGCTTAAGGACTCTGACACTGACCTGTGAAAATGATAATGAACATTCTGTTGGGTAACGTCAAAAGGCATTTTGTAACAAGCATAGAATTTTAAGCCAATGTCCAGTTCTAAAGTACACCTTTCCATGTTTCAACACACCTTGTGAAACTGTTCCAACATTTTACACATCAATGTATACAGTTTTAAATTAATGTCCAATACAAAAGGTTCTGTGATATTACAACACTGCATAATATTACACTATATATTAAGGTCAATTTTTACTCATACCTATGATATGAATAGAAATTATGCAAATCAGCTCAGCCTAATGTCAGTGCAATACAAGGGTGCATTGTAACAATAACTAAGTTACCAAAACAGGAAACATCACCAGTGTCCCTTGTATGAACTAAAGGAAATGCACATCTTGCTTGTAAAACAGCTGTTTACAATCCAAAGTAAGCCAACATTACATAATAATAATGACCAATTAGCACAATAATATTTGGAATAAAATGTATTTACACCATATTATTATATTCCTTGCGCATCCTGTGCAGCCCACTTAAAATAGATTGGCTTAAAACTGGTACGGTTTATGAACTTATCACAGCAAATCAACCGATTTTTACCCCTGTAGTCTTATCTTTTCCACATTTCAATATCTGAAGTGTAAATCTGTGATTGAGAACTGCGCAGAACTTTTACTGTCAGACAGTCAGAGAGAAAACGTCTTCAGAGCGCTCGACTGAATCAATGTGTTTATTGCGTGCTGCGCAATAGGCTGGTCACGTGACGGGGAAATGCGGAATTCAGCTCTTTAAGCTGCTCCAACACAACAGCGAAACCAAAACAGCAATCCAGCCATTTTGGCTAAGTGATGTTTGTTTTATAGCAACTTTTTTTGAAACTTTACCAGAGACTCTAAAACGAGACTTCCGCTTTTTTTCAATCCCCAAATTATTGGTATAAAATTCAACTGCTATGTTATTAATCCTACGACGAAGAGATGAATACGACAGTATATGGAGTCACCCGAAGTGCTTTTTGTTATTTAAACATCTAAAAAAAAAAAGGATATTTTATTGACTTCTGTGATAATTGTATTAATCTCAAAGTAACATCACTTCAATAATTAAGAGAAAGACAAAGCAAACCTTTGCGGGTAATAAAGCCCATTTCAGCCAGGTCTGTTGCTAGTATTACAACCACATAAATTAAGTGGAATGGCAAAACGATTAACTGCAATACTAATAAGTGAAATCCCTTCTGCTGAGTGTCGGATTTATTTGGTTTTGAGGCTATTTACCTGTTTCTGGACCTTGATCACTTTAGACACTTGGCTAACAAACATGTCGTTGCTCCCTTTGTTGTGCTGAACGACAGCAAACTGCAGCGCATTTTGGACGCCCTTTTCGTTGATGTCTGCATCCGAAAGTCCTCCGACGAGACCAGCATTAGCTACCGCTAAAATCGCGGAGAGAAGTACAAAGACAATTTTCCAGCTCGCTGTCATTTTCGCACAACACCTCTGTCTGTCCGCCCTGCGTGAAGACAAGTAACCTACAGCTTCCCCACGGTTATATAAGGGCTGACGTCTACCGATCTCTACCGAGCAGAGTGGGTCGCAACCAGGGATTAAGGGGCTGTACCACAGCCGATTTGAGGTTGAAGATAATCTGCGGTTGAATCTGCGAATCGGAACTGCCTTGCAGTCGGCTGAGAACAGTGTGTACTGTACTAATCCCGCCTCTCTCCAACAAGCATTGTTTTACAGACAAACGCGCAGTACTAACATTTTCATCTTGATCCGGTGGTTTCCATGGTTTTCTGTCCTCCTTGCCGAATTTTTAGACATTTTTTCCTCCTACCTAAAGTCACTTGTATCTAATCGCGTGCATTCAGGGTTTTTACCTGACTGGGTTGAAGACCAAGACCTTCATATTCCGAACATTATAACTGCACCAACACTGAAACTGTGAAATGAATCTACTAAAGTATGTAATAATTCAAGTATTTGTTTTAAGCAACCTGAACCACATAAAATAGTGACAATGATTGTAGTCATCACAAATCAAAGAGTCTATTCCGGGTTGCTGAAAGTTCAAACATTTGTCTGCGTAGATAAGGCTGAAGATTTAAATGTTATGGCATCCTGACCTCAGCAGCCAATGAAATGACCTGGACCTTTATTTTGTCCAACAAAAACTATAGTCAGTGTCACACCAAACTTCACCTGCTTTTTGGAGTTTGATACATTAGTTCATTAGTAGGTGATAACTGACACAGTTTTTTCATCAGCTGTGCAATAATAATTTGTCATGGCCTTGTGACAGATAAAATGCAGGGCACTCGAAACACCACGTGACTTGTCTAGAGTGGTGAAACCGTAAAACATTTTTCATTTCCTGAAAACATTGTCTTTTTGGAGACAGGAGTTTTTTAAAATGTCCACGCTATAGTTGTTTCTGCCTTTTGGTTGCTGTGCGTAACGTGGTCCGATGTATTTACACAGAGATTACTGCGCGTCTAATCGCGCAGTCTAGTCATCGTTATCAGATGGCATTGGAAAGTCTCATGGTGTCTTGCCTCTTCGTGTATTCCATGAGATGTTTACAACAATAACGCATCTGTTGTCATCTCCTCTGAGGTTGACATTCTTCCCCGTTATCATGGGAGCGGTGACCCAACGGAACTGGAATGTCTGAAAAACAATTTTAAATGGTTTTAATTTTTATATATTTATTTATCTATCTGCCTATATATTTGTATATGTGACAGTGTTCTGCACTAGTATTGATGAGAGCGATATCCCCTCATAAGACACACTTCAGCAAATGACTAAAGGCAAAACAAGTGGACACTTTACCTGCTACAGTTTTTATGTGCTTTTATTTATGAGTTTCATTTTGTTTATAAAAAAAAAGAAAAAGAAAAGAGGGACACTGAAATAGACCCACACCTTATTAACCACAGAACGACCTTGTGTCCAGCAGGTATCAATGGGTACTTGTGTGAACAGCTTTAGAAAAAAAGGACTAGACGAAACCTTCAAAATATTATTTTCAAAATATTATATTTTCAAAATATTCTCTTATAGACGTCCTGCTGTTCACCACAAGTGGGCAGCACTAAATAACGTTGCGCAATGAAAGTCCGGTAGTTGCCCACAGGTACAAAAACAAATTACAGAGTGGGTTTTACAAAAAAAAACCACAATGCAGACATTGGAGGCTTTGCAGTGAGTATATCACTTTCATATGTTTGAATATCGTTCTTTAAACGAGTAAGGGAGCAGATTAGACTTGAAAAACACGTCGTGGAGCTGGACTTTGCCTGTAAGTTTTCAAAAGTTAATGTGGTGAACATTTCAATGGGATACACGTTTCTCCCAGCCGTGCCGCCATTAAGAACGTAGAAAGCAAAAGTCAGTGCAGTTTAAATTAATGGCGATTATACCTTTAGTTAAATCCGAGCAAGAAACAATTAGAAACACTACATTATCTGAAATGTATGATGATTCCGACGAATATTTTTTTATTTTAGCACAGATATTTTTCTTGTAAATAGAGCCATCAGTTTGGTTCTGTAAATTAAGTTGAAATCTCCTGAAGTGATACAACAGAATGTATAATTCAATAAGTGCTAACGTGGTTAGTATGCTAGTGGGAATCTGCTGGATATGATTATTCTGATACGAGTTATATCACAATGACAGAAGTAAAAGTAGGGGTGACAATACAATGCCTTGCATCTGTGCATCTTCATCTCAGTAACTGTAAGCATTTCCCAAATATTTGGATAGTGTCCCTTGGATCAACACCTAAGATCTCTATCTTTTGGTAAATGTACTGCATAAACTGCTTTACCTGTTATGTCAGCAGGACAAGAGAGTATAATGTAGGTGGAAATTAGTTAAGGGTAAATTCCACTCTGAAAACTGTGTTTTACACAGAATTGTCAGTGCTTGTAGAAGGTTTTAAGGTCACATGGTATAGGCAGAGACCCTAGGAGTGTTAAAGTTCAGGCTTGATGCAGTGCTGGATACTTTTGTTGACCAGAAGTGAGCAACTCTGTTACTGGAAGGCTGGTGTTTTGCCATGAACTTCCCTGTTTTAAGTTAGCTTAACAGCTACATACCCCAGTGCTGTTTCACCCATACACAGACCACAGAAACATGACCAAGATCATGACCTTATCACAAAATTAAGCTGAAGTTTCAGATTGCACGAACGCTTGGGCTGCTAAAATAGTGAAAGCGGATACTGACATGAAAACTAGAAGCAGTCAGTAGCCTTGTCTGCTGTGGGTGAATCATTAACTTTAACTGGGCTGAATGAAATGCTAACGTATCGATGTGTGACAGGGCTGGGAGATTCCACAGAAGTCTGTATCACAATATTTATCAGGCTTCATATCGATAACCATCACCACATATATGTATCAGTACACAAGCATATGTTTCATATTGCATGACGATGACAGTCAAATAAACCGGGGATTCAGCCATTTTCAATTGTTAAGCTCTCATAAATTTTTCAGAACTCATTTTGAGCAGAAGATGGCATTTTGCTCGTTAGCCTCTCTTCAGGCAGCAAAATGGATATCATGGCCTCACCATACAAAAAATGATCAACAGTGCTATATGATCAAAATGAAACTTCGATAAACCTTTGTGTTATTGTGTGGTCCTCACCGTGTTGCCATGGGGTCTTGTAGGAGCACTCTCTCCAGCTGGGACACCCCCAAGCTGCCTATCCTGGCGGTTTCGGGTGCGGTGGGGCTCGGGGGCCTGCTTGGACTGTATCTGCTCCGCCGGAGGAAGGTCCACACCGTTCCCCTTGGAGATGGCTGGTGGGGGCCTGGGACCAAGCCTCTGTCAGAGGACAAAAACATTTACTCTTTTTCTGTCAAAACCTCAGATGAGGAAATTCAGGTAAAGCTTTGGGGGGGGGGTGGGGGGGGGTTATACTTATGTTTTTTGGTTGCATTGATGGTGGAACTGTTTAACCCTGCAAAACTTTTAATTCAGCTTCACTGGAATGTAAAAAAAAAATGTATGAAAATGTTTTGGTCTGAAGTCGCAACATCACATGAAAATAAAACCCCTTTTGAACAAGAATAATTACCAGCAATGCAGTGCAAAACCAAACCAAGAGATATAAAGACCAAGAAATCCTGGGCCTTTATGCCCATTGACACATTTATGTGGGTGTGTGCCTGTTCTATCGCCATGACGCAGGCAGGAGTTTGTCTCCTCCCAGTGCAGAAAGGTGCAGCTGCAGTTGCACAACACCCAACTGTCACATTGTGTTTCACAAAAATTCATTGTTGCTTTATTAGTCAGAGCTGGTCTGCTGTTTAAAATTACATTGGCCTCGTTGTGTCCTGCTCTAGCGCCTTTTGTCATATGTATTTGGATTGCTGGTGCAGCCGTCATCCAGAGTGAAATAAAATTTTGGTTGCTGATTTTCTCTTCTGTCCCTTAGGACCTTCACAGACGCATCGACCAGACACGGTTCACCGATCCTCTGGAAGATGCGCGTTTCCATTACGGTTTCAACTCCACCTACCTCAAAACGGTGGTTTCCTATTGGAGGAACCAGTTCGACTGGAAAGAGCAAGTTAAAGTCCTCAACAAGTACCCACACTTCAAAACTAAGATTGAAGGTGGGCACTTGGCAGTAAATCAAGATTTAACACAGTGGTCTGTAGAACACAATAGTAAAGGTTTAGCCAACTACAAGATGTAAATAATAAATAAAAAGCCTCCAGGACTGGAGTTAAACCTGCAGACAGTGTTGAAGTACAGCCTGTGTAGCTTTTGCTGTTTGTGCCCTCAGGACTGGACGTGCACTTCATCCATGTACGTCCCTCCCACCTCCCTGACGGACAGGTCGCCCGGCCACTGATGCTGGTCCATGGTTGGCCGGGGTCCTTCTTTGAGTTCTACAAGATTCTCCCCCTCCTCACCGATGCCCAGGACGGCCTGCCGTTTGAGGTCATCTGTCCGTCTATTCCAGGGTACGGCTTCTCCGAGGCCCCTCACAAGCAAGGTGAGCCTAACGTGCTAATGTGCTAGCCTCATTTGTCAGGCTTAATAACTATGAATGGCCTTTACAAGAATAAGTTAGATGAGATCAGAAATGGTAAGGGTCACAGTATGCGACCAACACTCTGACTGACATGAATCAATAAAAAAAGTGAAATGTTTCTCAGCTGTCGAGCCTATGATCAGGTTTGTTCTCCTGGGGTTTGTCTCTTTAAGGATTTAACTCGCTGGCTTGTGCACGCATCTTCCTCAAGCTGATGGAACGACTCGGCTATTCTGAGTTCTACCTGCAGGGCGGCGACTGGGGTTCCCTCATCACCACTAACATGGCCCAGATGAAGCCTGAGTGAGTCTCCCAGGATGCCTCAATGAGATATTAATCTCTGAACTCAGATTAACCAGCCAGACTCCAGCTGAACCAACACACTCAGACCTGGAAGAGATCTCGGGCTACACTTACCTTTCTGTCTGTGAAACAGCACTTCCTGTAGCAACGATCGCACCAGTTTGATGGCAGCTCAGACATTGGTCAGATTTTCAGAGAGTATTAGGGTCGACTTCTCCCAGCACCTAGCTATAGTGGTCTTTGTAATATGAACGTTCCTCTTTGCTGCCCCCCTCAGGTGCGTGAAGGGACTGCACGTGAATATGTTCAATGTGACTAGGGGCGGACTGAGCATGCTCCTCTCTCTGATCATTGGGGCCTACCTGCCCTTTCTGGTGGGCTTCACCCGGGAGGACGTCCGGCGACTCTTTCCCTACATGGAGAGAAATGTGTACGAGATTCTGAGGGAAACTGGCTACCTTCACATCCAGGGGACCAAACCTGACACCGCAGGTGAGGGTTCCAGGCCTGCCACACCTGTTCAGAGCAAACACACACATTTACGTTTTCGGTCATTCAGCAGACGCTGAGTTCAAAGTGCCTTGCAGGAAGAGTTCTATTTCGTCAGTTTTGCAATGGCGTCAAATCCATGCACAATGAAAAGTAACAAAATGGCACATCAGTGCAGTGCTGCAACAAACAGACAGTACAGAACAGGTAAACCACGAGGGGTCGCACAGCTCGCAGGAAAATAAAGCATGACAGGGCAGTGTGATGCCGAGGGTTTAACTTCATGAGCTTAACCCCTGAAGCTTAAATGAAGCTTGATTGATATACAACTGCACATCCCAGAGTGGTTTATTCCATTCAACCATGCTTATTTGCTGAAAAAAGTATGCAGATACAATTAAACAGAATTCATGTAGGGCTGTGCTGTTGCTGAGGTCATTATTTTCAAACTGTGAACAAAACTTTCAGTTTTTGTGACCTTGGATGTGTGGCAATTGTGGGAAAATGTTTTTTTGAAAAATTCTACAAATGCAGCACATTCTCCATGGTAAATTTCTTTGTGTTCATATTTTTTCATAAGGATATTTATTTTTACCTTCTAATTCCCTTCTTCAGCTTGTTGTGCAAGTATAGTTGCTGAGAAATACAATAAACAATTTAATTGAAGAACTTTGTGAAATTTGAAGAAATGTGGGGGGATACAGCATCCTTGTTTTAAAGTATAAGTAATTGTTTTTTTTTCCCAAGTGAGCACATTGCCACCTAATTGTTTTACGATTGCGGACAGCGGTCAGTGCTGTTTGTAAACTGTGTATGCATGTAGACAACTATCTACTCAGCAAACAAAAATTTGCAAGTGAGCTGGCTGTGGCTTCAACTGCTTTAACGTTGACTGTGCTGCCCTCTACAGGCTGTGGAGTGAATGACTCCCCTGTTGGACTGGCAGCCTATATCCTGGAAAAGTTCTCTACCTGGACGGACTTACAGAACAGGGACCTGGAGGACGGAGGACTGGAGAGGTAAAAACAATGAGATTTGCCTCCTGGTGTGAAAATGTGAAGCATGATCTTGAGTAAGTTGATAACCCAGTTTAAAGATATTCTTTTGTTTTGACTTGCAAGATCAATAACCTCATTGGGTTGGTCAACCAAATTCACCACATAAAAATATGCTGCAAATGAGATTATTTGAATCCTGAGATATGGGAAGTCTGAACTACAAGACATTGACTGAACTAAAAGTTATGACATTGGAGAAGTTAAGACATACATCTTAAAGAAATTGTTCAATCAAATGACAAATATCTGTAATATATCACATGCTTTGCAAGTTATCTGTGGAATCAGCATTTGTGTTGTCAACGATGGGCCAGTTTTTTTGTATGCTGCATGCTAACCATGCTAGCATTTCTGTCCATGTAGACCCAGCTAAAACTTTAGAAATAAATCTGATACTGAGATATGTGATGTAATACAGAAATATTTTACATTGGAGAGCGGTCTCTCTAAGCTTAGCCTGTGTATTGTCTTAGGAAGTTTACCCTGGATGATCTCCTGACTAACGTTATGCTGTACTGGACCACGGGCTCCATCGTCTCCTCTATGCGCTTCTACAAGGAGAACCTGAAGAAGGACATGCAGAAGAGAGTGGACAGCAGGTGATGGGCTTGTAGCTCAGAGGTTACAGTGTAGTGTAATGGTTACGGAGCTGGGCTTGTAGCTCAGAGGTTACAGTGTAGTGTAATGGTTAGGGAGCTGGGCTTGTAGCTCAGAGGTTACAGTGTAGTATAATGGTTAGGGAGCTGGGCTTGTAGCTCAGAGGTTACAGTGTAGTATAATGGTTAGGGAGCTGGGCTTGTAGCTCAGAGGTTACAGTGTAGTATAATGGTTAGGGAGCTGGGCTTGTAGCTCAGAGGTTACAGTGTAGTATAATGGTTAGGGAGCTGGGCTTGTAGCTCAGAGGTTACAGTGTAGTATAATGGTTAGGGAGCTGGGCTTGTAGCTCAGAGGATACAGTGTAGTATAATGGTTAGGGAGCTGGGCTTGTAGCTCAGAGGTTACAGTGTAGTATAATGGTTAGGGAGCTGGGCTTGTAGCTCAGAGGTCACAGTGTAGTATAATGGTTAGGGAGCTGGGCTTGTAGCTCAGAGGTTACAGTGTAGTATAATGGTTAGGGAGCTGGCCTTGTAGCTCAGAGGTTACAGTGTAGTGTAATGGTTAGGGAGCTGGGCTTGTAGCTCAGAGGTTACAGTGTAGTATAATGGTTAGGGAGCTGGGCTTGTAGCTCAGAGGTTACAGTGTAGTATAATGGTTAGGGAGCTGGGCTTGTAGCTCAGAGGTTACAGTGTAGTATAATAGGCTGTGTGTGATAGCTGGGTTCATTACACTCACAGGTTTTTGGTTCCTCCCCCAGGACAGGAGTGTTTGTCCCCACAGGGCTGGCGGCATTCCCTAACGAGGTGATACACTGTCCCCTGCCGTGGGCCCGCTACAAGTACAAGAACATCCGCTCCTATTCCTACATGCCCCGAGGCGGCCATTTTGCAGCGTTCGAGGAGCCCGAGTTGCTCGCCAACGACTTCAAACAGTTCGTCAGGAGAGTGGAGAACCTTTAGCTCAAAGCAGGAAGGATAGGCACTGAGTGTTGCCTGCTACGCTGCGTTCCTCACTGATTTTTTGCACTAATTTCTGCTCATTCTGCAGGCTATGTTCACACAGGTTTTAAATCCGTTTTTGTTTTCCTCAAGTAAATTGTGAGAGCCAGACCGCAAATTTCAAGTGACAAAATCAGATAATTCGCTGAAACTGCTGCGCTACTTGTTCATTTTGGCATGTTGGCAAATTAACTCAGCATAATGAAATGAAAAGCATGAGAAGACCCACAAAAAAAAATCAAGTTTGACAATTCATAAAATTTCACAGTAGTCCATCGTATTTTTCTTGGAATTGGACCTACCACTTTACCCAGGCTTTAACTGCAAATGAAAACAACACATTCCATGTGGTTTTTGCCTCTTCAGACCTAATGAAAAGATCAAACTAGAACATGAGTTCTGTAATAAGTAAATCCTATTTGAGTCACTTCTGCCTGCCCGTGACATCATAGCCTTATTTATCCTAGTCACTTCTGTAATCTCACATTTGAGCTAAATACACAGAGACTGTGATCAAAAACATTTGTGATTGACAGCTGAAGACTCTATAGAGTTACAGGAGCAGAGCGTCTGTATGTGCTGGGCTGTTGTATTGGCTGGCGGTGAAGTTATGTGAAGCTTCTGGAGTTAACATCTAAATCATACTGATTTACTCTCAACACTGAGAGGGTAGGAAAAATCAATACAGCTTAGTATTGCATTGTTTGTCACAACAATACTGTGACACTTTATTTCGTGTTCACATTCTTTGCTTGCATTTTGCCCCTCCATGAGGCACCATTGCTCTCTTTTAATGGTTGAATAAAAATAAAACGCGCTTTGACACTACAGTATCAGATACCAAGTATTACAAGTACATAAGGGTCCACCACACTCCTGTATCATGGCCTGTGTATCAACATAATATCGATGTCATCCCAGGAAATTCTCCCTCATACCGAATAATTAAAGTCATTAATCACCTTTCGGTCTTGGTTCTCCCTCATTCAGATGAAATCATTTCGTAAGGCAGTGTCTGATCTTTAATAAAATACTCCGTACAGCTGAAGATATAAAGGAGTGAGCACTTAAACCTGCAATAGAAGCTTTCAGAAAGTCTTCTGAAGCCATTTTCAGCCAAGTGTTAGAATTGTGATTTAAATGGAAAAGTAAAACAGAAATGCAAATATTAATCTGCGCATGAAATTGGGTCTACACAATATTCATTACAAATAAGCTGTAAGTAGCACCATAAGAAAGCTGTAATGCAGGTTGTCATACCCCAGTCCTGGAGGGGGCAGTGTCTGCAGGTTTAACCCCAGTCCTGGAGGGGGCAGTGACTGCAGGTTTAGCTCCAGTCCTGGAGGGGGCAGTGTCTGCAGGTTTAACTCCAGTCCTGGAGGGGGCAGTGACTGCAGGTTTAACTCCAGTCCTGGAGGGGGCAGTGACTGCAGGTTTAACTCCAGTCCTGGAGGGGGCAGTGACTGCAGGTTTAACCCCAGTCCTGGAGGGCCGCAGTGTCTGCAGGTTTAACTCCAGTCCTGGAGGGCCGCAGTGTCTGCAGGTTTAACCCCAGTCCTGGAGGGCCGCAGTGTCTGCAGGTTTACCTCCAGTCCTGGAGGGCCGCAGTGTCTGCAGGTTTAACTCCAGTCCTGGAGGGCCGCAGTGTCTGCAGGTTTAACTCCAGTCCTGGAGGGCCGCAGTGTCTGCAGGTTTAACTCCAGTCCTGGAGGGGGCAGTGTCTGCAGGTTCTGGTGGTTTCCTATAAATCAGTAGCACATATAGCTATGGGAACAAGGTATGCCTCAGTTGAATATTTGTGGAGGGCAGGAGTGGGTAACTCTGGTCCTGGAAAGCTACAGGGTATGGCTGGTTTTGTTTTCCACTTAGAACCAGCAGCAAACGCAGACTCAAGAAACCATGTGAGAGGAAGTAACTGTGCAGAGTGATCAACTCAGTGCCGAGTAACAACAAAAACCAGCACGGCCTGTGGCTGTCCCGGACCAGTGTGGGCTACTGCTGCTGCTGCTTTAGAGACCAGAAAACCAATTTAACCCCAAATAATGCACAACGTATTTTAAAAATGCATGTTTATACTGTAAGTGATAGGGAATGAGAGACAAAATACATAGACACTTGGTGATCTGACCACCATCACTGGAGAATCAGGTGTTGAAAGTTCTGTTTTCAACGTAATTTAAAAACCATCCACACGATCGGTCCACATCACGTACACGATAGTCTAACTCATTTCTCATAGATACAGCTAAAAATTAAATACCCACAGAGAAGCCATTTTATAAAAAAAAAAAAAAAAAAATCATAGGAGAGACGCCATTCTCATCATTTACATTCGTCTCCTGTTTAAAATACAGCACCACCATTCTATATCACTGAGAGGGAGCTGGGGGCCCTTGAGTCAAAATGGAGGGGGGGTGTGGCAGATCCTCTTTCCTGTTCCTTAGGGCCCTATACCCCCCCCCCCCAACCCCCACCCCACCTACCCCCAAACCATCCCTGCCTCTAGCTAATGGGTTTTCAAACCCCTGCTTCCCTTTCCTGTTCCGGGGCCATTATTTGCAAAAGCCTTTGATTGTCACGGGGGCCTGGAACCACACATAGTCTGCCCAGATTTCGGGGCCCCCCTGAGGGACCCCAGTGAGTGAGGGGTCAGAGGACAGGGCGATGACATGCCTCTTGACCCGTGTCGGCACGCGGTAGTCCAGTTTGGGCCGGAACCAGCCCACGCCGCAGTCGCGGTGACCCAGCGCCATCACTGTGGTGGCCATGAGGCGGACCGGCCTGGCATCAGACAAAATGTCCGCCACGAAGAGCGCGCGGAAGAGCTGGCGCAGGCAGGCGGAGGCCCGCAGGCTCCCATCGATGCTCCCTGAGCACAGCGCCTCCATGTTGATCTCGTACAGCTCTTTGGGTAGCACAGTGCTGCCCCCTAGTAGCAGGAGGACCCGAGGCACCATGCTGAGGGAGAACAGCGCCTCCAGTTGCTGCAGTACCTCCTCCAGCTCCACCAAGGTGCGCTGGCACTTACGCCCATCCCATCCACCGCTGGGCTGCACTGCCGGCCTCCGGCCACACACGTCCTCGCTCTGAGCACAGGGATGAGATAGAGAAGAGTGCTTCAAGAGCCATCTTAACACATACACTCTTCTCCCAGTTTCAGCTCATATTCAATCAATAAACCCACAGTTAACAGGATCACTATTAATAGTTTGCTTTATGAATGATACAGTCCTGTTCTCTGTGGTCTGCTGTGTCTCTCTTGTGTAAAATTTTTAATGTTGCTTTCCCCCTTTTATATCTCGATCTGTTCATTTGTCAATTGTGCAGGGACAGAGAGAACCTCATGCATGCAAAGCTCAGTTACAAAACCAGCCAAACGGAGGGACGGGAAACTTGCCCAGTCCAAAAAGTGTCCAAGCTCTTAATTAGCACTAATGCAAAAGGGCTGCATTAAAAAAAAGTCATGCATTGTTCATTGATGGAAATATGCTTTTTTAAAAAAAAAAAAAAAAAAAGGAGTGTGTCCTGCCATTACAATACAAAACAATGGAAAAAAAAAAAGTGGTAATGTAAAAAGGGGCTAGAAGGAAAATCAAACCACTCCAAAAAGATGTCACAGCATGCAGTTCGTTTGGCTGGTCCCTGCCAAACGAACTGCACTCAAATATCGCAAATATCTCAAATATCGCAGGTTTTAGCACAGTGTGTGTGTCATTAGCCAGATAGGGCAATGGACGGCCACTCGGTTTCATGACTCATTTATCACATCACTCACCCGACTGGCCGCTTGCTGCCTCTTCTGGAAATGCACCAGCTGGTCGTAGGTCATGGGCAGCTGCTGTCTCTGGTAGAGGACACACTTGAGGATCTCGCACACAAACCTACAGCAGCCGTCCTGTGTGACGGTGCCAGGGAACACCACAGACACACACCCATTCTCCGCGGCCTTCTGCGTGCCCTCTTCACCCTCCCTCCTCGCGACCTGCGTCGCTGCAGCGTTTGCCGCGTTCTTCAGACTGGTTATGACTTCCGGTGAAGAGTCTGACTGTTTCAAGTGTTCTTCAGTCTTTGGGATCGCAATGGTGTCTGCAAAAAAGCCACATGGATATGAAAGCAATAGCACAATAGTGTTGCAGTGGAGTACAGTGTATAGGTTTTAAATACCAGTTACACAAAACGTTTGATAAAACATACACACTAAATATCACCCATGTTCCAGAGTTAAAATAAATCACTAAACACATGTTTGGCATGCACTGTAGCAGAAATGTTTCAAGTAGCAGAGACAAAATCTGTGAGGGTGACAGGCACCAAAATGCAAAACTTCATTTTAAGTAAATGATAACACCCAACAACTGTGAGGATGCCAACAGCCCTCTAACACACCCCAGTTTGGTCTGAACTGCCAGGGCTGTACACCAAATGTTTGTGACACTTCCAGATGGTGATTTCAAAGATGATGTTTGAGCAGTCTTATGTGAAAAAATGTATTGCATTTGTTAAAACATTTCAGTACTAGATAATTGACACGTGCTGTTTAATTGTTTAAATTTTGGTTATCAGAGGCTTGACTGGCAGTCACTGTTTGTGGGTTTTGCATTTTCCTGGCCCTTATTAGTAGGACCAAAAATGGGTCGTAGTTTTTTTTAAATATGACTTATAGAAAACGTATGAAACCAAGATGGCCACTTTTGATCAACGATGTTTTTTTTTTCCTTCTTCTTTGAATCTTCAATATTTTCACATAAAAATGCTCAAACATCACCTTTGAAATCGCTATGCATGATCTGAGACGGGTGGTGTCAAAACCTTCTCTCAGGTGATTTGATATGGAATGACCCTTTAAACATTTCAGCTCCGTTTGGTCAGTCGTGCGACAAAAGCATTGCCAGACACTCAAATTATACCAGGTTAATCATTCTCAAGTTCAAATGCACAAAAACAGACTAATTTATGCAGATGTCTTTCCATAACGGAAGGCGTTTGTAGCTAGTTAGATGGTGAAGTTATGTTCAGCATCAACTTTCAGTAATTAGCCGTCTCTACTTTCGCTGAGGTTGAGGATAGCTCGCTTAGCCTAACACAATCCGTCACCTTTGAGACGCAGCTAATAGATAACACCTCCAGACAAGCATATTAGATAAAGTTTGTCTTACAATTTTGGTTTATCGTAATATCCTCACTAAAATCAGTTAGGATAATACGGCAGATACAGTTATCAAGTACAATTATTTAACCAAGCAGATATCAAGCAAAGCTGGCTCATTACAATTTCAATATTACATAACGCTATTTAACTGTGGTCTCGACAGAACACACCTGCCATTGCTAGTGCAGAAATGATGGGGATATCGCAGTTCTCCTTGTTCTCCTCTCTGGTTTGCGAGCTTTCTATCGAGTGACATCCACATTTTGATGTTAAATCTTTACTTGCGTCCCCGGTTTTTTGTGCAGTTGGCTCTTCTTTACAGGGTGTCCTGATTTGTGGAGGAATTTCAGGTGGGAGTTCAGAGTTTTCCGAAACCGTTACCACACCGTTTTCACTACCACTTTTCTCGTTGCCCTCTGAGTCCTGCGTATCGCCAAGGTCAGAATTAGGACTTCCATCTGTAACGTTAATGTTGCATATGTCAGAGGCCTCTCTGATATCGATTTCTTTATCATCCTTTTCGTCTTCCCCGACTTCAGCTGCCTTCCTATCCCCGGCCTCCGCCATCTCCCACGGCTCCTCTAGAGCTTTTTGAATTTTCCTCCTTGTAGTGCATCATGGGATACTGGCAGAGGCGGAAGCTGAAAGCTATTTTGAAGTAACAACGGCTTAGTCTAAAAAACGAAATTTAATTTCCTCTGATAGTATTTATTTACTTATTTTAAGGCATTAGTTGTAATTAATTTTGAAACTTTTCAGGGAAACCAAAAAAATGAACTCGAATTCCGAGCCTTATGACGTAATTACCCAGTAATCGTCATTTCCGTCCCCTTGCATTTTAAATTGTACAGAGAATAAACAGTAGTTAAGGAATGGGCTTTTTTCAGTAGCAACTAGTAGTTGGAAGGCTTGATATGAAAGAGGCACTAATTATAAAATGATATGAAATTACAAGTGATAAAGCCATTTGCATTGTATACGAAGATGAAAGCATTTCACTCATGATGGTAACTCGACAGGTAATATTAAATAATGGTAATTTAGAGAGAGTTTCTCAACATCACCTTTGGCTAACAGTGGCGAAGTGTTTTCTGATCCAAGATGTTCTCACGTGGATTATTATGTTGTGTAACTGTGAGCAATTATTATCTCAACAAATGTGTGCGTGTGGCTAAGAAAAACTAAGAAACAAAGTTTTCCCGAAAAGCTGAAAAACCCTGTCATCTGTTTAAATAAGTATATATATTGTAGTTTCCTTAAATTGTCTGTATGCTTCCAGGACCATTCATTATGCTATTTTGCATTGGAAATGAAACAATTGTGCTCTGAGGTCCACCTTGTTTTGTCATCATTAGGAATCATGTATGATAAATTAGAGTGTGCTTATAAAAAGCAACCAGACGTTAATGAACGTTTACATACTTACATACCATATAACTGTCTGTGTCAATTTCATCAACAAATAATACAATCTCTTTTTCCCCGCAATTCTCTACTGATTGTCCTTGTGAAACTCTCCTTTGCAGTGTTGTGATTCTACCACAGGGTGGCAACAGTATGTAAGATAAAATCCGAAAGTGACAGCTAGTCACTTACAATACACAGAACTGCCTAAGTCTGGGATCCCAAAACTACAGCAAGCCAAATCTGCCCCTTTGAAAATTTTGGACAGACTCACTGGTACATGTGAAATTAATCAAATCAAACAATAATCATTTTCATAAATGTTTTGCTGAAAAAGTTCAATTTGAACATAAATTATGTTCCAGGGTGTTGTCCAAGTGCCTATCTCTGGTGAAATTGTTCTAATGACCTAAACCTCAGTCATAAGCACAGATTGGATCAAACTCACCGGGATTTGCATCACTAGGTATGGGTGACAAGGTATTCATTAGTTCAGTTGGGTCTGGTCCCTGGTGGTGAGTAGTTTATTTCTTGGACCCTTACTAAAATGTTTGGGGAACCCTGGCCTGTTGCCTTTTGAGCTCTCTGCCCATACTGTGTTGTGTTGGAAAGGTGTCCATCCAATATCATTTTATATTCATACATCAGTATGAGTGAAATTCCGTGTAAAAATGAATACATTAGTTTAGACCCAAGTAAAAATTTGCTACATTTTTGTGAAGTATACTTAGGTATGTGTGAAAACTTGTTTGTGTTAAAGTTTTTCGGAATTCAGAAAATGCCGTGAAATTAGCCTTTTAATTAATGTGCCTCAGAGGGATTTTTTCCATTGCTGATGCAAAAGAAGGGCAACAACAGTGGTTTATTTCTCTGTTCCTTTCGCAGTCCCAGCAGTAGCTATGTAAACTTCGAACGTTGAGTACTGTTCGCTGAAATCTGAAAAGTGATTGACGGTCACCTTGCCCAATAAGTAAGCGACACTGGTTACCGACACCCCCTTTATGTGTGACGTTCTCATTAATATTAACTAAATGCTCTCTGACGTGTATCCGCATCTCCCTGAAAACCGACACGGACATTGAGTTGTTATTTTGTACATAGCTAGCTGTAGTCTGGGTCGGGGGGTCTGCTAGCTAGCTGGTGAGCTAGCTAGCTAGATTTTTTTATTTTAAATATCACACTTTATTTTTTTCTCCCCCTTCTTGTCTATTGGTATCACAAGTGTGAGTGACCCGGGTTTTTGACAGAATAATTTTAAAGCGGTTTTAAGTGTTCCAAACTATAATGGATCCGCGGGTGTCAGAGCTCTTTGGTAGCAGTTCCGGACTGAAATCGGGTTCTCAAGGACTTGGCTCCGGTTCTGGCAATGGGTTCGGAATGGTGTCCAAGAAATCATGTTCGAAGAACGGCAAAAAAGTAAAGAATCGAGCAACCAGAAACACAAAACCCAGCAACAACCCGCCATATCTACCTCCAGAGGTGAGCTGGAATTCGAAGTGAAGTGGTGCTTCCAAAACGCCTGGACCAGTACAGTTAAAACGGTCGTCATTGTCAGCTTGAAGTTGGCCACTGTGCATTAGCTATCTAGATAAATTTTCAGTAGAAATAGCAAACTATAATTTCTGTGCCAGATTAGCGATGTAATATGTTGTACACTGGTGAAGGAACAGTTACTGACCTAGGGAACCTGCTAGAGGTTTATGCAGCTTTCTTTAGCTCCACCATACATTTAAAGTTGTCAGATTCCTTCGCTATTTAGTCTGTTTTATATTCTTTGATAGTCACATTTTAGGTTTTCAATACATGACGCTTTGACAGGGAGCCAATTTAAATTAACACACCCATTAATTTTCGGCTCGCTAACTTAGATCGCAAGCCCCTAGCTTCTTGCTTTCATTTTCTTTTGCAAAATTGATAGAAAATGATTTTGTTTCAGTTAAAGAGGGCGCATACCAAGAGCGTAGATCTGTGAAGGGATAGGCTTCTTCATCTAGTTCCGTAAAATTGTTACAGACCAATGTGTTGTGCACTGGTGACGTGACTATCGTTAGCAGCTGTGTTTGTAAATAGTGTCGGTCAAAGTGGGTGGGCGCCGTTCGCCTCTCCAGCTGGAGCTGCGTCTCTCTGACCCTGCGAAATAGCGCAGACCGGTTGTCTGGTTCGGTTGCCGTGCATCTCTCAGTGAATGGGAAGAGCCACGCCAAGCAAAATCTCCTTTGAATCTGTATTCTTGCGTGTGCTGCCATTGTCAGACTTATATTGAATAACTGACCACTGTTGTCACCGGGCTGCTTTCACCAGAGGGTAATTAAGTGTTGCTCCGTGAATGTTCCACTTAACGGACCTAAATAAATAAGTGAATGATAGTTCAGTACAGCAGCTCATCAGACCGTCTAGGTTAATGAAGACGCTGCATTAGAGACAGTTACAGAAACAGTTGTCATACTGTATCTCTTCAGTTGAACCGTGTCCCTAGACGATCTACCCTTTCCTCTTGCAGACTAATTATGTCCTGCTGTGCCCTTAACGGAAGTGCTGTCTATTGGCAGTGCGAAAGTTACATGTATATATTTCCAAACATATTTTGAAATTTCGCATTTGATCTTGCAGTGCATTCGGATCTCGACACTGTGTTTTATTTCTGCATACTTCTGTATGTTTAATTTCCCTATGGATGGGCGCAGGGTAGGGGGATGACCGTGGTCCTACGTTGTGTTGTGAATTATGCTGGCCCGAGAATGCTACTCACTAAATCTGGCGCGTTGGTGTGTAATCTGAGAGCTTTCTGTTCTTCCACGTCAGACTAAAAATACCTCAATGTTATGGTAGCAGCGTAGAAGCCACCGCTGCAGCTGTACGGTGAGTTGGCAAACCCAAGCGAGCCTATACAATAAACAAGATGTACAACTAATATAATTATGACTACATCTTGGCTTCCCTGCCACCGCTTCCCCCTAGCAATAAACTGGTGTAGCAAAGTGTAGCATTTTGTGTTTTGTGGTATTAAGATTCACTTGACATGATCATAACGTGGCATATATAACTATATCCGTGCTTGAGTGTTTTTGCCCCGGCACTTTGGTCTTGCACCTCTGTTGTCGCGTCGTTGATTAGGGTGCCTGCTAAATGACTGCAGTGCAATCATGTAAAATGTAATCATGCCGGCTAAATTCTGCTGCTGTTGAACAGAGCAGTATACTCGGAGGTTTGGATAAATGAAGGTCAACAGAGACGTGTGTCGCACCTTTGGCACAAGTATCTTTGTTTGGGTTCAAACCCGACACTCAAGCCGTCAGCTCAAGGGTGGCCGAGTTTGGAGTCCAGTGTAGAGTTACTCCGTGGCGAGTACGTTCCCGCCTGTGTTTCCAAACAAACCCCCTGGTGACGGAAGGAAAGGCTCCCGTTTCCAGCTGACATTTGCAAGTCTCAGCATGCCCGTTTCAATGACAAATACCCCTACATAAGGCAAGGAATGTTCATAACATGCACATAGGTAAATGGGTGAAGCACAAACTCAAATGGCAAATCAGTTTCATTTTACTTGTTTTGACAAGTTTTCATATGCAGTGTAGTTATTGCTGACTCTTAAAGTTCATTTGTATATTATTCTATTTATCTATCTGTTTTATTATTGAAACTGTTTATCAATATGAAAGTGTGAGAAAAGTCTTATCAGGTCATAGTGTATCCATGACATGCTGTTGCATCAGACTCTTCTGGAACAACAGGTCCATTTATAGTGTCTCAGAGGTGTGGCTGATCCTGGAATACTCATTTTAATCTTCCAGTGTCTCAAGCAGATACACAGAACGTGGGAATATCATAAGCACCACTCGAACACAGCAAGACCCTTGGCACTCTCAGATAGCGCATGACAATGGTCTGTAGCAAAGCCGAATACTTCTTACCCCAGAGAAATTTTCCTAAATGTTCAGCAAAAATCATGACGAATCAAATCTGTTGAGTGACACAGGCCTTCCCATGACATACATGAGAGCTCTCTGCTTTGGAATGCTTGTGTGTAGAACACGGAGCACACAATGGGTGTTCTATTCTCTGAGTTCTAAAACTAAAGCCAGTGTTCTCTCCTGTGCTTTCAGGCTGAAGAAGGGAACATAGAGTACAAGGTAAGAAATTCTGTTATGGCCTCATTTGCATTCCTCCTTCCCCTCTCCCTGTAAACCTTCAGCATCGCTGTAGAGGGGCAGCCGCAGCAGAGAGGTGTAGCTGGAGCTCAGCTGTTTGGGTCTGTTCTGTAGCAGTGCTGTGGGACTCTGTGAGTGCTCTCATGGTGCTGGGCCATTTGTATTATTAGGTTAGCCTACAAAAAAACCTGACATGGCAAGAATTGTTTTTACTTTTAGAAATAAGCTAGAGAATATGGCCCCCATATCATACACCTTTCACAAAAAGTTAATACTGTTTTTTGAGTGTCATATTTGGAAAAAAGTAGCTGAAAATTATCTGACACTCCAGGTATGTAGTTTTATGAGCCCCAGTTACACAGCTCACAGATGGAGAGGACGAGTTTATCTGAGAGAAAGAGTGAACAGTATGGCCCCATGTTACATGCGCCCGCCCGGCGAACCGACACCACAGCGGATTAAGAGGGACATTTGTATTACCGCCAGCTGTCATCTCTCAAAAACAAACAAAGCAGGGAGGGAAGAGATGGAGAGCCGGACAGAGCAAGTTGGAGAAGGAGATTAAGACTGTAAAAGAGGCAAGAGAGAGACACAGTGAGAAAGGGTGGAGAGAGAGAGAGATAGTGACACACATCCTGAGGGCAGGAGAGCTCTCATTTTCCACTGACTGAACCACACCCCTGTGATCACTCACATTCCCGGCATATTGCATCAGGTGAGCGAGTCTGCAGGAGCGTGAGGTGGAAGCGTGGTGATCAGGAGTGTTGAGAGTCCGGGAGTGGCAGACGCCACGCACATACCTTTGCACAGATCCCTCACCTGCCCTGCGAAACTCACCCTCCCTTACCCTCCCTTACCTCTCTCTCTGAATATTTTATCCTTCTGTCTCTCTTCCCTGAGCCATTGCGCTACACTGCCACCGGACTCTGAGGAGGGAGAGAGGTTACAGTGTAGTAGAATGGTTAGGGAGCTGTTGACAATGTCTCTCTTATGTTACAAAGAC
Organism: Albula glossodonta; assembly: GCA_019788955.1. Taxonomy (NCBI): domain Eukaryota; kingdom Metazoa; phylum Chordata; class Actinopteri; order Albuliformes; family Albulidae; genus Albula; species Albula glossodonta. Next base: position 723,452 of record JAFBMS010000135.1, on the reverse strand, counting down.
CTTCAAAGGAAAGAATATGTAAGCGGAGTATGTAAATGGTAAATGTAAAAGGCTTAAACTCTATGGATCAGCTTCAGGTCGCAGCTTCAGCCCTGGTTTCTTCTGCAGCTGAAGCTGGTGAACCCCACACAATACCGCTTTGAGCACTTGGCGACGCAAATGAAATGGCGCCTCCAGGAGGGGCGGGGCGAGGCGGTGTACCAGATCGGCGTGGAGGACAACGGGCTGCTGGTGGGCCTATCAGAGGAGGACATGAGGGCGTCGCTCAAGACTCTGCGCAGGATGGCAGAGAAGTACGGCTTTTCTCCCTTTAGTGAACACGAAACCCGTCTCTTCCCCTATCAATACAGTGTGCTTACAGGTTCAAACAAGTTTTAGGCAAATTTGCTGTGTCTGTGCTAGTAGCCGACCTTAGTCATGCAGAGATACAGGGTCCCCTAGTTTTTGTTGCTACTCAACACCTCATCTGGTTTCTTTGGTTGCTAATGAATTGGTTGCTAATTTTTGTAGGTGAAAACAAAGGCCAGTCAAACCATATAGCTCTCCAGGACCCTGACTCTGTGGTTGGGGACCCCTGGTCTAATGTCTGTCCATGTGTTCAGGGTCGGTGCCGACATCACAGTTCTCCGAGAGCGGGAGGTGGATTACGACTCCGATGTCCCCCGGAAAATCGCTGAGGTTCTTGTCAGAAAAGTCCCAGATGATCAACAGGTGAACTGAGAAAATAACATTGATTATTTGACCGATGAATCAAATAAGGCTCCTTGATTATTTAATTGACAGCAGAAATGTTTAACCTGGTATTGATTGATTCACAGATTTGACTGATTGCTTTATTTACTAAGCAAATGGTTAATTTTCTAATTTTCTTACTGACTTTTGATGGGGTGATTGCTTATGTGATGGAATGGTTGATTCACTTATTACGTGGCTAATTGGTTAATTGATTGGT